>VYXG01005246.1:0-32605 GCA_013397235.1 Lanius ludovicianus | reverse complement strand
GAATTTTGACATATCTATAACATCGTGGAGATGCCGTCCTGGATATAGCCAAAAATATCAGAAAAATAGCGCATGTACCTGTCCAAAAATGGGAATCTGCACTAAAACTCAGCTGGTGGGATAATGTACTGGGAATAGAATGGTGGAAAAAGCTAGATTTCTTCCTTTTATGTGCTACTGCAGGCTTGATATTCCTCCCCTGCTTAATCCTCTGTTTTATTCGATTAATATCTACAGTAGCCCAAGGCATGCAAATAGTACCAATGCCTGCAGAACAAAAATTGGCTACATCTGGAACAGCACAACAGATCATAGTGTTGAGAAAGCAAAATACTATCGAAGATCCCATATATTTTGTGAAAAATATAAGCAAATAATGAAAGTTAAAAAACAAGGGATATTGCTCAAGCCAAATGTTCTGTAAAAAAAGGAAAAGTGAGGTATTGTTATAAATGTATTGATGTTGGCTTTGTTGCGTATTAGAAAATTGTACCTAAGTTTTATAATGATATAGAATGTCTATAGTTTAAGTAGTCAATTTAAAAGAAAAAAACAAAGTGAGCAGAAAAAGTCCTCACATTCCTAGATTATCTTATCAGAGAAGAAGAAAAACCAGAAACCGGAGAGAAGAATTTATGGAAGAAAAACAGACACCAAGGAGACGGAAGAAGACTGTAAATCTGATGGAATGATACACAGAAACTTCAAGGAATTGATGAATAATGCATGACTGTGATGAATATGCAATCAGAGATGTATTCTTAAAGGCTATCCTTTGGATGTAGAGGTGTGCTTATGGTTCTTCACCAGAAGAACCCGGCCACATAATAACTTTTTGTGGTTGTCTCCCCATTTGTCCTATTTCATTTTATTAAATTTTTCCTAAATTTCATAAGTGAAAGTCGTTCTTCACAGTCCTTTTGCTGCATGTGACTCCCAGTAGGGTTCTTGAATATGTGCAGTCATCAAATTGTGGAATCACAAAAATTTGAATTGGAAGGGTCCTTAAAGATCACCCAGTTCCACTCCCTGCCTGTCCTTGGACATTTCCAGGGATGGGGCAGCCACACCTTCTCTGGACAACCTGTGCCAGGGCCTCACTACCCTCACAGCGAGCAATTTCTTCCTAGTAGCTAATCTAAATGTATTCACTTTTTTTTTTTTTTTTAATGGTGGGGGTTTTTTTAACCTTAAGTACTTTTATGGAAACCCTGGTCTTTGATGAAAATGGTACTACATGGACAGAACACATTATTCCTATTTCTATCGGCATCCCTTTT
This sequence comes from Lanius ludovicianus, assembly GCA_013397235.1. Classification (NCBI taxonomy): domain Eukaryota; kingdom Metazoa; phylum Chordata; class Aves; order Passeriformes; family Laniidae; genus Lanius; species Lanius ludovicianus. Next base: position 31,325 of record VYXG01005246.1, on the reverse strand, counting down.
TTATAGGTAGGTGTCCAGCAATCAGTATATCAACACAGGCAAATAGCTCCCTTGGCTTGAACACTAAGCAGCAGCCTCAGTTTGAGTGATGAACAAAAGGTATTGAAACGATAGTACAATAGTAAGAGGTGCCTTCTCTGGGTGCTTCATCAGCACTGACAATTACCTTGTTAATGATGTGTTTGCAGAGGAGCTTGCTGGACTTACTGGATCCAGCTCAGGCTACCCCCAGCATCACCAGGTTCAGCTGAACTCTTCCCACCTCAATGAAGGCAGTTTTTTGCACTGTGATTTATCAAGACATGCTGCTTGGATGAAATACAATCATTTTTGTACACTGGCTTTAAAAAATATTTTCACTTTTGAAAAAAGCCTGGTTGATGTAGAATATGAGCCATTGAATTATAACACACTACATTTTACTAAGAACAGTCTAAATATGCAAATTTATAGAAGGGGAAGCAATATTCTTACTCCTGTTTAAGATGGGTTTGATAGAAAATAATTCTCTTGTCACTTGTTACAAGAAGAATTAATAATTTTGCTTTGTCTATAGAAAGGGGAAAGCTAGCAATCGTGTTACAATGTAGATTGCATAAATTGGTTGACTTTCAATGCCCCTTCCCCCATAACATCTTAAGAAGAGGAAAAGATTGCCAGTGTCACACCATAGTTTTAATTGATGAAGACCACATCTTAGGCAACCTCCCTGACCATTCAATTATCATATAAATAAGAATGTGCATATGTCCCCTCTTATCAGCATCTTGGTTTTTTTGTTGTTGACAAAAAATGTTACTGGCTAAGAGCAGCTTTTAATTTGAATAATGACTTAATGCTTCTGTGAATTTCAGATGGTGGAATAAGCCCTTTTTTTAAAAGCTTACCATTTCCCTGGAGTTCACCAACTACCTTTACTCAAGGGAAAAAAAAGACAAATGGGAGAATTCAAACCTCAGCACCTGATGGGGTGCTGCTGTGGTTTACAAATCTGTTTAGGGAGATGAAATATTCAAGTCTTCTGCTGTCTTTTGTTCAGAATACTGTCATTGATGGGACAGAGGAAAAGGCCCAGTGGTGTGTGATTTAGTGTAGATCAGGCTTGTTTTTCCTGCCTCTCCAGGTAGAGGTGATCCTTGGCAAGTACCCACTTCAGATGTACAAGATCACTGAGGAAAGAAACACCCCTACCTTCTTTTGACATGACCATAAGAGAGGCAACAGATCTGAATGAAAATTAATTCTCTGCAGGGCACTAATGTTAATTGTTCAAGATGGAGATTAATTATGGGATTCAGTGCTAGCTGTTATGCCTCCTTCATTCTCCACTGCAAGCCATTCCTCCTACAAGAAGTTTTGTTGTCTCACTTCATTTTTCAGTAGTAGGAGGATGGAAAACCCATTTGCTAGATAGTCAGTGAATTCCAAAATATCTTGCTGCCCTATTTTCTATTGCTTTCCCAAACTTTGCACACCTGACATCAAAATGGCTTTGATCCAGCTGAAAAATCAGTAATGCTCCAGTCAAAATGAGAAAAATGATGGGCAACAGCATTTAAATCAATCATGAGAGGTCTGATAATGTATGAAGATGTGGTTCAACAGCCAGCCTCAAGTCCCTTCTCATGTTCTTAAGGGAAGCTCCCAGTTCAAACAGGCATTGCAGTTCAAATCACTTGCCTATTTTAGTATGAATAATAAAGGCAATACCATGCTACCCACACCTTATTTCTGAAATAATTTAGACTTGAACACTGACTACTTAATAGGAGTTTGAAGCATGACTGGGAAGGTGAGAAAGTGGTTTGAGGCTGGAGCGTGTCTCAGTGCAGCATCCCAGTCTGTATTTCTATACTGAGGTGCACAGAAGGGCTCTGCCAATGGTGCTTATAAGACAGAGCTTGTTGTTAAAACTGCAGACAGTTCTGAATCAGCTGTTAAAAAATCAACTTCCACTAGATGGAAGGCTCTTTGTTCTGTTTCCTCCTGATATCTTCCCCCACCTCACTGAGTCTGGGACCTGAAAGCCACTGTGCTTTGATTGCACCCCCATGTCACTTGGAAAGGCACTTACATTCCATAGACAATTCACTCTGCAAGGACCATCTTCTCTGATTTTCTAAAGGAGTACACAGCATATCTGTCTGAAAAATCCAAACTGTTAATGATTACCTCCAAATGATATATATGTTGAAGTCAAAAGCAAGAAAAGTATCAGGCTTTTCACAATAATTATTTGTTTCCCCCAAGTGAATTCCTCAAAGTATCTATTGTCTTCCTACTCCTTTCATAAGAATCTATTACCATTTGTCTTGCTAGAAAGGAAAATAATCAATGTGGTATATACAATTGGAATGGTGCTGATAGAGTAATGCGTAAATAGATAAGCTTGTATTTGCTCCAATTAGCCTTTGTGCAATAAAAGTTGCAATACTGCAATAATTTTGCTGTAACAAGGAGACCTGTTTCATTAGAATGGAAGGGATTTCCAGTTAGTGGAATAAGATTTAGCTTTAATCATCATTATCAAATCGAAAAAAGTTAAATCAAGCAAGTGTGACACTGTGTCCTGGGTTGCAGTGTATTCTGTTACCATCCTCATGAGCTGTTGAATCCAGGTGGGCAGTGCTTTCCTGGCTTCCTCCCTTTCTTTCTGTTAATGGCCCATCAATTCTCTGCTGTGTGACTCAGAGATAACTCCCTCCAGACTATCTTTCTGTTAATGGCCCATCAACACCTGGCCTTATGACTCATTATCCTATTGTGAGATGCTCCACCCAGGAAGAGGAACCGAGCATTCCATCCTGCATATAATCTGAGATTCTGAACACGACAGACACCTTTCCACTGGATTCCCAGAGGACAGGAGCTACACAGCCACTGCTGGACCTTCCGAGGAAGAATAGACCTTTTCTACAGGATCACCGCTTCAACAGAACCATATCCACCACTTCAAGAGGACTGCAGCCACCACTCCATTGGACTACTACTACCATCCTGGCTAACAGGATGTCAGGTTTGTATCCTGACTCTGTCAGTTTGAATTAGTGGTTTGGGGTTTCTTTTCCCTTCTTCTTTAACTTCCCTATTAAATTGTTATTCTGACTTGGTGCCTCCCACTGTTTTTTTTTCAAACTAATACACACTGATAAAGAAATAAAAAACCACATTAAGAAAATCCAGTTTGAGTTCTCTTTATATACCTTCTGGGACATTGGTGTAAACTTAGAATCCTAATTAAATACATCATTTTGAAATGCAAAACACATTATTCCATAGTAGTGTACAGAGAAGTTTCAGCATAACAGATAGAAGTCAACAGAAGCCATATGGAAAATTAATGGGATTCTCTCGCTTTGTTGCCCATTATCATCTTGTTCAAGTTCCATATGGTGATTGAGCTCTAGTTACATAACTTTGATGTATAGGCCACTATGTTATTGGAGCTGTTAACCAATTAATAAAAATCTACTGCCATATGTGCTGATTCTACTATTCACTGTTGTATTTGCATTGGAAACTGATTTGGGAATTTTTGTTCTCTGTTCTGTTCTGATAATAATAATGTCCCTTCTGTCTTGGGGTGATTTTATGATGATACGTTATTTCCTAATCTTCTGCTTTATGCCCACAAATGGCTGCTGTCCCTTTAAGTTAGTCCTGGCGGGTGGGATGGGGAGCCCTGGGTTCCTGTACAGTTTGGTTCAAACGTTCTCTCTCCGGGTGCTCCGGCTGCAGTAGACCGAGATGCTACATTGTTCTTTTTTTTTTTTTATTAGTTTTTGGTAGCTTGAAGCAAGAAGTTTCTTTATCTTTCCCTTCCCCTAGCCTGGTAGCTGTACCAGGAATCCTCTCGGCAGATTTAATTTTTTTTTTCCCCTTGAACTGTTTTGGCCTTGGTTTTTTCAGTCTGGGGAGCTGGCGGGGGGCCACCCCTAACCCGAGACCTCGGAGAAGCTGAACCAACACGAGAAAGGACGCTAAAGTCCACCAGTTTCGCCTGCTGTGAGGCCAGAAATGTTCCCACCTACTCTGCTCGAGCAGCTGTGCACTCCCCTCCTGAGACAAAGAGGGCAGTTGCCCTCTTTGCTTCCCACCAAATGGTCTGGTGGGGGTGCGGGTGAAGGTTTTGAAATTTTAATATCTGGCTCTTAATCAATCCTTTTCTGTGCCTTGTGGGCACACTTTTTGGTTTTTTTTTCTTTGTTAATAAACAGTTTGGTTGGGTTTTTTTTCACCTTCACCCACTGGTATTCATTTCTTGCTGGCAAAAGGGATTACTGGAGCCCTTCGGAGCATTTTCTCCTGAATTTGTCTCCAAACCGAGACACTTTCTATCTCTGTTAAGATGGACATGACACTCATGAATAATGCACACCAACTCCATCAGAAGGTAAAAGGAAAGACAAGACATTTTATTCTACAAAGTTTCCATTTATATAGTCTCTTGGCACTCGTACTGTGTCCTCATAGGCTTCTACATTAACACCTCTTAAAACTTACTGGTAGGTTGCAACCACCACCCATAAGAAAACAAATCTAAGCTAAAAACAACATCCCTTGGACAGCTGCATGTTTTCTTTTGTTTTGATTTCTTGCTTCTGTTGATGTAAAAGTTCTCATGGGTGCAAGCTGAATTCTCAAGGGTAAAGAGTAATTGTGCTTAAATCAATGTCTGTGAAGCTTTCTGATCAGCTGTCAGTTTCCACAACTTTCATATAGAAACTGCATTCACAGTTATGCTTCTAAATTATCCTTATCGAGAGGGAGCTCTTGATACAAACTGATGAAAACTTTGGTAGAAATTCAGGTTGAACCTGAAACAAGCCAGTTTTTCTCTGTCCATAAAATGGGAACAAACTCTCATTAATGAACTCTACCCACCTTGACTGCTGTAAAAGTGGTAAACAGCACTTGATGAGGTCCACTCCACTTCTTTTTTAATGGTTCTTCATTCCAAGTTTTAATGTACACTTTGTCTCCTGGAAGAATATCGTGAACCAGATTCTCAAGGGTCAGTGGCCTACTCCACATGAGGGTGCTCTGAAGCTGAGCTAAAGTTTTTCCAAGAGACAGAACATAGTTATACACTTCCTGCTTCCCCCTGACATCTACCTTTGGATTAGGTTCAGGAGAGTCATATGGTTTTCCATATAATATCTCACGAGGACTGACTGACATCCCACTCCTAGGCTTTATCCGAATTCTNCTTCCTGCTTCCCCCTGACATCTACCTTTGGATTAGGTTCAGGAGAGTCATATGGTTTTCCATATAATATCTCACGAGGACTGACTGACATCCCACTCCTAGGCTTTATCCGAATTCTCAAAAGTGCTATTGGTAAAGCTTGTGCAATTTGGCTTCCTGGCATATTTTACTAATTTGTCTTTTTAGTGTCTGATTCATCCTCTCTACCTGTCCACTCGACTGTGGTCTCCATGGTGTGTGAAGATCCCTACTCACTTCTTTTACCACTGTGGCTATAAAATGTGGTCCCCTATCTGATGATATTCCTATAGGCACCCCAAATCTGGGAATTATATCTTGTAGTAGCCACTTCACTGTTTCTTTTGCTTGGTTTGTACGACAGGGAAGGGCTGCTGGCCACCCAGAAAATGTGTCAACCCCCACCAACAGATATTTATATCCTCGAGCTCTTGGTAACTCTGCAAAATCTACCTGCCAATAATCTCCTGGTTCTATCCCTACCTGAATTCTTCCTAGCTGTGCCTGTCATCTAGCCACTGGGTTGTTTCTCAAGCAAATTTCACATTTCAACAGTACTGATTTTGCCATTGTTAACATTCGTACTGAGATTAAATTTCATCTTAGCAATTTCACCAATGCTTCTGTACCCCAATGACATTCATTATGTTTAATTTGTAAAACTTCTCTCATTATCAAGAGAGGTAGCACTACTTGCCCTTGTGTAGTTACATACCACCCTTCTGAATTCTTCTGTGCATTCAGTAAATGTCCCAATCTCTCATCTTCTGCTGAATATTTCAGTTCTGGAGGTAAATTGAATTGAGATACATTATACCTTTGTTGGTATCATTGCCATTGCTATTTGCACCCTTCAAGGAACTTGTCCTTGTTGGGCTATCCAGTCTGCCTTTCAATTTCCCTCACAAATTTTGGAGCTTCCTGATTGGCGTGCTTTACAGTGTATAATTGCCACTTGTTTAGGATTTTGTACTGCTTTTATCAATTGCAGGATCGCATCTTGATGTTTAATATGTGTACCCTGAGAAGACAGCAATCCTCTTTCTTTCCACAGCGCTCCATGTACATGCATTACTCCAAAACCATAATTTGAGTCAGTCCAAATGTTTACTTTTTTTCCTTCACTCAGTTCTAGTGCTCTGGTTAAGGCAACCAGTTCTGCCCTTTGGGCAGGTGTATTCAGTGCTAATGCTTTTGCCTCCACTACTGTACTGATTGTCCTTACCGCATATCCAGCGTGTCTGGTTCCATTTTCCATGAAGCAACTCCCACTCTGGTTGCTCTAACGAGACATCTTTCAGGTCTTCTCTTGCTGAGTAGGTGCATTCTATTACTTCTATACAGTCATGCTCTGGTGGGCCTTCCTCAGTTGTGGTACCTAGGAACAAGGCTGGATTCAAAAGGTTAGTTGTCTTTAATATGACATCATCCTGCTTGGTGAGGAACACCTGGAATTCTATCATCCTACTTGGAGATAACCAATGCCCCCCCCTTTTGCTCTAAAACAGTGCTTACCATGTGTGGCACATAGACATCTATGTGTCTTCCCATCGTGAGCTTCCTGGCTTCTTGTATCAACATTACAGTGGCTGTAACTGCCCACAGACATGAGGGCCATCCAGCATTTACATTGCCAAGTTGTTTGGAAAAAGAGCCCTCCAGCCTTTTCCAGCTTCCCAGACATTGGGTCAGGACTCCCAGTGCCAGGCACACCCTTTCGCGTACAGACAGCTGAAAGACATCAGACAGATCAGGACTGCTGGGGCAGTCGTCAGTGCTTCTTTCAATTTGATGAAGGCTTCTTTCCTTGGTTTGCCCCGGGTGAACGGCTACCTCTTTTGAGCTTCATACAGGGGTTTTGCAATTAGCCCATACTCCATGATACACAGATGACACCATCCTGCCATCCCAAGGAAGACTCGCAACTCGTGGAGATTCTGGGGCTCTGGAATAGTACAAATAACTTGGATATGGTTAGTACCTACTTTTCTGTCTCCTTGTGAGATTTCACATCCCAGGTAAATTACAGTCTGTTGGGCAATTTGTGCTTTTTCTCAAGATACTTTGTATCCTCCCATTCCCAGTGAGTTTAAAATGTCAATTGTTACCTTTATGCAGGTTGCCTTTTCTTCTGCTGCCATCAGTCTATCATCAACATACTGCAACAAAAGGTATTGGTCTCTCGGTATTTGTCCTTCTCTGGTCCAGATCTCCAGCTCCTTTGCCAGTTGGTTTCCAAATAGAGTCGGGCTGTTCTTATACCCTTGGGGGAGCCGTGTCCAGTTAAGCTGGGTCTTTGTTCCTTTTCCTGGATTTTCCCACTCAAAGGCAAACAGTTTCCTACTTCCTTTGCCGAGGAGTATGCAGAAAAAGGCATCTTTTAGATCAATTACGGTAAACCACTTATATATCTCTTTTACGGATGTTAACAATGTGTAGGGACTGGCAACCACTGGATAAATATCTTTAGTTATTTCATTTATTGGTCTTAGATCCTGTATCAGCCTAAAATCCCCATTGAGTTTCTTTACTGAGAATACTGGTGTGTTATATTCTGATTCACATTCTTCTAGAATTTGATATTTTATGAATTTATCAATAGTTTTTGCTATTCCCTGCTGTGCTTCTGTTTTTATACGATAATGTTTGACTTGTATGGTTTTTGCTTCTTCTTTTAATTCTTTGCGTAGTGGTTTAGATTTTCCAGATATATTACTGCATCTTCTACTTCTCTAGGTATTGTAGAAACTGGTTTCTCTTTTATCATTAAGATTTTTTCTGTCTTTGACTTGGGTACTTTCATTAATAGTTCCCCATTCTCAAAGGCTATTACTGCATCAAGCTTTGCCAATAAATCTTGACCTAGGAGTGGAATAGGGCATTCAGGCACACACAAGAACTCATGAGTTAATACTTTGTTCCCAAAACACAAATCTAGGGGTTGCAGGAATGGTCGATTTTCTTCCTTCCCTGTGGCTCCAATTATTGTGGTTGATTTTTTCCTAATTTGCCCTTCTAGATCATTTAAGACGGAATGAGTGGCTCCTGTGTCAATTAAAAAAGTTCACTGCTTTATCTTCTAATTGTATAGTTGCCAGAGGCTCCTGGGGTGTAGACTCTTCCCTATATAACTCCACTACCTTGGCAACGTCTTCTTGCTGGAACTGATTGCCCTGGTGAAACTGGTTTGGGCATTCACACTTCCAATGCCCTGGCAGGCGACAATAGGCACACTCATTGAAGCCTAACAGTTTTCCATGGCCCTTGCCAAACCCGCCCCACCCCATAGCTCTGCCACGGCTGCCTCTAGTACCCCCCCTTTGAATTTCCCTGTAATACTGCCAAGAANCTTCTATACAGTCATGCTCTGGTGGGCCTTCCTCAGTTGTGGTACCTAGGAACAAGGCTGGATTCAAAAGGTTAGTTGTCTTTAATATGACATCATCCTGCTTGGTGAGGAACACCTGGAATTCTATCATCCTACTTGGAGATAACCAATGCCCCCCCCTTTTGCTCTAAAACAGTGCTTACCATGTGTGGCACATAGACATCTATGTGTCTTCCCATCGTGAGCTTCCTGGCTTCTTGTATCAACATTACAGTGGCTGTAACTGCCCACAGACATGAGGGCCATCCAGCATTTACATTGCCAAGTTGTTTGGAAAAAGAGCCCTCCAGCCTTTTCCAGCTTCCCAGACATTGGGTCAGGACTCCCAGTGCCAGGCACACCCTTTCGCGTACAGACAGCTGAAAGACATCAGACAGATCAGGACTGCTGGGGCAGTCGTCAGTGCTTCTTTCAATTTGATGAAGGCTTCTTTCCTTGGTTTGCCCCGGGTGAACGGCTACCTCTTTTGAGCTTCATACAGGGGTTTTGCAATTAGCCCATACTCCATGATACACAGATGACACCATCCTGCCATCCCAAGGAAGACTCGCAACTCGTGGAGATTCTGGGGCTCTGGAATAGTACAAATAACTTGGATATGGTTAGTACCTACTTTTCTGTCTCCTTGTGAGATTTCACATCCCAGGTAAATTACAGTCTGTTGGGCAATTTGTGCTTTTTCTCAAGATACTTTGTATCCTCCCATTCCCAGTGAGTTTAAAATGTCAATTGTTACCTTTATGCAGGTTGCCTTTTCTTCTGCTGCCATCAGTCTATCATCAACATACTGCAACAAAAGGTATTGGTCTCTCGGTATTTGTCCTTCTCTGGTCCAGATCTCCAGCTCCTTTGCCAGTTGGTTTCCAAATAGAGTCGGGCTGTTCTTATACCCTTGGGGGAGCCGTGTCCAGTTAAGCTGGGTCTTTGTTCCTTTTCCTGGATTTTCCCACTCAAAGGCAAACAGTTTCCTACTTCCTTTGCCGAGGAGTATGCAGAAAAAGGCATCTTTTAGATCAATTACGGTAAACCACTTATATATCTCTTTTACGGATGTTAACAATGTGTAGGGACTGGCAACCACTGGATAAATATCTTTAGTTATTTCATTTATTGGTCTTAGATCCTGTATCAGCCTAAAATCCCCATTGAGTTTCTTTACTGAGAATACTGGTGTGTTATATTCTGATTCACATTCTTCTAGAATTTGATATTTTATGAATTTATCAATAGTTTTTGCTATTCCCTGCTGTGCTTCTGTTTTTATACGATAATGTTTGACTTGTATGGTTTTTGCTTCTTCTTTTAATTCTTTGCGTAGTGGTTTAGATTTTCCAGATATATTACTGCATCTTCTACTTCTCTAGGTATTGTAGAAACTGGTTTCTCTTTTATCATTAAGATTTTTCCTGTCTTTGACTCGGGTACTTTCATTAATAGTTCCCCATTCTCAAAGGCTATTACTGCATCAAGCTTTGCCAATAAATCTCGACCTAGGAGTGGAATAGGGCATTCAGGCACACACAAGAACTCATGAGTTAATACTTTGTTCCCAAAACACAAATCTAGGGGTTGCAGGAATGGTCGATTTTCTTCCTTCCCTGTGGCTCCAATTATTGTGGTTGATTTTTTCCTAATTTGCCCTTCTAGATCATTTAAGACGGAATGAGTGGCTCCTGTGTCAATTAAAAAAGTTCACTGCTTTATCTTCTAATTGTATAGTTGCCAGAGGCTCCTGGGGTGTAGACTCTTCCCTATATAACTCCACTACCTTGGCAACATCTTCTTGCTGGAACTGATTGCCCTGGTGAAACCGGTTCGGGCATTCACGCTTCCAATGCCCTGGCAGGCGACAATAGGCACACTCATTGAAGCCTAACAGTTTTCCATGGCCCTTGCCAAACCCGCCCCACCCCATAGCTCTGCCACGGCTGCCTCTAGTACCCCCCCTTTGAATTTCCCTGTAATACTGCCAAGAACTGTCCTTATTTTTGTTAACCTCTTTCTGTCTATTATTATAAACCTCCCAAGCCACTCAAGCAGTTTGTCCAGATTTCTTAACCCTCCCCCGCCTCCAGTTTCGGTAACTTTTTCCTAATGTCATCTTGTGACTGGCCAAGAAAGATAAGAGCAAGCTGAACTTTCGCTTGTTCTGTATCTATTTGGAGGTCAGTATATTTCCTGGCCACTTCTTTAAGTCTCTCTAAAAATGCAGTGGGAGACTCTTTCTTCTCTTGCCTCATTTCATATAATTTGGACCAGTTAATAGTTTTAGGTATAGCATTTTGAACTCCTATCTGAACCCACTCCTGATATTTCTTTAGCCTCATCATATCTACTCCAGATTGGTCATTAGGGTCCCACAATGGATCCTGGGTGGGAAAATTATAACCCAAACTCCCACTTACTAGCCCATTGCGAATATCTTCCCTTGACCATTCCCTAGCTGCTTTAAGTACCATTTCTTTTCCAGTAGAGTCCATTAAAGTTTCTAATATCACTTGAATATTATCCCAGTCTGGATTCTGAGTTTTCATAATCATTTTCACTACTCTGGCTACTTTATCAGGGTTTTCTCTATAGGTCCCAGCTGACTGCCTCCATATTCCTAAATCTCCTGGAGAAAAGGGTACTTTTACAAAAACCGGTCCATCCACCCCCACACCTTGTCTCAAAGGGGAAAGTACAGTTTTCTTTTGTTCGCCCGATCTTAATAAGCTCTTTCCTGTCTTAGACCAGAGGTCACTTTGGATCGTGTGCGATGGGATACTGGGGATACTGGTTCATCTTTATCACTTCCACTGCTATCTGCTCCTTCTGCACCCCCTCCTCCATGTCTTTGTATCGTAACTAAACCTTGATTATTTCCTGGGGAGGAAAGGGTGGGCGAAGACGGTAGAGAGGGGTATAGGGAGGCATGAGCAGGCGAAGGAGGTGTAGGTAGGAGAGGAGGGTATCCTTGAACAGGCGTAGGTGGGAAAGGAGGGTATCCTTGAACAGGCGTAGTTGGAGGAGGAGGGTGTCTTTGAGCAGGAGGGGTAAGTTGATCAGTTTCAGCAGGAGGAGTAAGTGGATCAGGTAAATTAGGGCCAGGTGAAGTAGGGTTATATTCCCCTGATGCTGTGTGGCTACTAACAATTCACTATCCACATCATCTTTCCTGTGTATAAACTTTCCGATATAAACATTCATTCAATGCCAGGTGTTCTAGACAGCGCTTGCCTTGGACACAAGCCATGCACTTATTGTTGTCAGGTGCTTTAACAATCATTAAGCCACAGCGAGCCAGGCACTCTGGCTTTTCTTGTAAATAGAAAAAAAAATCAATATATAGAACTTCACCTTAATTTCTTTCTTGTTTACAAAACAATAAATGTGAAATCAAGTCAGATTGCAAAGATCCATTTTCAGGCCACGTTTTTCCCTTCTGCAAAACATATTTTGACCACCAAGTGTTATAATAATCAATTATCCTTGCATAATTCTTGGCCAAAATTACCCCGTTTCAAATGTGCTAATAAGCATCTCAAAGGAGAACTATGCGGTATGGGGCACTGCCACCCAAAATACCTTTACGTTTCTCCATGTAGCCACTACCAAAATCACCACTGCTGACCCTGCAATGCTTTTGCAATTGTCTTACAGATGGCGCCTAGGCATTACCAGGAATTCCTTAGCCCAACAACACGTAGCTTCCACTTCGTCTTATTGGCAGCAACCAGACCAGGAGTAAAAGCAACTTACCTCTCCAAGGGACGTTGTGTGTGGCTGGGGGTCGCGACGCCAGTGCTGGCTTGGTGCTGGCTGGAGCATGATCAGGTGGCAGCGCTCACAGGGTCCAATTTGGGTCGCCAAACTGTTAGCGTAGAAACACATAATCCATGGTATGATTATATGCAGCTGCTTTTATTGAAGAGCTCTGGGATTCAGGGGTACAGACCCAAATCTGACTCCAACATGAATTTGAGATGGACACATTTTTATACCCTTTTGTTACATAACTGCTGTATAACCATATTTTAATCATTAAACTTATATTGTTCTATTGTACACATTCATCTTACCAAAGCATGAATTCTCAGGCCCCCCTTCCAATGGCATTTCTCATGATTATGGTTTGTTTCTCATGATTCTTTTTGCGATCAAACAATAACTATATTTAATTACTAAACAATCACTGCATTTTATCATATGCTAGTTATGCAAGTGCAGTTTCCCATGATCTGTAAAAACAAAGCCCAACACCCATTCCCAAAGCCTACCCAGCTCTGGATTTCTTTCCCAGGTCCTGTCAGGCCTCAGCTTTTCTTTCCATTATTTTAAAAACATTTTAACCCTATGCTATCAATCCTGTCATAGGTTACAGTGTAAGATGTAACCAGTAGTATTACCATCTTCACAAGCAGTTAAAGCAGATGGGGCAATGTTCTTTATCTCCTACCAAGACTCATCCTTGAAAACTCCCTCCAGGAGCTATCTCTGTTAATGGGAAATCGAGGACCCACTGCATGACTCACAGAATTACATCAGCCCATTGTGAGATGTTCTCCTCAGGGGGAGGTGTGGAGCTGCCTCTCCCATGAAATCCTGGGGGAAGGAACCCTGCAGGGTACGGGTCTGTCCCTGTCCCTGCTCCCATGTCACGTGTGCCCTATGCCTGTTCCTGATTGGGTCGTTTGGGTGCCCGGGCCCGAGAAGAGAGCAGGGTCCCATGACTGGAGGGTCTGCCATGCGGCTGGAGGAATAAATCATCTCTGAACATCTAAAGAAATATCACTTCATCTTTCCTTCCAAGTTCATCACTGTCTTATACTTGTAAGGATTCCCCAATTACAACCAATGGTGGAGAAATGCTGGCAAACGATCCCTGGAGAAGGTGATTCGTGAGTAATCTCTGGATATCTCTTCTTGCTTTCGTTTTGATGTCCCATCTCTGAACGATGGAGGACTCATGGAAGCACTCATGACTGCCCAAACCACAAAAAGACATTTACCTTAAACCTAAAAAGGTTCTTGAACAGCAATATATAGATTTTAACTTAATTCAAGCTCAGAAAGAACTAAGACACTTTTTGGCATGGCTGTTTAAAAACTTCTTCTATGTTTCTTGGGATTTGATTCTTACCAAGGACTTTTGGAAGAATGTTTGGACACAGTTATTTTCTGAATCAAAAAATATGCCGATGCAAGACTATTTCCATGAATATTAACTGATTACAGAGAGTGTTGTGCAATATTGGTTGTGTCCCGCTGCTGCTTTAGCGGCGAACATGTGGTTGAGCAGCGCGCGCATTGCAGTGGGCTCCTCCATTGCCCTGGAGACCGTGCGGCCCCGGCTGTGGGCACCCAGTGCATTGCGGGCAGCGGCGAGGGAGCTCCCGCGGGTGGGAGAGCCAGCGAAGCCAGGCATGGCAGGAGCAGGGGCGGCGGCGAGAGTGGCAGCGGCGGGAGTGGAGCCAGAAGTGGTGTAGCAGTGCGGGCCCGGCACTGTTTGCCCTGAGACATGCGGCGGCACCGTTGAGGGGAAGCTGTGTGGGGCCACCAGGGCAGCCTGGTTAACGGGACAGTGCAGTGTGGGTCCGCGCCAAGCCCAGGCAGCCATGTGGGAGCCCAGCAGAGACAGAGGCAAGCGGGCTGTGGCCAGAGGCAGTCGAAGACCTGGCAGAGTGAAGCGGTGCAGCGTGGCCCAGCCCACGCTGTCCCAAAGCCAGCCCCGGGAAGCCAGAATCACGCAGTGGGAGCACTCAGATCCCTGCAGCGGCAGCTCCAGCGAGAGAGTGAGCAAAACCCGAAAGTGAAAGCAAGAACAAAGGAAATTGGAAAAATGAAAAGGTTATAGCAGGTAGAGTCTTTGGAACTGTAAAATGGTATAAAGAAAAATTACGGTTTCTTATCAAGAATTGATACTGGAGAAAGTATTTTTGTCCATTAATCTGTTATTGTGAAAAATAACTCCAAAAGTGATGTTCCAAGCTAAGAAGAAGGAGAAAGAGTGGAATTTAAAATTGTGCAAGGAAGGAAGGGCCCACAGGCTGCATGTGCTACAGGCCCTGGGGATGCCCGTGTTCAAGATAGTAGATATGCTAGACGATATCCCCATAATCCCCATTCTTTCCCCTATCCCACCTTCCCTTTTTATCCCATGCTCCTTTATCCCCCTATATGCCCAGCCCAAATTTCCCTTTCTGGTTCCCCTCACAAACCATGCTTTTCCATTTGCCATTAATCCCTTTGCAATGCCAACGGGGGGCATGAAAAGGAGAGAGGGAAGAAATTAACCGTCATTTTCTACGATTCCAACAGGTACAGAAAGGAAAAAACCCTCTCCTGACTCAGTTTCCATCTGAAGCATGCTCAAGTCCCATCTCCCTTCTGATGCTCCAAAGAAAATCTGTTTGGACTTTTGGGGACTCAAGATAGTGGCTTCCTTTCCTTTGAAATTGTTTTGTTGTTTATCCAACTGTTTCCCATGTTATTTTATTTAATAAGAAAGGGTGAATTGTGGAGGTGCCTCTCCCCTGAAGTCCCGGTGGGAGGGACCCTGCGGGGTATGGGTCTGCCTCTGTCCCTGCTCCCATGCCACGTGTGCCCCATACCTGTTCCTGATTGGGTGGTTTGGGTGCCCAGGGCCCAGGAAGAGAGCAGGGCTGATGACTGAGTCTGCCTGGCAACTCCAGCCATGCAGCTGGGGGAATAAATCATCTCTGAACATCTAAAGAAATATTGCTTCATCTTTCCTTCCAAGTTCATCACTGTCTTATACTTGTAAGAATTCCCCATTACAATAGGGAGGAGCCAAGCATTCCCACCTGGATATAATCTAGGGTTTGGAACAGCACAAGCAGTCCTTACTTCCTGGATTCCCAGAGGACAAGAGCTATCACTGGACCTTCAGGTAAAGACCACACCCTCTTCTACAGGATCACTGCTTCAACAGGACCACTTCATCTGGACTGCTACCACCACCCTGACTAACAGGGTGTCAGGCTGTATCCTGACTCTGTCAGTGTTCTTGCACTATTGCATTTATTTTAATTATCCTATTAAATTATGATTCTGACTTGTGATCTCCCACTGGTTTGTTTTCAAACTGGTACAGATCCTTATCTATCTGGGCCCTCCAGGTATTACCAGCCAGGCCTACCAAAGCAGCAAAGGTATTCATACAGCAGAGCTTCCTGTGGGTCATTAACACATGACTCTTGCAGTTATTTTGTGCCTCATAATTAGCTTGTTTGTAATGAGAATATGAGTGATTTGCCAGAGTAAATTGTTTTTTGCTAAATTTGGTGATGCTATGCAAGCAAATGAGGACTTGGCTCATATTAGCATTTATGTCCTTTAAGAGGGAATGACTTTGAAAAGAGCCTATGGTTTCACAGGACTGCTATTACCATGGCTCACTAACAATAATTTATGTGGAATTTCCTGTTTGAGGAAATCCAACTGTGAGTTCATAAACTTGTCGAAGCAATGGAGAGGAAGAACAATGGTCAAACAACTTTTCAGTCTCTTAAACCTTGCTTTTGATTTACAGCTTTTCTTCAGTGTTCAATTCTATTTTGTAGCAATGAAAGGCTCTGACAAGTTGCCTGAATGGGGGAAATACTACACAAATAAGCCCAGAAATGAAGCATCTCTTTTTTAGTGATGTATATTATTTTTTACTCTAAGTGGTGAAACAGGAATTTATTTCCTCCTTTTAAATTAATGTTTTTACTTCATTATCCATACAGTATTACTGCACTGCCATTTTAGAAATTTGAGATGCATTGAAAGAATACTGGAGATTCCACTGGATCTGTGTGCATATGTTGCTGATATATTATACATTGTAAATAAAAAGATACAGTGATCCATACTAGGTCATTTTACATTAGAGGGCTCTCATTTGCAACTTAAGAGAAAGTAACTTTTAGCAATAATGAATTACGTTCCTTAAGCACACCTTTTTATAAATTATAGCTTTAGAGATGCAAAATAGCATGCAGTTGGTTCTGGTTCATTTGAAATTAAAAGCTAAAATACATACACAGTGCAAAGTCAAAAGGGGTAAACCTTCCTATGTAGTACTCTCTTATTTTGAACAGAAAGAAAAGCTGCATGACTTAGTAAGCTTAACCTGGTAAGATGTCCCAGCCTTACTCACAAACATAACTTTGTGTGCTAGTTTAAAAACAATCTAGTTTTTGGTGGGTGGGAACAAGCTGCTCAAAGTTTCTACTATGTCCAGCACAGAGCCAATTGCTGAAGGCTGTGGTGATGGGCAGGTTACTAGCCCAATTTGAGAAGTTGATAAACCCTCTGTGATGACTTATTTAAAAAAGGAAAAACCATGGGAAGCTCTCTTTTCTTCTCCCAAGGGGTGTTGAGGCAGCCACCAGGGCCCATCCTGCCGGTGGCCGGAGTCCTCTCAAGGTTGAGATCGCATGGCCAGGGCTTGCCCATGCGGTGCCAGCTGGGACCACGTGGTCAGTGATGAAAACACAGAGAACAATTCCCCAAAACGGAGCACAGACAAGATTGCTATTTTCAGCACTGTGAAGCTCTATAAGAACTTTTCAGTTGATAGAACCTGAGAACAATAATACTTATGGACACTAATTTTCTTTCAAGCCAGAGAAAAGGAAAAATGAAGACAGGTGCAGGGAACCAACATACCAGCACTGAGGTCAGTGAAAGGAGGGAGGGGGAAGAAATGCTTCGGGTGTCAGAGCTGAGCTTCTCCTGCAAGCCGTGGTGAGGACTATAATACAACAGTTTCCCTGTAATTCAGGAGGTGCATGAGGGGATGCAGAGATCCATTGTGAGAAAGAGTGCTCACGCTGGAGCATGTGGATTCTGAAAAGCTGTAGTCTAGTGAGGAACTCAGAAAGAGAGAAGACCCTTGCTTTAAGAGATAGAGAAAGTGAACTCTTGCTTCCAAGCTAGAACAGCTTATACTTAAAAGACTAAACCTCATGAACTAAAATGACCCACTCTAGGCATTTGTGGGAAGACTGCTTGGCCCATGGGAGGGACTCACAGCAGGGTGGGCTGCTGTTTGGGAAAATAAAAACTATGCTAGAGAAATTCATAGACAATTGTGTTCTGTGGGAAGGGCCCCACAGCACAATAGAAGAAAGAACTCCTTTCCCTGCACTAACTGGAGAAAGATTCTTAGAAAGTGAAAGATTAACCAAAACCCCATGTTTTGTCTCCTTGTGCTGTCAGTGGGAAAGAGAGAGGGACAGGGAAGAAAATAAGTGTTCTAAACGTTTCTTTTAGTTCTCATTACCCTTTTAATTTTTAATTCTGTTAATAATAAATTTTCTTTATACTGTTTAATTTTGAACCTGTTTTGCCTTAAGGTGTTTTTCTCCTAATCATTATCTCAATTCATTAGGTTTTTTGTTTTAATTTCCCCTCCTCTGCTTAGCTATAGCAAAGGAAGATGAGGGAATACATTTGGGGTTTTTTTGTGGGTGCCTAGGGCTTAGCCAGCGTCAAACCTTGACACCTTGCTGTTTTCATAAAGTCAGCTGGCCTCACTGGTATCTCAGTGATGCACTGTGCAAACTTACTGCACCTTGAGAGGAAGCAGAGATGATCTTTTACCAAGTAAAAACCTGCAGCCAGATGCTATCCTGCTATTTTATTAGTAAAGCTTGCTTTTAGTGACCAAAGTCTAGTCTATGCTTAGCGTTAGATCCTACCTACAGAATCCTGATCATCTATCAGCACAGTTAAATAACACAAGTGGTACACATCTTGCAGAGACATTGTGCCAAAAGGAGATGAACAACTGAGTTGGTACCGAGGTCTTCCAGCAACAATCCTAGAGTCCTTAATTGCTGCCCTGATTTGAATGTGACCAGGAGCTTTCTCTTCCAAATTTCTAGATAATCTCCTTTTACAAACTGAGCTCACTGTCACAGTTTGCAGTTCATGTAAAGCCACCTCTAAAACTGTTTACTCAGACATACAAATGGATGCAGAGGGGATAAGGTGCAAAGGGGAGAGTTTCATGATGCCTGAAGACTATAGAAGTACATTGGTTCAGACAAAAATCTGGACTTGTCTCCTCATCCCTCCCATTTGTGCAACTGCTCTGAGGAATTAAATGTCACTCTCAGCAAGGATCTCACCATGGTCTTCTCCATCTGAAATTAAGCAGCCTGGAGTCTTGTATCATTTGGGAGCTAATTAAGGAAGTCCATGGAAAGAAATCTCTTTAAAGACCAAACTAATGCTAGAGAAAAAAGCTCTTTCTGGGTTCTGTAGGATGAACTTTAACACTTTATTCAGCCATGAAATTCACTTCTTCTACATTTCATTTTAAGGTGGCAGTTGGCTGTAACTGGAGATGAGTAAAAAGGTTTTGTTTTAAATCAGTGAGATTTATTCTGAGTTCATTCACGGGACATATATGGCGATATCCTGCAGGGGTAGGTAGGCGGAGAGGAGAGAGATGCAGCAGGCAGGAATGGCGCAGCAAGACTGATTGATTGAATTATTTCCCAACTCTTTTATAGCCTTTTTTTAACATGACCTAATTGGTCGAAGTACTGTTGTAGATGGGTCAAAATTCATAAGGAATCAAACTACTATAAGTTATTAATGTGAGATCTAAGATGTAAAATATATCTTGTAAATTGTATATATGTTTAAACTCGGTTTTGTTCAGAGTACACCTGGGCAATTCTCATAACTTCTTGCTCAAGGAAGGTACTCATTAACATGAGAAATGCAGGCAAGCTCAGGGGATGACTTCAGACCCATGATTTCATCTTGCCCAACAAGTGTCTTTTTCCATCTGAAAGAAGCAAGAGNTAATTCGATGAAATGGACTTTTCATTTATAACAGTACCATCCACCCCTTGGGGTCATTGGCTAAAATCCTAAAACATCCATTGTCAAAATATTTCTCTACTGTACTATAAACAAAGCTTTGCAAGGTAACAGGTTTTCTGCTAACATCTTCTGTGAGAGAAAAAAAGTCTCCCACAGAGCCAGAAGAAGCAAGAATTTTCTTGCTAGCAGCATATACTCTATCCACAGACATGTTCATGAAGAGGAAAGAAGCAGCAGCAGTCTTCAATTGCTCTTTTTAGGTCGCACAATGTTAATTCAATAAAAATGAAAACATAGAGAAATGCATTTGAAATGGAAAAGGTCTATGCAAAGCAAGGCTAGAGCATTCAGGTTGTATACATAAAATTTCAAAGGCATGATTGTAAGGCATTTTGGGAACTAGGCAATTTGCATAGTTTTGCAGAAGAAACCTGTGAGACAGACTTTGAAGCAAAACCCACAACATTTGGCTTTTTGGCGTCTGAGGGTTAGTCTAAAATAAACCTCAGGAACACTGGGCCTTAATTTCAGGTCAGACCTAGTGGCCACAGTGATTCAAGAAACACTGAAAAGTCTAGAGATTTTTGTTTGGGACTTGTATGTGATGAGAAAATGGACGGATCCAAGCAGGCTCTTAATCTGATCTCATAAGTACACAAAGATTTAGAACAAATGCTGAAGGAAAACTACTTAAAGATGTGAAAATATATGAAAATATAGTTAAAATGCAGCAGGACTTCACCAAAGATAAAACATACCACACTAAGCCAGTATGATATAGTCTGATAAATCAGTCTCTCAGACAATGAAAATACAGTAGATGAAATCTATCTGGACATCAATAAAACATTTGAGAGGTTGCCATGTGAGAAAATATTAATTAAGATGGAGAGATGGGCATGAATGCAAGAAATGAAAAGTGAGGACAATTAGCATGTGCTGAAAGGGAGAGTCTTGATGGAAGAAGTTGACTAATGTGGTTCCAGCTAAAATTTTATTAGTGACCTTGGCAAAAAGCATATGTGTGCTAATGAAATTTGCTGATGTCATAAACCTAAGACCTGCTATTACAATAGAAAATTATTGGAATACCTCACGGAATTGGATGAGTCTGATAACAGCAGAAAGAGAAATGACATGAAATTTAATAGAAGAAATGCAAAGTTGTGCACGTAGCAGAAATTCCTTTTACTTTTAGTAAAGTGGGGTGAGGAGGATGGACAGAAGAAAGAAAAAGCATTGCACAAACTAATCGCTCAGAAGCAGGAGTGAGCCTGCAGTGCCAGTTGTCAGATGGGCACATGGAACTGTCCAGGCAGCTGTACTTTGCAGCCACAGCCCCCTTTTCTGACAGCTGTCACCAGCAGACACCAGGGGAGGTGAGTCTGGCAGCATTTTCCAGGAGCAGTGGAAGCATCTGACAATTGCTGACTTGGTGGTGCAGTGGCCTTGTCCCTCTAATTGTGGGGTTTTGGTTTTTTTTACTATTGATTTATCTCAGCTTACTTCCCATTGTTTTACTGGCAATTTCTGAGTGTGTGTGTGTGGGTTCCAGGGAGTATAAATAAAACAGCATCATACTGGTGAAACTATGGGATAGAAGATCAACTTGGATCTTTTGTCAGGATGATGATGGTGCTTCGGACCAGTCCTAACTGTGTGAGTACACGAGTAGACCTGGTGAACTCCTGGAGTCACACACCTATGCAGAATGGTACATGGAAAAGGGTAAAAGTCAAAAGTAAAAGTTTTTTTTTTTGCACAAGCTGGCAACTAACAGTGGGCAGTCAGTGCCTGCTCACTGCTAGGGCTGACAGGGCAATGCCACCTAGCTCTGCAGCACCCAGTGCCCTCCTGGGATGAGTGACCCAGAGTGGGTCCCCCCGGAGCTTTGTATCGCTGCGCTTGTCTCCCCACTGCAGTCAGGTGGTGATGTTGCAAAACTTGGCAAGTGATTTATTTCCCCTTCCTGAACAATCAAGAGTTGGTAAGAGGAGATTAATCCCCACACCCTCCTCTTGGGTTTCCCAACTGGAGCTGCCTGGTGGGCAGGTCCCATGCCCGCCCCAGACCTGTGGCCCGACCTAACCCTGCTGCCTTCCACCACCGCCCTGGGAAGCGAAACCGAAAGGCCGCACCGTGCTCTGCTCTGGCACCTGGTGGCTGTTGTTCCACAAGCTGCACCTCCGGTAAAAGGTAAAAGACAAAAGCCAACAGGCTTCCTAGAGGGAGAGGGGCTGGGAGGGGCCTGGGGGCAGTGCGACCCCAGGGGTTCCTCCAGAGAGTGCTTCGAAGATGTGTATGGATACATGGATCTATATAGGGATGCATTAAAGCAAGCACTTTATGCTTCTCATTTTGGCAACCTGCTGGGCTGCCCTTTTACCCTAAAGCACCATTTTTTTGGATGTGAAGGGCCCTCTCTAAAGGGGAACTAACCATTTGCATGGTCTGGGATCCGACCCACATTTTGCCCATCGGGCATTGGCTGCACCAAGGTCATCCAGCGGTGACATGGCCAGGCTTTCGGTGAGTTCCTTCTGCAGGACACCTTCATTATTACTGTTTCCCACCACAATAAAATGGTTCAAAGGTTGTAATGAGAAAGGTTGATACTGTAGTAGATTTTATAGGAGGCTGTTACTTTACACCTATGCTTATGCCTCTGCTTGAGTTGTGGTTATTTGCTCAAGGATATGACAACTGAACAGGATTCTGTACATTGAGAACGTTTGGTGGGTTTGATGGTGGGTAGGTGAATTTGCACTCTTGTGGATATTCCCAATGACTTCATAGGAGAGATCCACGAAACAAAAATTTTCTGCATATTACTCTTCTTGCAGAATTTGAGCTTGTATTATTACACTCACAAGAAACAGAAAATGGGGTGACAATTGTAGTAAGCATTACATTGTTGTCTGGATGTGATACAAGTTGTGCATCTTGAGATTGAACACTCTAAGCCATAAAATAGCTCTTGAAGAATATCTCTAGCGATGTATTGTGCCGTGCTTTCAAGATTCTATTTCCTTCTCTTTGTTACCAGTGCCTTGAAAATGATTTCTCTTCATGAGAAATCATTCTCTTCTTTATGAAATTTATAGGTAGCTAGTTCACTTTTCAGCACTCTGTCTGTATGTGCAACATCACTTATTTGGCATGGGGTTAAAATCCATATTGTTGTGCACATGAAAAAGGAGCTGAATTTATGTTGTATATGGAACCTTTCCAGATGTCTGAGCAATGACTTTTTTTTTGTCACAAGTTTTCCAGGCAGAGGGTGACACAAAGTTTAGTTAAGGCAGACTTAACTCCTGGAGGATCTGTGGTAGGCTGTGAGTACATACTTGAAACGGTTCCTCTTGTTTGCTGCTGTTAGCATTCCTGCAATTCCTGCCATCCTGTCCCCCTTCCCAAGACACCCTGGAAGAAGTCCACCAACAGGCTGAAACATTTCAGGGCAGACAAAGGACAAAAGAGATCAAACCTCTCTTTCCACACTTTCACAGCAGAGAATCAGCCCGTTCCCAGTTGGATGCCTTTTCCCTTCCCAGAAGGGTAGCCTACAGGAAAGGCAGGGAAAGGCAGGATTCCCATCCTTGCTGCAGTATTTTGTATTGATGTCCTTGCTGGGGATTTGGCTTTTCTTTATGACAGTGGTGAGCGGTTGGCCTCTTACTCTCTGAGCTCAGTGATGGCTCAACTTCTCATCAGGACTTGAGTATGTCCAGCCTGGGTGGCTGGACGCAGGAGTAAAGCTCTTCGTGGAGTAGGAGTCAGGGTTACTGAAGGGAGGAACCTTATTTCAGACACCAAAGCCTCTCCCCAAGGAGGTGTGACCCCTGATTTAGGGAGGTGTTTTGGCATCTAAGGGTGATATTTGCCACTGAGGTGTTACAGACTTTCAGGATGCTGTCTAAAGAAGCATGATATTTTAGTCTCAAATCAAGGAGTTTGCTAAGAGTTCTCTGAGTAGATCTGAATTGGTCACTGATGTTTATGTAACCAAATAAATTATTTTTTAAGTTGCTTTGACAAAGATCATTTATTCCAATATCTTCAGACAAAAATATGCGATAACACTAGGTGGAACTTTAATAAGTAAAATGAAATGGCATTCCCTGTGTGATTTTTTTTCATTGTTAGAGCAGGAATTCAAAAAGTAAATAAGCATGGGGAGATATAAACTATATTTTTAAAGTTCTCCTGGTCTGAATAAGTGTTTAATTGTAGTACTGCCAGGGGAAATTTCTAAACAGTATTTTTTGTACTCCACTATGAACTTCAACTCATTTTTTTAAAAAAAATATGCACTGAGCCATAAAGTCATTGTGTGACTAAGCTGAGTGAGTATTGGTTTTTATAGGTTTTAAACTTAAGAGATTTTTTTCAGATAAATTGTCCAGAGTCAAACTAGTCTTTGGTGCAAAGGGTTTGTGCATACTATAGCTGTGTTTGTGTTGTGCTGACTGAATTGGTTTAGTTTTGAAATTCAGATACAACAGAACAATCATTTTTTAAGAGGCATTGTGTGAAACTATAAATGCCATTTAAAATTGATTTTAAATTAAAATTAAAATTGTTTTTGGAGGATGCTTCGTTTTGGTTGGTTGTTTTTGTTTTGTTTTGTTTTTAAATGAGATTTAACATTATAAGTGTAGGGTTAAAGATTGTCACCTTGCAAGCACTATAAACCATGGTACAAGATCTTCTTGTGGCTGGGGAGGTAGGATTGCAGCTCTCAGACGCAGAAATTGGGAATCCACATGGGCTGAGCTCAGGAATGGGTTGAGAAGCCAAGGCCACTTGAGGGTGGCTTCCCAACATGTGTTGGATTAGCTCTTGCTGCCTACCATGTCCAGAGCTGTGGTTTCAGAATTCCTGTCAGCTTCTGCACCAGCATAACCCATTGCCAGGCAAATGATACAGACTGAGAACTATGTATGACCTGCCTGAGCAATACGCAAGGCTGGAGTCGCATAGGAAAGTAACCTTTCCTGAACTCCTGTCTTCCTTGCATGCTGCTTTTGAGGTTGGGAAATTTCAACCCACTAATAAAGTTGTGAAGAACTAAAAATAGAATCTCAGACTTGGAAATTCAGGTGACACCAACTAGGCTGTGATACCAGTCCTGTCCATGGTAGAGAAAATCCCCTGCAGTGTAACTTTGCTGCCTTCGGCAATGACTGCCTTAAGGGCGTTTTCTACATTTTGTTTATTGTGAAGGTATCTTTTATACTTTTTTTACATTAATATATTCTGAGAGTGTTTCTTTTAACTGTAAATTCTTAGTAAAGGCTATAGCTCACCTTGTGTGCTGTGTAGTGATTCTATTTCACTAGGGTTTTTATAACTTTGAAATTAACTCTGTAGAAGACCTTGGGGTTCCTCTTCCATATGAGTCACAACCATCAGGGAGTACTTGGCATGATGCTACAGAATCATGGCAATAAAGCTGAATATCAGAGCTTCAAGAAGGACTTAGTTGTTCTCTGACATAGGTTGACATTCCCTGACATAGGTAGACACGGTGACAGCAGAGCTCATTGAAGATAACATGTAACAATTTACATCGTATTTCAAGTGTCTGCAAATAGACACTTTACAACCACCTGCCAAAAATGAAACTGAACCTTAAGGTTGTTAGAGTTCTCGGGCATTTGCAGTCCCTCAGTGGGGATTTTACTGGCCATCCCAGGCTCACACTGATGAGCATGGAGACTTGGACTACGTGTGAAAAGGGATGCACAGGAAAAAGTTTAAAGGTTATTGACAAGGAAATAGGTATTTTTTCTTGTTTTTCTTTATGTTGCCCTCTCACACTCATGTGTCTACTAAAATTTTTCCAGATATGCTTACCAGCTAAAAAGCTGCAGAGCCGCCTCTGTATGAACATTAAAGAAAACATATTATTTGTTAGACCAGTGAATGTAAGGTTTATAAATGCATGATAATGTCCATGCCAGGAATCCAGTGTATTGGATGCTCCATTGTGAAATACTTCATGGTATCTTTTATCACATAGCTAAGAAGGACTAGAGAAGATTCAGAATATAAATCTAATGAGTCTGTTTCTAATTTTAAGAAGGCATTGAATTATTACAAAAGAATGTATTACCCGCCATACAAGAAATAGGCAAGACCAAACTATTTTTGTTCACAGAGTCTACACATCTGTCTTTACTATTATTGTTCAGTAGCTAAATCTGTCATGTGAAGCTGAAGAAAAGCACAAAATTATTATGTTTGCTATATTTATAATCTTTCACGTGTTTACACATATTAAATATATAGAATAATTGAAGCAATGAGAAAAGTCAGGAGTTTCATGGGATTCTTTATCTCAGTCTTACTCTGTGTTTTGGTAAATGTTACTTACAAAAGTCTGTAATGTCAGGTGAGCTTCCACTTTTGGAAGTTATCCCAAACTGTGGAAGCCACTTTCTTGTTAAATCTCACCTGCAGAGCAGCGTCCAGCTCTGGGGTCCCAGAACAGGAAGGACATGGAGCTGCTGGAGTGAGTCCAGAGGAGGCACCAAGTTGATCCAAGGAGTGGGACATCTCTCCCATGAAGAAAGGCTGAGGGAATTAGGTTTGTTCAGCCTGGAGGAAGAGAAATTTCAGGATGACCTAATTGTGGCCTTCCAGTACCTGCAGGAGGCAATGGGAAAGAGAGAGACAGACTATTTAGAAGGGCCTGGAATGACAGGTCAAGGGGAGAATGTGTTCAACCTGACAAAGAATAGGTTTAGATGGGATGTTAAGAAGTTCTTTCCTGTGAGGGTGAGGAGGCCCTGGCACAGGTTGCTCAGAGAAGCTCAGAGAAGCTGTGTCTGCTCCACCCCTGGAAGTGTTCAAGTGTTAAATGTTGGACTGAGCTTGGAGCAACCTGGTCTAGTGGAAGGTGTCCCTGTCCATGGCAGGGGGTAGGATGAGACGAGCTTTTATGTCCTTTCCAACCCAAATCATTCTGGGATTCTGTGATTCTATGAAATATAAAATTGTTTTTGAAATTTTCTTTGGCTGTAATTTCAAAGCATCTATAAAAATCTAGTGGGGGATGTGATTTGAAAAATCAAGATTCTGAGGATGAGATATGCTACTGTGAGTAGAGGGAAAATTGAGGTGGACTGCATTATGGGAGGATTTGGGTTCAGGGTTATATTTGAAGCAGCTGTTGTTGTTCCTGGATTATATGGCTGATATTGAAGACATGAACTAGTTTGGGCCTTCCTGAGCCCTTGGCACCAGCAGAGCAATCACTGAGTTGGCTGAAACACTCACTGACTGCCTTGTCAGTTCCATGGACACTGTGCATTGAACTCTTGTAGTAAAACACTTCCATGCTTTACAGCATTACATTTCCTGCACAGTAAGTTTTCACAACATAACAAATTAGCCAGGTTGCAAATTTTTAATCTTTACACTTGTGAGTTAATGGAGAAGTAATTGGTTTGGGCAAATCAGCAGGTAGCTGGGTCTTCAGTGCACTGGTTAAAAAACAGTCCAGTGCAAATGGCGAAACAGTGAGATGACAGGTGTTGTTATTGTCATTTAACTTGAGTTTGAATTGAGATTTATAGCTAAACATGGGCTGTATGATCACCATATCAAATGGCTTTTGGAACTCTAGTACTTTACAGTACTGTTTTTTTTCATGCAGCTCGGAGGTGGAAGGGATGATGGTAAGCCTGGGTATTTTGGCAAGAACTAGAAACCTTGACCTGTGTTGCATAAATATAAGATGACTATGAATTTATTTTAAAAGCCCTAATTTATTCCAGCCAGAAGAATCCCCAGTGAATAACTAAGCAATTAAAAAAACCCCTTTTTACACAATGCACCAACATTCTGTCCAGTAACTTGTCAAAGGAATTTAATTAAAACCCACAATCTTAAAAATATACTTGTCTGCAACTGAAAGTATGTAATCCCTTGGGATGGAAGCTAGTTAAACGTGAGTTCAGCCCAACACAATTCTGCCACATTAGTGTGTACTACAGTGTATTAATTTGGAAGCAAGTTCCATAGATGACTGATCATTAGTGTTTATTACAATTACATTATAGTAATTTTTGTTTAGTCAATAACCAGTTATGCTGAATAAAAAAAAATAGTGTAGTATACTGTATTGCAACCATTTATCCATGTTCAGATAATTTTGTCCTAATGATAAAGCAAGTTTAAAAAGTTTTCTTTCCACTGGTTATACATTAGTCACTTTGTTTTTTTACCTCATGTGCTTGTACTGTGCTACATGAACAAGTGAATGTGATAAGAAAATATCTGCACTGTTTCGGACAACAAAAAAGTATTTCCAAAACTTCTTTGCTAGTAATGGCTAGAAATAGTCCCTTTACTTTAGTGCTTTCAGAACTGAGAATGTCTGATTTATATGCAGTAGAGAAACACTTTTTATTTCACTCTGACAAGATTAATTTTTTCCTATAAATAGATTTTTGACTCCTTTCAGCAGAAAAAGTATGGCAGGGGGTAGAGGGAAGAGATTGTGCTCACGTATTTTGTGGTCAGTGAAATGAAAGTGTATTACAGGTTTTCCAGAAGAGGAAAACTGGTGATGGGCAGTTAAGGTTTAAGATTTCCCTACCTGTTCCAGTCCTGCAAAAGTGATTACAAGCATTATAAAAGTAGGCAAGGTGCAGTGTACTTTGAGGTTGGACATACAGTATAACTGTAGAAAAATGTTTCATCAAGTGAGTGTCATAATGAAATTCTTCCCTGTGAGGGTTGGTGGGGCTCTCAGAAAGAGAAGCTGTGTCCAAGGCCATGTTGGATGGGGCTTGGAGCAACCTGGTCTAGTGGAAGGTGTCTCTGCCCATGGCAGGCAGTGGGATGAGATGCTCTTTAAGGTTTCTTCCAACCAACACCAGTCTGTGATTCTATGATCCTGGAACAAGCACTGAAAAGACCCAACTGCATAAACATGTGCTTATAAGTGTAGGACAATGTATATTCTCGCTGAGTAAATACTACTCACCTGTTTTCCAAGTTGAAATGGAATGGATGAGCTCAGTAGAAAATCGCTTTCAGAGAAATCAGCACTGTTTGATCAGTGTAGAACTTGGTAGGATAGAGCACAGTCGCTCTTGACAGGGAGACAGTCTTCCTTTCTTTCTGATTTTCAAGGCTGTGCCTCAATCCATTGAGGAATTGACTTGTGTATGCTCCTTCTCTGATCATTCTATGAAAAGAGGCTCAAAATCCCCTAAACTAGTGTGATATAGAAAGAATAAAGTATTTGGATTGTTTTTAAGAACATATGAATTTAGTTTTTACCTTTTTCTCTTCCATTTTAACTTACTCTTTACTCATGCTAGCCTTAAAATCAGCTAAGTTTTTGTATTATTTCTGGGACAGAGCAGTGATACTACGTAGCACAGTATTATTTTGTATAGAGAACTGGCAGTTTTAACAATTATGAATTTTTTACTGATTTTAATAATTCTGAAAGAGCAGAGGTGTCAATGTAACATGTAAGAACCCAAACAGTGTTATATTTTATGCACACAATAAATGCTAAACATTTGCAGGAATATTTTTAATATTTTACTTTAAATATTAGCATGACATTTTTCTGTGCTCAGTGATATGGTCATCAATTTATATAGTTCCAGTGAAGAATAGTGATTATGCTTTTAAATTTGATTGAAATATCCATACATAGTAGTATAAACTTTCATAAAATTGCACTGAACTTTTAAAAATAATAATACTTCAATTTTAAATATTAACTTACCAACCTGTGTGGCATCAGCACTCAAATTCTTTGGGTTTTTTCAAGCTGTCAAATTATTTCAGCAGAGAGAGGCCCAAAGAACTAGAGCCCTGTGTGTGCTCTTGCTGTCAGTCTCAGTGTCTATTTTCTGATTTTCACCAGTGTATTGCCAACAAAGAATAGCAGGTCAGTAAAGAATATGAAAATATACTATACCAAACAGCTGAAACCAACTGCTAATGAAAAATATAGACTTGGGGTTTGGTAGATATTGTGTAGGAAATACACTGTGAAAAAACACTATTTAGGGGAGACAACCCAGGGGAAGAAAATGAGAATGTTTTGAAAGCATTTTTCACAAGTACATTTTGAGATCAGCTCATGTATGGCTGTGCTTATAAACTTCACAGCAAATTTCATACAACATTATAAATAATAAAATAATCTCCTGAAAGCCCTTTACCTGGTTTTGTATCTGATACCCCTTAGCAGATACTGGCTTTGCACAGAATCCTCATCCTATCAAAATGTAAATTGCAGACTGATGTTACACAGTAAGCTGTGTCACACTGTTTAAAAATAACAAAGAATATCAGTGGAAGGCAAGAACAGAAGCGAAAAAAATGAGGAGAAACCACACCATTTCCATTTGAAGAAGAACATATCTGACAGCTGAGTGAACAAAAAGAATAGGCATCAAGGACGCCTGTGCCTTGACAAATGTTGGAGGAATCTCTTGACTTTGTTTGGACTCTCTGTAGAGTCATTACCAGGCAGTTCTGTGTGAGACTGCCTTCATTTCCACTGAAGTAATACTCCTTTAGGGACCTCAGTAAGTAATAACCTTTTCTCTGGAGGAACACAGTCTGAAATATTTTGTAAAATACTTCCAATTTTCTATTATTAATAAAAGGCTTGTAGTTTGGCTCTTTTAAGGGCTTTTTGTTTTATTACCTTTCTGGTGGGGTGAGTTTGGGGAAGGAACTAAACCTGAGACTTTACTAGAAACAGTGATATGTGGCATGAGAACATTGTTAAGGAGATTATGTTATCTCCCAAGAACAGAGAATGCTGTGGTCAACAGGAAATCAATTTCTGAGGGTGCTACACTAAGTTTGTCTCCTAACTGGAAACTTTCTCATTGTAGCCTCAAGGGAACAGTAAGCTGAAAACCAGGCAGATGTCTTCTTCCCCAGTTCGCTTATTCTTTAATTCCATGCAAATAATTTCTAGCTTCCCAGTAACTTTTTGTGCTAAACATTTGTAAATGTTTTAACGTTATCATAGTTGCTCGAACTTGTACAGTAACTTGGCTGTTGAAAAGCCAGATGTTTTTCAGCAAGTTTCAGGGGAGAGTTAAATCTGCCCTCTCTAGACCAAGCCACTACTTTTAACTACTAGCATTACTAATAAGTATGAAGAAGCTGTATTTTGTCCCATGCCATGTATTGAAGGATTGTATTTATTTTTTTTCCCTTCAAGCAGGGGCAGAAGGAGATGGCTTTTTTCCTTCTATAAATTTATTGAGACCTTCATTACTCACATCATCTGAAAAGCATTCTGGTGTCAAAGATATAACCTAATTTTTATGACTTATGATTTCATTCATGATTTATGGTTGAAATTCAGTAGACTGGAAAGGCCTGATGTAAATAAGTACTTCAGAAGGAAGATAAAACCCCATTTCCTTGTAAGAGCTTTTGGAAATACTTGGTTTGGATGAAGTCCATGAAGCTCAGACATACTGAACATCGGCTTTGTTTGTTCTGAAAGTACGAAATCACAGGTCCTTGAAAACTTCTCCATGTTCTTATATTCCTACAAAATGTAAACAATTTGTTTAGGAAAAAATGTCATGAGAAAATGTTCTGATAAGATAGAAGTCAGCTTTCCTTATTTTATCCCCATTTCCTTATTTTGCAGCTTGGCTTCATAAAAATATTGAGGAAAACTAGATAGCTGCAAGGCAAAACAGGTTCAAACTTAAACGGTTGCAGTACAAGGGAAAGAGTTTTATTACTAACAGAATTAAAAGTGATAAGATATAACAAGAAATTAAAACAAACAACCTTCCCCCCCTTCGTCCCAGCAGTTTTCTGTTTTTCTTAACTAGCACAGAAGAAAACTGTCCTGGGGTGACAGGA
>VYXG01005245.1:262256-272259 GCA_013397235.1 Lanius ludovicianus | reverse complement strand
CGGGCCCGGCGCGGTTTTGGAGGGAAAACGCGGCCCCGGGCGCGGGTTCAGTATCGGTAATTTTTATTATGGAGAAATGCAAAAAATGGGTCTCAGCGGCAGATTTTGACACCAGCACTGATGTCACCGCCGTCACTGTTCCCTGTGCTAGGCAGCAGTTAAGTACATGCACAATTTATGCAAAGTCCAATGAAGATTTTGGATTTTTTTGCACTTTAAACTCCCCAGGAATCCCAAAATGACTCATTCTATTTAGAAAAGGGAATGCTTTCACCGTGGAAAAATTGGGAGTATTCCACAGTCATTAAAATGGCAGCTTCTCACTTTTGCTTTGCACTTGGCTCTTTGGAGGTTCATCCCCCCATTTTAATAAAAATACCCCTGAAAATCCTATTTTTATACTTTGGGTTCACTAAGGAGACTGGTTTGATGCTACAGCTGTGGTCAGATTTATAGAAGTAATTACCATTACCGGATAATTGGAGTTCATTTCATGCCCTGCTGGAATTTCTTTGGAATTCCTTTGGAATTCTGGCCCTGGTGCCGCTCAATCCTCAGGAAAATCCAGCTGATTGTGGAATAAAGAGGCCCTGGGAGCATCTGCCTGTCCCAAAATACACTGAATTAAGGAGCCCTGAGGAGGAAGGTGCAGAAACCACATCAAGGAATTCTCTGCTGGAAATTTTGGATTAAACCCCACTGGGGCTGACTCAGAGATGCACAATTTTGCATGTTTATGTCCCGCCTGGAGCCCAATAAAAACGCAATAATTGAGGGTGTTTCAATGGAGTTAATTTGGGTTTTCTTTGGGTTTTTTAATTCTTTAAGGTTTGGTTTGTTTGGGGTTTTTCGTTGGGGTTTTTTGGGTGTGTATTTGGGATTTTTTTGGGATTTTTTTTTTCTTTTTTTTTTTTTTTTTTTTTTTTTTTTGGGGTTTTTTNTGTGTTTTTTTTTTCCTTTTGTTGGTTTTCTTTTGTTTGTTGTGTTGTGTTGGGGGAGTTCCTGTGTGTGATTTTTGGTTTTTTTTCGTTTGTTTGTTTTTCTGGTGTTTTCTCCCCTCCCTGTCGCACCTATCGCGACTTAGGCAGCCAAAGTTAGGGCAGGGCAAAGCCAGCCCGGGGCCATTGCAGCCCTGCTGTCCCTTTGTCATGGAAGTGTCCCCGCACTTCAGAGAATCCACACCCACCCCCCCTGCCTGGGATAAACTCCGAATTCCAGGGGATTTTTCCCCACCATTCCCTCCTGCTCCGGAGCCACCCCAAACCAGGGTGGATTCTGTCACTGGAGTAAATTTGAAATAAATCTCCACAATTTCCTGTGGGTTTTTATCAGCCCTGCAGTCAGCGAGTTCATTTTCAGCGTGAAGAAATGCAGAATATTCAGTGGGTTTTTTATCATCAGCACTGGTGGCAGCAGCACCATTTTCCCTGTGCTCATCAGCACAACTTAGGCACTGAAAAAATTTGGTTTTTACACTTCAAATTGCCTCTAAACCCCCCCAAAATGACTCACTCTGTTTAGAAAAGGGAATGCTTTCACCGTGGAAAAATTGGGAGTATTCCACAGTCATTAAAATGGCAGCTTCTCACTTTTGCTTTGCACTTGGCTCTTTGGAGGTTCATCCCCCCATTTTAATAAAAATACCCCTGAAAATCCTATTTTTATACTTTGGGTTCACTAAGGAGACTGGTTTGATGCTACAGCTGTGGTCAGATTTATAGAAGTAATTACCATTACCGGATAATTGGAGTCCATTTCATGCCCTGCTGGAATTTCTTTGGAATTCCTTTGGAATTCTGGCCCTGGTGCCGCTCAATCCTCAGGAAAATCCAGCTGATTGTGGAATAAAGAGGCCCTGGGAGCATCTGCCTGTCCCAAAATACACTGAATTAAGGAGCCCTGAGGAGGAAGGTGCAGAAACCACATCAAGGAATTCTCTGCTGGAAATATTGGATTAAAAGCCAATATTTTTGAGGGGGGGACTCGGAGATGCCCAAGTTCTGCATGGCTTTGTAGCCCAATAAAATGCAGTCATTGAGGATGTTTCTGTGGAATTTGTTTTGCTGCCAATTCAGGGCAGCTCACACCGAGTGTTTTGCACATTTTTATTATTTTTATCCCTAATTTCAATTTATAAACTCATTTCTTAGGACTGTTGAGAGAGCAAAACAACAACTACCACCTGAGCAATGTCAAATTTTTATTTCAAACTGCTGCAATGCTGCACCAGTGACTGGTTGATGTGGATTAAAATCCTCCACCAGTTTTTCCTCTTTACACCACCATAATACTGAATTTTACAACAATCAGGACCCTGCCTCTAAAATACTTCTGTGCATCAGCAAGCAATTAAAAATAAAAAGCTACATTTTGATATTTTTGATTTCTTTATAACCTAGAGGCAGTAAAATTCTCCAGCTGTGCAGCCCCACAGAGTGCAGCCATCAATTCACAAAACACACCTTGAAATTTGGGTGATTTGGAATCCCAGGGCCACAAATTCAAGTTCCAGGAAGGAGAAACACCGAGGAGGAAACGGGAACAGCTGGCCCAGAGTCCTGCAGAGGGTGCAGAGTGAAAGCAGGCAAAAAGAAATCCCTTCATGTCCCTGCTCCTTCCTCAGGAGGCCAGGAGAGCACAATGAACACCAGACTTTGCTGATTCCTGTTGGAAAGAGTCAGGTTTTTACCCATCAAGACTTAATTTAAGATATTTCTTGTCTCTGCCCTTCCAGTTGATTTAAAAACCAGAATTACTTCAGCTGGCACAAGGTGGGCACAGCCCCTGCTCCTCCCACGCTGCCCCTGAATGGAGCTTTGGATTTGCTGCAATCAAGGGGCAGATTTTTGGGTTTGTTTGGCTGTTTTTAAGCACAGGCAGATCTCTGAAAACACTCACAGCTGCCCAGGGAAATCGTTTTCCTGTCTGGTTGGGGTTTTACAGCGAGCCCAAGCAATGACTCTTCCTGGTGTGCAGCTTGTGGGGGTTTGTGGGGTTTTTTGGGGCATTTGTTCAGATGTTACCCACCAGTAAAGGTGGGAAATGAACTCCCCAAGGCACACGTGGGGACTGGAAACCCCCGGGCAGCACAGAAATGATTAAAAAAATCTCTCTCCCTGTGGGTTTTTGATCAATTTTGAGAGGCACTTCTGAAGGAAAAGGGGCAGGTTGAGAGGTGCAGGCACCAGAGAGGCACTGGGAGGTCTCAAAGTGATGATGGAAGAAGTTTTCCTGTAAAATTCCCAGGAATTCCCTGGGAGGCAGAGATTATGCAGAGAATTCACAGCTGCCCCATCCCTGGAAGTGCCCAAGGCCAGCCTGGAGCAGCCTGGGACAGTGGAAGTGTCCCTGCCCGTGGCAGGGGTGACACTCAGGGATCCCTGAAGTCCTTCCAACCCAACCCATTCCATAACTGGATGGAACAGAGTGGGGAATTTTCAGCTGCTCTGAGCAGTGAGTGGGGCCTGGGCAGGATTTCCCATCCCTAAGGAGAGCTCTTTGCTGAAACACTTTAAAATCAAAAATCAATAAATAACTCCTGATTCTGAAGTGGTTTCATGACAGCTCCTTTAGAAAATGAGGCACTTCTCCATGTTCTAAACAGAACCAGGAATATTTATAGGATTAAAACTCCTTTTTTTTCTTTTTTTTTTAAGACAATGAAGTAAAATTCAGCAAGGCACTTCAGGTTTTTTTTTTTTTTTTTAAAAAAATGAAGTAAAATTCAGAAAGGCCCTTTAGTTTTTTTTTTTTTTTTTTTTTGCTGTTCTCCCTGTTTTTACAGCAAAAGCAAGGGCTCAGAGAAGGGTATTTTTAAGCACCTCTAACCCCAAATTTGGCAATATTTGCATGCCAGAAACCTGGCCCAGGTGTTTCACCTTTTCACTGAAACAGTGGAGCACAACCAGTTCTGAATTTCTTAACCCTCACTGTTTCCTTGTCAGCAACAGAGAATGAAAACTCAGATTTTTTTTGTGCTTAGTGCTGAGTTCCTGCCCTGCCAACTCCTCCCTCCATAGACAGGCACAAGGAATAATTTACCAGAGCAAACCAGTCCTAATTCAGCAGGAACCAGGACACAGCAACTTCTAGTCCTGTTTTCCAGTTAAACCACTCGAGGTGGAAAAAATAAAACCCCAATTACTGGAGGCCATTTGCTGAAATCCAAACCTGAAACATGGGCAGGGTAATTCTGTTCCATCAGAGAACCATGGAACAGCAAATTCAGAATTAAACACACAAAACACTCCAACTCCAGCCCTCAAGTGGGAGTTTCCTACTAATTCTCCTCAATTTCTACCAATTTTTTGGTGACTGCTGCTCTCCACCATGAATATCTGGGACATGTGGGGGGAAGCAGGAACCAAAGGGAAATGGGGAGTGCTTCCTTCCTTTTATCCCACATTTTCCTCCTCCTCCTCCTCCCCCTGCCCCACTAAAAGCAGCAGGGGGGAATTTTAGGGAGCTGTTTCCTACCCTGAATTCCCTCCTGGCTGCAGCAGAGTGGTGGGAAGGCAATTGAGCAGCAGTTGCCAAGAGCTGTTTGGGGTGGGGGGTGCAAAGGGCCCTCACTGGGGCACACAAAGGGCTTTACAGCCCCCTCCTCACCCCTGTGCCCCAATAAAGGGGCAGCAGAGCACACAATGGGGCTGTGCCAGACTCAGGGGGGTGAGGAGGAAGGGCAGGAGGCAGCTGGGCAATTCCTGACCAAAATCTGAGGTCTCTGCTGAGCAGAACCCAGGGCAGGGGGGGTGGGGGCTGTGCTGCTGCAGGTCCCAAATTCACCCCAAAAATTTCCCAGTGTTGATCCACATCCAGCTCCACATCCTCAGGACGTCTGGTGGCACTGATGGGATGTGCTGGTCCCTCCAGGACAGAGATCCATCATTCCAGCTTGCTGTAATCCCACAGCTGGGAATCCACAGGCACCACCTGGACTTGCTGTGTGTCACCAAAAGTCACTGCAGGGCTCTGGTGGGGAGGGGATAAAGGTGCAGAAAATTAAAAAACCCCTCTGACAGCCTTGCCTGGGACAGGCCAGCACTGGCAGGGGATGAAGTGCTCAGAATTTAAAAAAAAATCAGTGTAATCCAAGCCACTGCTTGGCCATGGAATGTGCTCCATCAGGGCAGCAGAGCTCCCAGCTGCTACCATGGGGAAAAAGAGGAGTCTTCCCACTCCTCTTCCTCCCATTCCTCACTCCAAGGCACTGCAGCAATGCTCTGCTGTGAAAATATTCACTGGGCAGGAGGCAAGTCCAAAATCAGGGGGAAAACCCCCCAAACCAGCGACAGTTTAGGGAGAGGTGACGATGATGGGGACAATGAGGATGATGAGAAGCCCATCAGTGCTGGACCGCAGGGGATGGAGTGTCAGTGGCTTCAGCAGCAGGCCCAGCCTGGAGGGGAGGTCTCCTTGATGCTGATATAATCCCCACTCCCAGCAGAGGAGGAGCTTCCATGTCCTGTGGATGAGGACATCATCTTCTCAATCAGAACCCTGGGGAAAAAAACATCCATGGGCTTGGGTTTGTGGGGTTGGTTTTTTTAACCAGCAGTGTTGGGCAGTGCAGGAAAGAAATAAAAAATAAAAAGCAAAGCTCAGAAGGATATAAACTCCAGCAAATGACTAAAAAATCAGGTTAAGGAACGTGACAACACTGGCAGTTGGACTTGGGCAGGGACCCCTCCCTCCATCCCAGGTTGCTCTAAGCCCCATCCAGCCTGGCCTTGGACCAGGGGAAGCCACAGCTTCTCTGGGCAGGGATTTTAACTCCTGGCCACATGACCAGTTCCTACCTCATGGACTCGTTGATGTTCTTGTTTTCCTTCACAGATGTCTCCACCCATCCTGAAAATCCATTTTCTTTGCTGAACCGATCGACTTCTTCCCTGGTCACTGC
Organism: Lanius ludovicianus; assembly: GCA_013397235.1. Classification (NCBI taxonomy): domain Eukaryota; kingdom Metazoa; phylum Chordata; class Aves; order Passeriformes; family Laniidae; genus Lanius; species Lanius ludovicianus. Next base: position 266,357 of record VYXG01005245.1, on the reverse strand, counting down.
CCATGGGGAAAGGTCACACTGCAAAGCAGGACAGGCATTTCAGAGTCACAGAATCCCAGAATGGTTTGGGCTGGAGGGGACCTTAAATTCATCCCATCCCACCCCTGCCCTGGCAGGGACACCTCCCACTGTCCCAGGGTGCTCCAAACCCCCTCCAGCCTGGCCTTGGGCACTGCCAGGGATCCAGGGGCAGCCACAGCTGCTCTGGGCACCCTCTGCCAGGGCCTGCCCACCCTCCCAGGGAAGGATTTCTCCCTAATTTCTGAGCTGGAAGGGCCATTTAGCTCAGCCCTCACAGCTCCAGGTGCTGCTCCCACAGGGAGCTCTGGGGGCAAGGTTCCCCCTGGGATGTTGCAAGCAGCAATTCCTTTATCTGCTATCTCAGTCACTGACACACCTCAGCCAAGCACTTGTGGAATGGAGCTTCCAATTGTCCCTCATCCCAAATCTGCCTGGGCTCTCAGCAGCTGGGAAAGGTGGCCCAGGTGTGGGAAAGGTGGCCCAGGTGTGGTGGCACCGTGGTGGCACCAAAGCCAGCGGGATGGACAGGGAGGCAGAGACACCCTGGCCCAGAGCAGCTGGTGGGTGCAGCCACCCAGATTTCCCTATCCTGGCAAAGCTGCTGCCTCAAAGCTGAATCCCAAGGATCCCCGAGGCTGGAAAATCCCTCTGGGATCACCAAGTCCAAGTTATGGGCCTGATCCTCACCCTGAGCACTCAGTGCCACGTCCAGCTGACACCTCCAGGGATGGGCACTCCAACCCTCCCTGCGCAGCCCTTCCCAACCCTTTCCATGAGGAAATTCCTGCTGGTGCCCACCCTGAGCCTCCCCTGGGCCAGCCTGAGGCCGTTCCCTCTCCTCCTGTCCCTGTTCCCTGGGATGAAATCCCAAATCCCCCCCTGAGCCCCCTCCTGTCAGGGAGAATCACACAGAGAAAACAGAAACACACAGAAACACAACCAGAAAAACACACAAAACCCACAGAGAAGCACACATAAACCCACACAAACGCACACAAACACAGCAGCACACACAAACACAGAAATACAAACAGGAAAACACACAAAAACCATACAAACACAGACAGAAACCCCCACAGGAACACCAAACACACAGAAACACAGAGAGACACACAAAACACACACAGAGGAACACACAGGAACACACAAACCACCCAGAGAAACATAAAAACACACAAACACACACAGGAACTCACACGAACACACAGAAAACCACATGGAGCCACACAGAGACACAGAGAAACACACAAAACCCCTCACAGAAACACAGAAACACAGAACCCCTCACAGAAACACAGAAACACAGAACCCCTCACAGAAACACACAAACACACACACAAACACACAAACCCCCTCACAGAAACACACACACACAGAAACACACAAACACACAAAATCCCTCATAGAAACACACACAATCCCTCACAGAAACACACAAACACACACACAAACACACACACACACACAGAAACACACAAACACACCCAAACACCCCCAAACACAGCCAGGGCCCCTCACCTTGTTGGCCAGCAGCAGGCAGGGCACAGGGCTCCCATCTGGCAGCACCAGCTTGCTGTCCAAGTCCTGCTTCCACTTCTGGCTGTTGCTGAAGGTGCTGACGTTGGTGACATCAAACATGATGACACAGGCAGAGGCGTCCCTGTAGTACAGCCGGGTCATGGACGTGAAGCGTTCCTGCCCTTCGAGGGCAAAACGAGAGAAAAATCCCCCCCCAAGTTGCTGGGTTTAGATTTATTCATGCAAATAATGTGTTTATTCATCGTTTTCTCAGCTGGCACTAATGATCTCTGCTTAATTAATGAGGGAATCCAGGCGCTGGATGTGTCCTGCCTGGGCAGGTCTCAGATCACAGGACCGTGAAATTCCAGATTTGTTTGGGTTAAAAGGGACCAAAGATCCCCCTGTGCCACCCCTGCCATGGGCAGGGACACCCTCCCCTATGCCAGGGTGCTCCAAACCCCATCCTGGGACACTGCCAGGGATCCCAGGGCAGCCACAGCACTTGCACTCCTGCCAGTGGCACTCAGAGTCCCCTCCAGCCACCTGAGTGTCCCTGGGCACCACAGGGGACACTGGTGGCCCTCTGCTCCCACCCCTCAAACTCCTTTTTGGGGCTGAAACTGAAACCAGTTTCTTGCTGCATTGCTCACTCTGCCAACTTCTGCTTCCTGTTGCCTTTTTAAGGATTCCAGGCCCCCGAGCAGCAAAACCAGGGGAAGCCACAGCCCTGTTTCCCCTCCCTGCTCCAGATCCAGAGGTGCCATTTTAGAGCTGCTGCTGCCCAGACCTCTCCCGGTGCCAGGGAATTTGGGGAATTCATTTCTCTGCCCCTCTGCAAGGAGCAGGAGCTCCTCACTCCACTCCAGCTCATGTAACTCTGTCCCTCAGAGTGTGTCTCATGCCAGAAATTGGGATTTTAACACAAGATTTGGAGCTGAGCAGTCTCATATTCAGCTACAGATGAGCCAGTTCCACATTCCCTCTGCTCTGGCTCTGGAACAGAAAGGAAAGGCTGGGCAGGGATTACTGAGTGCATTTCTTGCAGGTGGACTTTTAATTAAATATTTAAATTACTACAGCAGGCTCGAGACAGCCCTGCAAAGCAGAGCAGCCCTGGCCCTGGAATCCACTGGCTGCTGGCATTTATTTTTGGAGCAGAAGGAATAGGAAGAAGAAAAGGAAGAGGAAGGGGAAAAGGGGGAAAAGAGGGCAAAAAAAGGCCAAACCACCGAGAACTTTAAAAACCTTTTAAAGTACCTGCAATGTCCCACAGCTGCAGCCGAACCGTCTCTGACTCTGACCACTGAACCACCTTCAGAGCGAAATCCACTGGAGAATTCCCAAAAAAACAGAAATGAGACCTGATCAGGGCTGTTCTGCACCACGGGGCTCATTCCCCCCCAGCCTCTCCCCATCTCCCAGAGCCCCAGCCCAGCCCCAGCTTTGCAGAATCCCAGTCACTGTCAGCAGCCCATGCACAATTCCTGGGATAGGGAAAGGTGTCCCTGTGGGGTGAGAGGAGCTGGGAGCTCCCTTCCACCCTGAATCACCCCACGTTTGCTGTTCACCAGGCCAGTGAGTCAAAAGGGGAAGCTCTGAGCTGTTCTCAGCTCCTGATGTGTCAGGTTTTCACTGCAGGGGAAACCCTGCCCGGCTCTGCTGGCAGCCAGACCCAGCTGGGCTGGAACTGACCAAAACCAGGAACTAAGTGAAAAAAAAATAAAGAAAGTACCAGAACCCAGTCTGCAGCATTTCCTACTGGGACAGACCACGGGCACAGCCCCGAGCTCTGTGGCTCCCCGGCGTTTTCCACTTCTAATCCATCCCCTCTCGGTTCAGGAATGAAAAGATTTCAACAGCTGTGCCCAACCCTCACCATGTTGGGTCCTTGGGGAGATTTCCTGGGCGAACCCTTGGCTCCTGCTCCTTCCAGGTTATCCATTTACACAAAGAACCCAAATCCCCCGCATTCCCACTCCGCACTGACCATCCCAAGCGCTCCGGCAGCGGGGCCAGGCCGGTCAATGAACGCCGAAGCAACGCTGCCGAGGGTTTTACCGGGCTGAGCCGAGCCTGCCCGCCCACACCGTCAGTTTACAGCTCTGGGGCGGTTTGTCCATGGCGTGGGACAGGATGGGACACCCCAAACGAGCCGGGCAGAAGGACAGAATCCCCCGGGGGCTCAGCAAAGAGACTCCGGGAGCTGATGGCACATAAAGCACCGATGATGCGGAGCCGTTCCTATCCCAAATTCCCAATCCCGGGGCTCGGGGCGGAGGAGGGGAGCGGGGCTCGGAGCGGGGCTCGGTCCGGAGCCGTTCCTATCCCAAATTCCCAATCCCGGGGCTCGGGGCGGAGGAGGGGAGCGGGGCTCGGAGCGGGGCTCGGTCCGGGGGCTCAGCAAGGAGCCTCCGGGAGCTGAGGGCACATAAAGCACCGATGATGCGGGGCCGTTCCTATCCCAAATTCCCAATCCCGGGGCGCGGGGCGGAGGAGGGGAGCGGGGCTCGGAGCGGGGCTCGATCCGGGGCCGTTCCTATCCCAAATTCCCAATCCCGG
>VYXG01005245.1:244075-260757 GCA_013397235.1 Lanius ludovicianus | reverse complement strand
TGCCCTGCACATCCCCTGCACCCCCAGCTCCTTTGCACCCACCAGACAAATAAAGACTCCACAATCTGCACACTCCCCCACCAATATATTTCAATTTTCAGACCAATTTTCAGACCAGGCTCCTCTATTGCTGGGATTTCTCCAAAGTCTCAAAGCCCAAGTGTTTCTTTCTGCAACTCGTGCTCCTTCCCCCAGCCCCAGCAGAACAGGATATGGCCCCAGCACCCCAATATTCACCCCAATGATGGGTGAAGCCACATTTGGGGTGGCTGCTCCCCAAACCCAGGGGCTTTGTTTTGGGATTCTGCACCAAGATCCTGCTCTGGGCGAGCTGGAGGCACAGCCCTGCAGGGAAACACAGCCCACAGGCACCAATTCCTGCAAATCCAGGGCCGGGAAGGTGCAGAACCCTTTTGTCCCACGAAATCAGCAGACACAGGCAGGGCCCCCGTGCCAGCAGCAGTCAGGGAGCAGGGCCTGGGTTCTGAATCCAGGGAGGGCCAGAACAAACACCTGGATTCCTGCTGGGAGCCTTCACGAGCTGCCAGGACCTGTCCAAGGGCACGGCCGAGGTCACCTGGCACTCACACTAATCCCAGTTTGCTGCATGCCCAGCAATTTATTTGATTTTCGTAACTCTCCTATCAAAAGAGCTTCAACCTGAGCTAAAATAAGCTCCAAAACCAGAGAGGGACCTTCAACCCAAAGGAAAAAACCACCACAGTCCACATAAATAAATGTCATCTTTATTTAACCAAATATAATTTATCCATTAGGTCGACATCTGTCAGTTATAGGAACTATAAATAATTAAGACAGTCTTTTTTTTTTCCTTTAATAAAAGAGTAAACCAGGATTTTCATCTGCAGGCAGCTGTAGAGTCGGCATGCATTGGAGTGCAACCAGTGGGGGAAGAAGTTTGTTGGGTTTTTTTTCCATCAATATTCCTCAGTTTTAAATGAGATTCTTCCCTGACCACTCCCCAAGCACACCTTTGACCATATTTCATGTACAGATGCCCCTACCCCACCAGCCCTGGCCATGAGAGGCAGATTCCTCCTCCAGGGAATCTTTTCCTGGGGGATTAAGTGGTGATGTGGCAGCTGGAAGGCCAGCAGAGCTTCTTTCTATGCACATAAAAGCTGAAGTGTTAACGGAAGGGAGTCCTGCATTTATTCCTCAACACCAGGCAGAGAAATCAGGTGAGCAGCTGAGAATATTCCAAAAAATATTCCAGGAGTCCCTGGGCTGAGAGTTCAGCACAGCAGGGACAGGGTTTGTTCTGTGGTTGGGTTTTGTGTTTTGAGCACAGCTTTGGCCAGAGGAGATCTGTGAGAAGTGAGGGTGGAGAGAGGAGGGTCAGAGCTGCTCCCACGCAGGACACGGAGGGAAGAGGAGGACGGGGACTGAGCCTGATGTTGGATTAGCAAGGGAAAAAGGGGGGAAATCATCTCAAAAATACAACTCTGCTCTTCTGAGGGGCTGAGAAGGAGCAGCCTGGAGCCTCCTGTGCCTCCTGCACACCACCAGCACAGGGAAGGGTTTCCAAAACTCCACAGAGGGCCAGGAGCAGCAGAGAGCCCTGGTTTGGATCCACCTGCTCCTGTGGGTTTCCAGACTCTGATCCTGACCCTCCTTTCCAGCAGGGTCATCTCTAGAGTGAGCCCAGCTCTGCACCCAGAGCCCTGGGCTGGCACAATGATCCTGGACTAACTTTGGTCTTGATTTGCCCATCTGGGTGTGTGGTTTTTGCTGCCCTCCCCACACGGCCCAATGGGAAGAGCAGGAATTCGGCCAGCACGGAGCTGAACAGCACAAAAAGCAGGAGGGGAAGGAGCAGAGGAGGGAACTCTGCACTCCCTGTGCTCAGCCAGGGCTTCCCAGCGGGGCTGCAGCCCCAACCCCAGATTTTACCCACGGGCAGGGGGGTTCCTGTGCCACAGAGCTGCACTGAGAGCCAGGGCTCCAAAAATCCAGCTGTGCCTGGATTTCCAGCTGTTTTCCAGCTGGCACCTAGGCAGAGAGAGAAATCCTGGGGATCCCACGGATGTCCTTTCCTATCAGACACCACGAGCAAAATGCTCCTCCCCAGCTTGAAGCACCTCAGGCTCAGCTGGGGGAGGTGCTGGGTGGCTCTTCCTGGCTGCAAGGGGCCCTTCAGCAGCACTCAGCAAAAAAAGGAAAGCTGGACACCAAAACCAGGAGCTGCTTCTCCATCCACCCCTCTGGGAAAGCCAGCTGCACTGAGGAGAGCTGTGAAAATCGTGCAGCACAAGGAGACAGCGCCCAGGAGGGCTCCAGCAAGTCCTGCAGAGGGTGTCTGGCAGGTGGAAGGGGGGGATGGATGGGGAGAGCTCCCAGCCCCTTTGGGTGAAGCTCAGAGCAGCTGAACTCAGCTCAGCAGAGGCAGAACCTCTGGGGTGGGTGGCAAAAGGGAGCCTGGATCTGCCAGCAGAGCCCAGCCAGGGCCTGGGGCTCTCAAGATCACTCACAGGAGCCTTCCTCGCCATCCTCCTCACCCCTCTCCCAGAAACTCCCAATTTTTGGATGTGGGCCCAGGATGGAGCTTCAGAGAGCCCAGGCAGGGGTACCCCGTGCCCTCAGCCATGAGGTTGTACTCTAGGAGGTGCCAGCTCAGTAAAACAAAGCTGAGCTCAACCCCCAGGGTTTAGAACGCTTATGCAGCAAAGAAAGCAGCCCTTCACCTCGAGGGAGTGGGGCAGGGGAGGTTCCCTGCATGATCTGGCTGAGCAGGAACTTCACTGGAACCTTGGTTCAGACATAACTGCTGTGAAAATTGCACTTAGTGATTGTCTCGTTACACTTTGTTTGTTTGTCCTTCCTAAAACTAGATATTTCCTCTGTACAAACTCAGCTTGAAATATAAACCACATAAAATTCCCATTGAAAATAATGAGAATCCAGTATCAAAGATGAAGTCTCGAGAGAGACAGGGTGGGAGGAGGGGGGAAGCAAAGAGAGGCAAAGAGGGGGAGGAAAAAAAACAACAAATGGGAGGAGGAAGAGGAGGAGAGCGGTGGGAAGGGGGGAGCAGGGAGGGTTAATCCCCCACATCGGAGTCCCGGTCACCAATGAGCCAGAGGACGTGGAAGCTGAGGGCCAGGAGCCCTGTTCCAATCAGGTCCCCCAGAGCTGTCAAGTATGGGATGGAGAAGTTGTCGGGATCCAGGTCCCTGCCCCACATCCAGTGCACCATCCAGTCAGCGATGTAGAGCAGGATGAGGACCTGGGGGCAGCGAGGGAAGAGCCACGTCAGGCACAGCTCCTGACCCCTGGGACCCCACATCAGCTCTGCCTGACTCGGGAAGCACAACCACATCCCAAAAAACAGGGCTGGAACCACGGTCCCCAGTGCTGCTCTCTGCAGCTGCATCCCCGAAGCAACGAGTGCAGCACCAAGAGGAGCTGGGGAGTTTCAGTGGCTCCCTGAGCATCCCAAATCCTCTGTGTCCTTCAGAGCCCCTGCCTGTCCCCCTTCAGCTTCCTGTCACCACCCAGGTTGGGCTTCAACTGCCACCTCATCACCCAGAAGGCTCAATTTTGCACATGAATTTCCAGCTCTAACCAGAACAAGCTTGAGGAGATGTGGGGCAGAGAGGGGACTGCTCAGGCAGGGCCAGCAACACCTGGCTGCCAGAAATAAAACAGAAATAAACTTCTGGGTTTGTAGAGGAATTTAAAGGAGTAACTTCTTTAGAGGAATAACTTTCAAAGGAATAACTTTTCAGCCCAGCAGCTGGAACTGCCAAAGTGGGATTTTCTCCTCCATCTGCTCCAGTGCAGCGAGAGGCTCATGTTGGTATTTAAAGACTCAAAGTCTGCAGTGGATCCTCTCAAACTTTTGGTCACCAGAGTCATCCCTGTGGGCTCCCACAGCTCCAGGAACTGCCAGGGAAAAGGGCAGGGCAGGACACACATTCCCTGCAAATTCCACACCCTGATTTCATCACCAGGCCTTTGCAAATTGCCAGATCACCCCCCAGGACAGACTAAGAGGGAAACACTCTCTATCAGAGAGACTTAAAAGAGACAAAAGGCAGATTCTGAACTCCCCAAGAAGGGTAGGCTGGAAAGATGGTGTGCACAGGAGTCCACAAAGGAGTCCCTCAGCTCTGCCTGGCATCCCTGTGCCCAGCACAGCAATGTCTCAGGCAGGGACAGGGCTGCTCTGCTGTGTCTCTCCAGCCCCAGTGCTGAGCAGGGCCCCACTGCAGGTGACACCAGAGTGCCCTGAGCCAGCCCAGCACCCTGAGGGGTTCCAGCTCACCTGGAGCAGTGCTGCTGTCATGTAGAACACGATGAAAATCAGGGTGAGCGTGGTGTGTCCCCCCTGCATGGAGCTGATGGTGTAGAGGAAAACCAAGTGCCCGGGCACCACCAGGAGGAAGAGCACACGGGCAGAGCGGGAGTTCACATCTGCAAAGGGGACAGCAGGCCTGATTTAGACCTTGCAGGTGTCCAAGGCCAGGTTGGATGGAGCTGGGAGCAACCTGGCACAGTGGGAGGTGTCCCTGCCCATGGCAGGGGTGGCACTGGATGAGCTTTAAGGTCCCTTCCCACCCAAACCATTCCATAATTCCATGACCCAGGCTCTGAGGGATTCTGGGGTGTCTGTACAGGGCCAGGAGCTGCACTGGGTGATCCAGTAGGTCCCTTCCAGCTCAGCACACCCACACTTGCCCACCCAGCAGTGCCCTGTCCCCGAGCACAGGGGCTCTGACCATCTGCAGAGGGCAGGGCAGCCCCAGCCCCATCCCAAGCCAGGACTGCCCCTGAGCAGGGCTGGGCCCCGCTGTGCTGTGCCAACACTGCAGCCACTGCCACAGGGAGCTCAGCTGGCACCAAGCCCTGCACCCCCACGGCTGCCTGGGGTACCTGAGCTGAAGAAGGTGCTGCAGGGGCTGGGGCACTTCCGAGGGGCCGTCTCGGGGCTGTCTCCGGGCACCCCACTCATGTGCAGGTAGGTGGAGATGCGGCTGGCCTGCACTGCCACCAGGTTGCCACCCACACCTGCAGGTCACAAACAGCACTCAGGTGATGTCCCAGACACTTCCAAGAGCTCCTTTCAACAGCCAGCAGATCTGGAAGTGCCAGGTGCTGGAATTATGTAGGACAGGGTAATTTTGACCCCAATTCTGCTTTTGCAGGATGTGAGGAGCTGGGACAAAGCTGTGGCTTTTCCCCTCAGGCCCCTGAGTGCAGCTGAAGCAGTTCTGTTACTGCAGCTCAGGGTGGAAGAAATATGGGAAACAAAAATGAGGAGTCAGGCACTGAAACAGACACAGGAAGTTCAAAACTATTATTTTTCACCTGAGGCGCAGGGAAACTCTGAAAGCCACCAGCACAAGATGCACTGGCTCAGAATTAACTCCACCTATTGCAAAAATCAATTAAAAAATGAGTTTCCCTGGTTCATTAGGCAGAAAGGAGGTGAAAGCTTTATACAGAATCAATCAGATTTCCCGACTCTGAGATGCAAATACAAATCTTTGTGTTGCCAGGTGCCACAAGGCAAATATTTTGGAAGACAAGGTGCTCCACCAGACAGGAGGAATAAGGAAATGGAGAAGTCCCTGGAAATGTGTTTTTTTAGGGAATAGCCTCCCAGGCCTGTCAGTGAAAGGGTGGCACGGGGACAGCCAAACCTGTGCACCCCCAGCCCCCCAAAAGAGAATGACTGCCCTTAACCTGCCTGAAATCCCAGACAATCCCACTGTTTGCCAGGAGCTGCAGCCCCAGGGCGGGGCAGGACTCACCATTGATGACTGGTGTGAAAACTGCCATCCCAGCAAAGTTGGGATCCGACACCGTCCTGTCCAAAATCAGCCCCCCGACGCTGCAGGGGGAGAGCGGAGAGGTCAGTGCTGGAACAGTGACACAGAGTGGGGCTGGGTTTGGGGACAGGGACAGTCCCACCTGCTGATGGCCATGGCAATGATGACAGGCTCCCAGCCCGAGTACAGCACCTCCCGGGTGGCAGAATTCCTCTTGGCAATGACGATCCAGATGGGCAGCAGGGAGATGAAGAAGGCGCACACCAAGGGGTTCACGTAGGCTTTGCTCTCTGGGCAGGAGGGGAGAAGAGGCAGAGAAATCAAGGGGAAGAAGCAGCAGAGAAATCTGAACCTCAGGAGCTCCAGGAAGGGCAGGGAAACCTGGGCCAGGCCAGCCTGAGCTCTGCAGGCCGTGGTGTTTCCCTCTCACAGGGGCTGAGCTGCACTCACAGGGGTGACAGTAAAACACTTGGGTCTGTTTACCAACACATCTGAGCGGGATCCCTTCAATTCCAGCTGCTCATCCCCACTTTTCCCACTCCTGGCAGGACCTCCCAGTGCTGCTTCACCCCTGGATGAACCTGGCTGAGTCACATCCCTGCATCCTGGCTGAGGGGAAGGAGGAGGAAGTTGGGAGTCTCCAGCTGCAGCCCTGCCCTGAGGAGCCCCAGCTGGAGCTGACAGCACCGCACTGGGAACCCCAAGCTGCCTTCTGCCACTGCTCCAGCCCCAGCCTGGCACCTGGAAGGGGACAACCTCTCCCTGAGCACTCAAGCTGGAGAGGAGGAGCCCTGCAAGGCAGTGAGAAGCTCCAATCCTTCCCTCACCTGACCTAGGCCTAACTGAGGGAGCTCCAGAGCAGGAACCCTACACACCCCAAAGGGCAGAGGAGGAGGGTGAGAGGGAGACACAGCAGCCCACACAAGGACAGGGAGACACAGAGGCCTTTTGCTGCTCCTCACCCAGCTCCTTGTACAAGCCCCAGCTGATCCCTGACAGCAGGGCCAGGGTGATGAGGTCCCCCAGGCTGGCAGCAATCGGTGTGGCCACGTTGTCAGGATTGATCCCCATCTTCCTGGAGCCGATGATGACCCCAATCATAATCATGCCTGCAGCCAGGAAGAAGGAAAAAGAACCCAGGATTTGGCCAAGGAGAGCTTAATATTTCAGGAAGAGGTGCAGAGAGGGGGTGAGTCTCACCCAGAACAAGGGAGGCAATGAAGGCAGTGGCCACGCTGCTGGCACACAGCAGGACAGCGTGGTCGATGCTGAAGTGCCCGTCCGGGATCCAGCCGAACACCACGGCTGCGATCGAGGCCAGGAAGCCAACCACAGTGGCCTGGACCTGGAAATGGAAACCACAGGGTCACCAAGACACCAAAACAGCCCCAGGGTGTGAGGAGAGGCTGCCCAGAGAAGCTGTGGCTGCCTCATCCCTGGGAGTGTCCAAGGCCGGGCTGGACAGGGCTTGGAGCAGTCTGGGACAGGGGAAGGTGTCCCTGCCCGTGGGAACAAGAGGAGCTTTAAGATCCCTTAAACCAATTCCATGACTTTGTTCGGTGATTCTAAGAGGGAAGCATCACTCAGGGGGATTAGAATCCAGCATGGACACACCCAGTGCAACCTGCAGGGCTGACGTGGCTGTGGCACACACAGGTGCCACCTGCCTCCCCATCAGACACAGAACACTGACACTGAACAGCAAAATCCAGGCTTAAACCTCCCACACTGCCAAAGCTGGGCTTGCCCCAGGTGCAAATATTCCCCTTCCCTGTCCTCACCTGTATCAGAGCCATGTTCCCTGTTATCATCTTCCAGAGCTCTTTGGGTGTATCCATTTGGCCAATATTAGCCTGCAGGAGGAAATGCGACACCATTAAAGCCTGGCAGCACTTTACACCTGAAAACAGCCAAATTCCTGTGCCAGGAGCAGGGGAGGACCTCAAACCCTCGGCTCTTACAGGGGAGTAATTCAGCAGAAAAGGAAAGGTGAAGGGGAACCAACATCAACCAAAAATCTGACGGGAACGTTGCAGAAGCAGCGAGATCTCTGTGTCCCCCTGCAGCCACACGCTGCATTTCTCATGGAATTCACTCCACTGCTCCTCCCGTGGGTCAAGCTGCCCCTCAGGCCAGCCAGGCAGGAGGGGTCAGGGCTGCAGAGCCTCGGGTCAGCTCCGTGCCCCTGCTCCCACACCGAGCGAGGCCGGAGCAGCAGCACGGGGGGCACCGCTGGCAGCACACCCTCCTGTCCCTGATAAAAGCTGAGCAAACAAGGCTGGGGACACGTGGGGACAGGGAGAGGAGCGGGAAGCCGTGGCACAGGGGTCACCTGGCACCAGGAGAGGCTGATCAGGAGAGCCAGGAGATGGAAATTGCTTTAATTCCTGGCGTAGGATCCAAAATAACCCAGAGGAATCGCTGCAGGGCACGAGCTCTGCTCCTCCCTCCCACCTCCCGGTCTTTATGGGAAGAATGGATAAGTTAATATCCAATTTGCATCATTAGAAGCTGATGAATTTAGGAAATAAGGGAGAGGCTCAAACACTGGAGTGGGAAATGCACATTGGAGGCGCTGCCTGACAGCACCAAACTCGTTCACAGCAACACAGCAGCAATTTCCTCCTCTCAGGTGGGAAACAAGCAAACCAGAAATAATTGATTAATTAATCCCCCTGCTCTCCTTGCTGGATGTGTTGAGAGCTGCCAGCTCGTTTTACTGAGATGCCCCCATCTCTGGGGCAAATTGTTCTGGGCAGAAAGGAGGAAAGAATGGGGGAAAACCAACAAAAAGTTGACTGGAGCAGCACATCCAGCACAGGAATTTGAGCTCCATATGAAGCCTGACCTTAAAATTCCAGCCACATGGCAATTAGGCTGGGATTAACATAACCTCGCTGTAGCCACTGGCAACTGGATTTTAATCCTTTAACTAATGGGGGAGTTTTACCTCTTAATTGTGAAAGGAATTTCTGAGGTGCCTTAAAGCAGCCCTAATTAGAAACCCAAAGTCTGAGAAACCACTCCAGGCCACTTCCCTGTGGGAGAGCTCGGGAGCCACGGCGGGAAGCTCCGGGCAGAGGGGAGCTCCCTGCACGGGCCTGGGACCAGAGAGCCTCCTGTCCCACCAGGCACAGGCACAAGGAGGTTGGATTTGATCATCTTGGAGGCATTTTGCAGCTTTAAGGATCCTGTGATTCCATTATTTTGCTCCCTGCACGGGCCTGGGACCAGAGAGCCCCCTGTCCCACCAGGCACAAGGAGGTTGGATGGATTTGATCATCTTGGAGGTGTTTTGCAGCTTTAAGGATCCTGTGATTCCATGATTTTAAGGAGGCTGAGTGTGAGGAGGCAGCACAGGAGGGAAGGCAGAGGCCAAAGCCTGGCTCAGGGTCAGGAGGGGACACCAGGACAGGAGCTGGTGGGTGCTCCCTGTGCTGGTGTCCCCATGACTCTCCTGCAGCCACCAGGGCAGACTGGGCAAAGTTCTGCATTCCTGACTTTCCACAGCCTCATTCCTCTGCCCAAGCTGCCCCAAAGCTGCTCCTGCCAGCCCCAGGAGGGGACACAGAAGTGCCAACTTTGTCCCAAGCACTCCCCTGCCCAGTCTGTGGCCAGAAGGTGGCCAGGGCCAGGAGGGAGAAGGGCCAGCAAGGATCCTGTCATGGTCCCAACAATGCAGAAGGAATAAAACAAAGGGATTTGTTTTCCAGAGCAAAGAGGTGAACAAAGCTCAGCCTCTGTCCCTGGCATTGGAGCCCAGCCGGGCCCAGCAGCTTTGTCCTCCCTGAGCCTGGGCAGAGGAGCCTGAGGAGCAGAGTCCCAGCTGGAATCTCCACAGGGAAGGAGAGGAGAGGACCTGGGAGAGCAGATCCAGAGAGAGACCAGCCCAACCGTGCTCTGCCTTCTCCTGCAGCAAGGGCAGGGCTGAGAGCAAGGGAATGAGCCAAGCAGGGCTTGTTCTCCATCCCCCCACCTCAGTGAGCCCTTCCCAAGCAGCTCCTTGGGCCAAGGAACATCAGCACTGCCAAGGCTGGGAGCAGGAGTCCTGCAAGGGCTCCCCTCAGGAACTCCCAGCCCAGAGGGTTAAAATCTCCTGGCAGCAGGCAGAGAACACCCTGCAGGTGGAAGATCCCCAGTTCCCACCATGGGGACACAGGGACATCAGGCAGGAGATGCTTTGCAGAAGGAGGGAGTGTCCTTGTCCCTGCCAGGAGAGGCTGTGGGCCCCTCTCCAGCCCTGCTCAGCTCCAGGGCAGAACACTGAGACACGGAGCAATTCATGGGCAGCTGGGCTGACACAGGGCTCTGAGGAGCTGCCAGAGGGCTCAGGGATCCCCAGGGATCCCCAGGAACCAGAGGGAATTCCAGCAGGAGGAACACCCAGCTGTGATCTCCATCGCTTCAAGAGCCTGTCAGTCCCCTGTGAGCTCCCACTGTGAGGTCCCCTCTGCTTTCCCATTGTCCCCAGGCTCTCTCCTCGCCCTGACTCCTGCCAGCTCACTCTGGTGACATTCCTGCTCCCAGTTCCTGGTGGAAAAGCTGGATCCCAGCCAGCTCCCACCCCGTGCCCCCAGGCCCTGAGCAGCTGCACAGGGAAGTGAACTGTCAGCAAAGCTTAAGGACCATTAATCCTTCAAATCCCATGAAAACACCTGCCCAGCACACTGAACCCCAGGCTCTGCTGTCTGCTGTCACTGACACAGGGAATTTGGGGAATTCTGCCTGCCCAGCCACCACCCACACACACAAACCCCACCCTCAGCAGGTGTCCCTCAGCTCCCTGGACACTCACAGCTGTGGACAGGCGGGATGCCAGCGTCATCTCCAGGTTCCCCTTCAGGCCCAGCAAAGCAGGAACCAAGATAAACACCTCAGTCACGTATTTGAAGACGTCCCAGTGCTGCAAGATCAAAGCACATTAAATAAAACCATTGAACAGAGCCGTGGTTGGCACCAAGCTTTGCTCCGGGCTGTGTCACCCACTCATTGTCACCTCTGGCACCTGGCACTGAATGGACACCCCAGTGCCCTCCCTGCTGCCACACTTGGAGCTCTGCAGTGGTTTTGCCACTTCTGACATTTGTAGCAGTGACCACACGTTCCTGCTGGGCTGAAAAAGCAGCTCTGAGCCAGCAACTTTCAGTCAAAAATCCCCCAAAGAGCCACCACTGACAAAATGTTTACACATCCAGAGGCCAAAACAGGGAAAGATGGAGAGGCTTTGCCCAATACTTGCAGTTTTTGGCAGATTCGAGTGCTGAAGTTTGGTCAGTCTCAGCTGAGAGCCCTCCCCACGTGTGTGTCTTGCAAATATAAAAATACAGATATATTTTGTTCCAACCCCCAGCCCACTGAGGCCACCTTTCCCTGCTACCTGTGTTAGCTCAGGCATTTCCTAACTCCTCTGGCTCTCCAGCTGCCCTGGGATGAGGGACAGAGGCAGCCACGGTTATTTAGGAAAAAACAAAGAGTAATTGCAGGGGTAAGCAGCCTTACAGGCGAGCAGCTGAAAACACAAAACCACTCCAAAACCCCCCAGAGCTGCATTTAAACCCCCCCTGTGAGCCACCCAACCCTCACTGCCCAGCTTTTATTGCCAGGGTCCAAAACCTCTCCAGTTTGCCACTCTGCCTGCCTGCCACACTCCCTAAAGGACGCTGAGGAGCAGAGGAATCCCAGCTGGGGCAGTGCTGGACGTGCTGAATGTCCCTCTGCAGCTTTGGGGCTCCAAATGGCACCTGCAAACATCACCTGGGCGAGGCTCCCCTTGGCAGTGCCACCCTGCCAGGCTCACCAGGGCTGTGGGGTTCTCTCCAGGACAATCACTCCACCTGCCTGACAAACAGCTTCCTGTGAGGGAGGACTTCAGTTATTCTTTGTTTGTTTTTCCACCCTACAGCCCCGAGCCAACAAGCTGCAGTTTCCTGGTGCTTTGCAATGCTGCACTCACTTGAAAAAATCGTTGGGGAGAAAAGTGGAGGCAAACTTGAGATGGGTGAAGTGGGATCGTTTTCCCTCATATGGAAAAGGTGTTTCCCAGTTATAAAAATCCCCTTAAAGTTTCTCACAGCTTGGTAAGGCAAGGTGAGAGTGGAGAGGCCCTGGCAGAGGCTGCCCTGGGGCTGCCCCATCACCAGGAGTGTTCCAGGTTGGACTGAGCTTGGGGCACCCTGGGACAGGGGAAGGTGTCCCTGCCATGGCAGGGGTGGCACTGGACGGGCTTTGAGGTCCCTTCCCACCCAAACCATCTGGGAGGTTGTGCCAAGCTGACTCTCAGGGACTCTCAGGTAAGATCTGCTTGGCTTTTTCACAACCACAGCCCTCTCCCTGCTGGAGGAGGAGGCTCCTGAGGTCACCCAGGGAGGTTTGGAGTCCCCAGCCCTGGACGTGTCCACGGACATGGCCCTCAGTGCTCTGGGCTGGGGACAAGGTGAGGATGGGGCACTGCTTGGATTCGATGGTCCTGGAGGGATTTTCCAGCCTAAATTCTGGGGTTCTGTGTGATTTGAGCTCAGTACTGAAATCCTGAATCTGAAATTCTTCACCCAACACAGGCTGTGCCTCCTTTAAGACACCTCCAGGAGCAGCCCAGCTCGGCTCTCCCCAGCCTATTTTTGGGAGACTCTGGGATGATTTTGCTGCGTGTCCAGCAGGTGAATCCCTCACTCCAACTTCCCTTGGCAGGACCCAGGGCTCCCTCAGTGACCACCACGCTGCCACTGCCCAGCAGGACGAGCTGGGCGTCACCAGAGCCACTTAATGAGAGGAACATCGTCATTAGCCAGGCTGTGCAAAACTTTCCCAGCTCCCAGAGCTCACAGGGGTAGGATCAGGCACCAGTTCCAGCTCTCCCTCACCTCGTCCCAACCCTGAATTTAAATTAATAATTTGTAAATTTAACTTTAGGGGAGGCTGCACTGCAAACTGGTGCCAGCAGCAGCCGTAACTGGAGCCTGCTGCAGCAGCTCCCTGAGCAAGACAGGGCTGCTCCTGGAGAAAGGAAGAAAAGCCATCTTTGGGGAAGGAAAACAAGGAGATTTCTGCAGAGCTCAGCAGCTTGCTCGCTGCAAAGAGCAGGACCCGTGGGCTCCTGCCAGCTTTCTTAATATAAGATGTTATACAACACTGGGTGTCTGTGGGGCTCCCAGGCCTCGGTGGCTCCTGCAAGGAACAAAGCTCCCTGTAGAGTGCCCACAGTGTGGCTCCACAGGGACAACCAGAGCCAGGCTGCTTGGGGAAGACTGAAAAAAAAACCCCAACCCCCAAAAAAGGCAAAAAAAAAAAAAAAAATAAAAGGGAAAGAGAAGAGGAAATAAAAATTTCAGTTCAGGACATGGAGGCGTTAAAATCACTGTAACAGCCCCTCTGAGAGGCACAGAAATATGGAAATAAGCAGTTTGCAGGGAGGCAAACTCAGCAGACAGGATCTTTCAGGCTCTGCCCAGGATCCCAGTGCGTCCCACGCAGCACTGGAGGGATGAACTGGACGAGGGATGAGCCTCTGCTGGAGGCTCTGGGAGAAACATCAACCCCCAGGTGCTGCTCTGCAGCTCCCTCCCGGCTCGCTGCCTGTCCAGCCCATCCAAAGAACCTCCAAGGAGTCTGGAAAACGACGATCAGGGCTCTGCTGGAGAGGGGATTGTGCCAAGGGTCCTCCAGAGCACACAGAAGGCAGCTGGGGCACTCACAGGTACCGGCTCTCCCACCCCAGGGCTCACATTCTCCTCCTGAGAGGCGAATCCCAGGGACACATCAATGGGACAGCATGGCCAGGGCCGCAGCTTTGCACAGCATGGACACCAATTCCAGCAGGATCATCAGCCTGAACGGGCACCACGGAGTGCACGGAGCCCTCAGCCCTCCCCAGCCATCCCAGGGATGGGGCTGCAGCTCCACACGCTCCCTCCTTCCACCCCTGAGCCTCTGGAGCAGCCCCCCAGGAGCAGCCCCTGCAGCAGAGCTTCCCTTCCCCACCCTGTGGCATTTGCACGGCTCATTTAATCCCCAGTTTGAGCTGCTGGCAGTACAGGCTGCCCAGCCACACGCTGAGCTGCTGGGGGACATGGGAATGACAAAAGTTTTATATTCCTAAGGGCCATAAAAATCAAGGCAGGAGAACACAGGGCTGAGCCGCAGCCTCCCGGCCCTGCCCGGCCACAAGGGCTGTGCCTTCTCCAGGAAAAACTTTAGGTTGGGTTCAAACCGCTCTGGGCAACTTCCAGAAGAGCCAGGCCTGAGTTGTGAAGGGAAAACATCCTTGAAATGTCTCTTTTTCAGAAAATGATTCCAGTAAATCTCTCCCGGATTAATTCGCCCCGTCTGGCCTTTCCTGTTTGGAGTCACTTCCCAGCTCTGCCCACAGGTTCCACCGAGAGAGGCCCCAGGATGACCAGAGCGCACAGGCACGCAGGGAAATCGCTGCTCTGGGCAGGACAGCACGGGGAGTGTCTGTCTGACCACGCACAAATCCCAAAAAAACCCCCTGTGACTTACTGGCACCGGGCTGGGCTGACCCCAGCTGCCCGCAGCACTCGGGGCTGACACTGGAGCCTCGCTCTGCCCACACCACCAGGGCTTGTTTACCTCACCCAGCAAACACAGCAGCTCCAAGCAGAGCATTTTTGGTTGCCCACAGCTCCAAAATGGCTGTGTCCCCATCCAAGGCAGTCTCACAAACCTGTGGATGAGCCCAGTTTTGTGCCTCAGGGGTGGCAATCAGCTCTGCCCAGCCTGTGGGTCAGGGCAGAGGAGAAGCTGATCTGCTGCCAGACATGCATGGAAAATGTAGTTGAGAGCAGCACAGGAGCCTCGGTTTGCAAAGGCACCATTCCCACATGGAAACACAACCAGGCTGTCACGTTCCCACAGTGCCACCTGCCACGGGGAACACCTTGGTTTTCATCTGGAGGCAACTGCCAGCTCCCTGAAGGCCTTTCCTAAAAATCACCCTCCAGCCCTCTCAGGAGGAACGCTCCGTTAGCCCTGTCATCCCTGGATGCCTCAAGAGCACACGGAAGTGGTGCAGGAAGCTCTGGAATGAGCCACACGGTCTGGCACACACTGAGAGAAACATTAACCTGGCTGGCACGAGCCTGGAACGGCACAGCAAACACCCAAGGCGGGAATGGGACACGAGGAACCAGAACCTGGGGCTGGGGTGTCACCAGCCAGCACCAGGGAAGGGATTTATCTCCAGCTGTGATGCACAGAGTGCTCTCAGCTCCCAGGCAGCAGCGTTGGCTTCACCTTCTCCTCTGAGCCACAGCTGGGCAGGGGTTCCCTCGCCTCTCCCTCCCTCATTCCACACATCCCTGAGGGCTCCTCAGCTCCCCCTCCCCAGCCAGCACACCAGGGAACTGTTTCCCTCCTCCCTGTTGCTGAACCAGCCTTGGCATTCCATTATTCCATGAAGCCAACATCTAGAGAGCCAGGCTCCAGAGCCCAGTGCCAGGGGAGCACCAATCCTACCTGCACAATGTCCAGCACCATTCCAGCAGCGACCGTCCCAAAGCCTGCCAGGAGGAACGGGAAGAGGACCTGCAGCCCGATGGAAAAGGAGGTCTCCTTGAGGGGCGAGGCGGGCTCGGGCCCCCGGTCCGTGCTGGTGTCATCGCTCTCATTGCTCTGGCTGCCATTTTCCAGCAGGGCATCCTCTTCCCTCACCCCTTTGGCGTTGGCACGGGACTCCAGCACCACCACTTCCACCCCGGTGCCATCGGGTCCCAGGAAATCCGCGGGCTCTGCGCACTGCCCGCGCTCTGGGCTGCTGAGGCAGTCCCCAGGCACGATGGGCAGCACGGCCCCGTTGGCCTGGGGGGTCTCCTTCTGCTCCAGCTTGGAAGTCATGCTGCTGGACAGGCTCTCCTGACCCTTGGCTCGGTGGGCCTACAGCCAGCAGCTGTTCCAGAAGGGATCTTCTGCCAGCAGCTTATCCAAACGGCCTTTCCAGCATCTAGGAGCGACCTCTGCCAGCCCTGCTCGCCCGCCCGGGAGTGCAGAGCCTGCTCCTGCAGCAGAGATCCCCATCAAGCAGCATCCAGGGATGGGGGACACCGAACACAGAGCGAGCAGGGACAGGGCAGGAGCTGGGAATGGCAGCAATTCCCTCTGGTTCTCCTCTCCAGCGCCGTGTGGTGCAGCAGCCACCGGGGCAGGATCCAAGCTTTCCTCCCTTGATGTGTGATGCCTTAGTGCATCTTTTCCCAGTTTTTTTCCAGCAGAACGGTCGCTGTGATGGGGCAGAGGGAAAACCAGATGAAGAATACAGAAGTTTAAGCTGAACCCTGAAGCAGAGGATTGGCTTTTAGAGATGATCCCACTCAGGCTCTTCTTGCTACCAGGGCTTTGCTACTTCCTCCAGTGGCACTGTCCCTCTGCAGAGTTCCAGTCTGAAGGCTCCCGAGGGCTTTCTGCCAGAACAGCCAGCGATTCCAGTAAGCTTCAAGTGTCACTGCCGTCCTGCTCCTCCAGAAGAATTTCTCACCCAGCAGCACGAGGCAAGCACAGCTCTTACTCAGAGTAACCCCAGTTAAGGTTACTCACGGAGCTGGGCAGGGCGCGGGCTGGCACTTGGGCAGCCTGCGATTTAACGTGGTTTTCCAAGAACTCGTCTTTCACCTGCAACACACGGGAGGAAAGCAGATGTTCTGTGGGGTCCTGTGGCAGCCCGCGTAGGCAGCTCGATCCGCTTCCTCCAACAGATGCTGAGGTTCAGCCTTCGCCGTACCCCGAACTGTCCCTTGGCTGTTCTCCCACAGCCCTGGGCACCCTCAGGGCTTGTGCCGGGGGATGCGGGGGCAGAGCCGCCCTCTGAAAGGGGCACCCAGGAGGGACCCGCAGGACGATCCCCGCGGCCGGGGCTCCCCCGCCTCCCGCTGCCGCAGC
>VYXG01005245.1:225711-243309 GCA_013397235.1 Lanius ludovicianus | reverse complement strand
CCCACCCACCCATCCATCCATCCATCCATCCATCCATCCATCCATCCATTCCTCCATCCCCCATCCATCCATCCATCCATCCACCCATCCATCCATCCATCCATCCATCCATCCATCCATCCATCCATCCATCCATCCATCCCTCCCTCATCCATCCATCCATCCCCTCCCCTGGTGGCTTTACCTGCTCTCACCCGGGCCATGGTGCTGAAGGCACCACGAGCTGGGGATCCCTCACTGGGGAAGCCTCGTTGTGGCCCCCTGGGGTTCACAGGTGGCCAGAGGTGCCCCCTGCTCCCACCCCCAGGGGTTCCTCCACGGACCCCTCCACCCAGGGAGACACGGCTGGATCCAGGCCAAGCAGCACCACTGTGCTCAGTGGCACCCACCGGATTTCAGGTCTCTGCCAGGCTGCTGTAGCTCACAACAAAAGGTCAGGAATATTGTCACGTACACTCGGCCTGTTTATGCCAAACTGTCCCACAACAAATAAACAAAAAGCATAAAAACTCCTGCTACAGAGGTCAGGTCCTCATTGCTCTGTAGAATTCTGTGTTCCTGAATGAAACCAGCTCTTCTGATTCATGCTTTCCTTTTATTTCCCTTTTTTTTTTTTTTTTGTGGTTATGAGTGGAAATTTTGACCAGTTGTTTTTCCTTCCTGCCTTTCCTTTCCTCCCAGGAAACAGTCAGCAGCGAGTTATTACTCAGAGTGATGATGTGATCCCCAGCTCCAGGCCTTGGAGACAGGTCCTGGGCCAATAAGGGTGGCTGTGACAGGAACATGTGGGGGGAAAGGGGAGGGCAGCACAGGAGCCACATTCCCACATGGAGACAGGGATCGAGCGTGCCTGGAGCTGGTGACTTCATTTCTGAAGGAAAACGAAGCAGTCGAGGGCAGTGGCAGCGAGGGATCCATTGTGACCCAAAGCTGGGACTCTGCTGCTTTGGTTCTGTCTGCTCCCATCAAGGACTGGGCACAGGGAGGTGTTCTCCTGAAATATTTGGGGCTCTGGGAGAAGAGGATGGCTGGAACATGGACAGATCATTAGAGAAAGCAGCATGAAGGTGGCACTGATAAGGGACTTTTTAAATGGGCATTGAGTCACAGGACAAGGGGCGATGGCTTTAGACTGATTGAGGGCAGGGATAGATTTTGGGAAGAAATTCCTCCCTGTGAAGGGTGGGGAGACCCTGGCATAGGGTGCCTGGAGAAGTTGTGGCTGCCCCTGGATCCCTGGGAGTGTCCAAAGCCAGGTTGGACAGGACTTGGAGCAAGTGGAAGGTGTCCCCATCATGGCAGGGGGTGGAACTGGGTCCCTTCCAACCCAAACCATCCTGGGATTCTGGGATTTCAAGGCATGAGGAGCCTCTGGGGTCATTCCTCTCATTCTCAGGACCTCCACCAGCAAAGAGAGCTCATGGAAAACCTGAGACATCCAGAGACACATCTCAACTACAGCCACAGCCGACTTTCATGCTCCAGATGGGACTGGAGCTCCAAACCCACCCTCCAGCCCGGCCTCTGCTCTCCTTTGTCCAAACAATCCTGGCTGTGAGGCTCTGCTTCCACCTTCATCTTTCCTTCCTGACTCGGAAAATCCATCCCTCCCCGAGCCTCCATTCTTCCCTCACCTCCCCAAAAACAACGTGTACCCAAATGTGACCTTGCTGCTCCCCAGCTGCAGGCTCAGGAAGTGGAAGTGAGGCGACAAAAGCTGCCTGAGACAAGAAAACAGAAATAGATAAAACCCCCACCGGGGAGGCTGAGATCAAAAAAGCAGAGATGAAAGGGCAGGAAATGGGTTTCCAATTGCAGGGAGCAGGTAGCAAAGGCAACAAAAATGTTTGGAAAGGAAGGAGTTGACCACTGAGCTGTGCTGGATCATGGAATGTCTCGTGGAATGTCGTGCCCATGTGTTCCACAGCAGCCATGTGACTCTGGCACGTTGGACTGCCCAGCTCTGGGCCAGCACTCAGCAACGGCCTCTGGGGCCCCTTCCACAGGAGAATCCAGCAGATTAAAAGGGTTTGGCCAAAGTGACTCAAAAAATCCTAATACTGAGGGGTCAGTGCCCTGAGAGGTGCTTTTACTCCCTGTCCTGGCTCCACCACTGCCCGGATCTAAATGGGGTCCCAGCTGCTTCTGCCCAAGGATCCTGAAGGAACTGGGTTTTTAATTCCTTGTGAGCAGGAATCTCAGCAGGGAAACAAACCTGAGCAGGTTATGGAGCAGGACTTGCCCCTTCAGATGTCACTCCAGAGCAAAGCAGCTCATGAGGGCAGGCAAAACATCAGCAGCTGGCCCTGAGCTGGGGGAGAAATGCAGATCCAGGAAGTTCTGTTTTGCCAGGCTGGAAGCAAACAAGCCCATCTCCATCCTTTTTTCCAAGGTCCATGTGACCACTGCTCCCAGCTGTGTTCCTGTGTCCCCCACGTGCTGTGACAAACACAGGGCAGCCCCTGGCAGGTCCCTCCCGAGGGCTCTTGGCCACGTGAGAGCACCTGGGCCTGGTTTTCCTGTGCTCCACAAGGTCAGCGGATCCGATGGGACAGCAGGGACAGGGACACCTGTCATGGAGCCACTGGGGATGTGCCTCACATGTCAGCTTTGTTCCAGTTATAGGCTGTGAGGGAATTCATTTATATTCAGAATTAGGCTGAAGAAAACACTGATGAAGAAAACACAGAGACTGAGGATAAAAAACCCACACATTAATCTCTTAACTCGCCCCTATCTCCTGCTCCATCAAAACCCTCTCACTTCCCAAAATGCCAAAGAGGACTTTGGATTAACATGTTTACATAGAACTAGGCAGTCCTGCACTACCAACATTTAAAAATCCAAGTGGAAGGAGATCAGATCCAGAATATCTGACTCGGGCCCCTCCACAGGATCATCTCTGTGGTACAAGACCAGGCACGGTGTTCAAGAGATCTGAGTATTTACAGAGCTCAATAAACCACACTACTGTGTTGGATTAAAAATATAAATTAAAAGAGGCATGAAAAGCACCCTGAGAAAAGCTTCATGATTTGAATGTTGTTTGTAAAACCCCCTGCCCAGGCTGTGACCCACCCCATGGCAAATCCCCGAGTGCCAAAGAGCATTTTCCCTTTGTCCCCTGCCCCCTGCTCTAACCACCCTTCCATGTGGTCATTTTCCTTCCTGCTGAGAAGTGACTGCAGCTTCCTCTGGGCCCCCCACCACAGCTCTGAAATCAGCTCTGAGATCAGCAGAGGGATCTGCAGGGAGCAGGGCCCTCCCTTCCCCACCACGCTGAGCCCTTTATCTCTGCCTGCCGCTGCCCCGGGGAAGCTGTGGGACCGGAAAGCCGAGCCAAGCCCCTGCTCCAGCAGCACACAGCCCTCCCTGAGCTGCTCAGCCAGGAAAATCATTCCCTGGGCAGCACTTCTGCCCCACTGCAAGCCCTCAGATGGTGGCACAGGGCTGCCAGTGCTGTAGAGACCTCACAGCAGCACATAAAGGGTTGAGGCAAGAGCCCAAATTTGGGGACTGAAGGGACAAAAATGTCTGTAGAAGTTCCAGAGCACCAGCAAGGACTGAAGAGATTAGCAGGAATTTGTGCAGGGTTCAAGCAGCAGCCTGAAGATCACAGAAAACCAGGGAATTCAGGGTCACAGGCTGAGCTGCAGGTGAGGAATGCTCCTCTGTAATAGCAAAAGGCACCACAGGCTGTGGCTCAGCAGTCTCCACATCCCTCAGTGAAGTGCTCCTCCACAGCACTGACACAGGGAGGTTTTCACAGCACCTGCTGGAGAAAACAGATTTCACCAGCTCCATGGAATATCAAATGAAATGGCAAAAGAAGAGCCAAGAACCCAAGTGTCAAATGCAAAGTTGGAGGAAATGACTCTGTAAACACCTTGTTCCTCCAGCTCAGTGCCTGAACTCCCCATGGCCACTTGGGGCTGAAAATAAACCAAGTTCTGTTGAAGAGAGCCCAGCAACAGAGCTTTCTTTAGAAAATGCAGGTGTGGGATGTGACCTCCTCTCCAGGGTGTAGCAGGCCCACGTGGCCCCAGCTCAGCTGGCCCACAGCAGGCTGGACAACTGCACACACCTCACTTTGAGTCAGTGTTGGCACAAGAATGTCAACTTTGTAGGCTTGGGGAAAAGCAGGGAAAAAAGGAAGTTGCTATGGATGTAACACACTGGAACTGAACTAACACAGTGTTCAAATCACATCTGTCAGGCTGAGTTACCTGTCTTCAGAGCAGGAAATCAGGCTCTTCCTTCCTTCTGAGTCAGAGGTAATTGCTCTCCATGCTCGAGGCTCAGTGACTCACTGCAACACAAAAAGAATAGCTCCCAAAGTCATTAATCTGTGTTTTCATGATGTGCTTGGCATTATCAACTAACTGCTCACACCATGCAAGGTGTGACAGAAAAGGCATCATTCATGTTATTCACATTATTTGTGTGATGCACTAAGACTCCACACACCACTCAGGAAGGGAAACATTCCCAGAAACACCTCCTGGGAACAGTGAAATGGGGTGGGAAGAGACCTGTCCCATGCAGACACCAAGCCACCGAGTGACTCTCTGGAATGGTGCCACACAGCCATGACCTGGCAGCAAATGTGATAAAATAAAGAGGTTTAAGAACACAAAGGCAAAGCTGCCCCATGGAAAAAGCACAGATATTCATCAGAAGTGACTGGGAAAATGGGCAGAGATGGGAATGTGCTATTTCCCCAGTGGATCCTGCAGGACAAGGTCTGTTTAAAGCACTTTTAGTGGCCTCTGAGGGTGCAGCTGCACTGCAAGATGCCAGTCCTGGCTGATGAGCAGCACTTAATGAGCTCTGCAAGGAGCTGCCCCAGCCAAATCTCATTGCACACGTTCACACAGGAGCTGCCAAATCCAGCCCTGCCTTCCCAGCACCCTCTGCCCTTCACTTTTCCTTCAGCAGCAAAATGAATCTTCTTCTTTTAAAGAAACAATCCTCACCCAAACAGAGGTGAGGGATTTTTGGTTGGGAGAAGATTACAGAACATAAAGGATGTTTTATGTCCTCAGCACTCATTTGATGGTACAAGAGGCAACAAATCCCTCCTTCCACGCCGCAACAGCATGACCCAGGTTAGGATTTTTTACAACCTCTGCTCTCTCGTGAGATTTTTCTCATTTTTTCCCTGTTTTCCCATTTTTCCAGCCTGTCAAGGTCTCTCTGACTGGCAGCAGAACCATCAGGTGTTAAACACACAGCCACAACCAAAGCTTTAAACTCAGTTTTACAGAGATTTGCCAGAGAAAAAAAACCAACAACCCCTTCTCTGCACCTCCCACTCCCAGGGCTGTGTTTCATTCAGTGCTGTTGCTCTCACACATCACTTTTGCTGTGCCTGCAAACAGGAGCTTGCAGGAGCAGCGACACCTCCACAAAAGAGCCAGAGACACGTGGCTGAACAAATCCCTGACAGGAGGGAACACACACAGAGTGCAGCAAACCAGAAAAGATGCAAACTATTTACTGCCCAATAATGCCTGGCCAGGGTGAGCTGATTTTGTGTAGAAAAGGGAGCAGCAGGGAGGGGGCAAAGATTAAAGCTGGCTGGAAAATAGGTGGGTATGTTTTGATGGAAACTTTATGGATTGCTCAGGTGTGGAAATGACTTCACTGCAATTACACAGCTACATAAAAAGATTAAATAATCATCAGAAGAGAATTCACATTGCTTGTTTTATTAGATGAAAATGTCAGTTTTGTTTCAATTATTCAGTAGGTGATACAGTTGTAGCCCCGTGGCCACAGTGATAAAATCAAACTGCAAATAAATACGAGAATGGTAAACGGAAAAAACTGGAATCACAGTTCCATCAGTGTTTTTCAGGATACATTTCAGGGTATTTCCTGTACATTCCAGCACATTTCACAGTATGAATTTAGAGCAGAACATCCACCCATTCCAGTGCATAATTTAAGTTCTGAAAAACAGACACACATCTCTGCAGCAGGAGGAGCTGCAGTGGGCCCTGCAGCACAGACTGTCAGTGTCACACAGCAGCCTTTTCTTTGGCTAACATCACTTTGTTAACTATTTATTTATAGAATTAATTTAATTAACTAATTAAATAAATTAATTGTCTAATTAATACTGGTAACCCCAACTGTCAAGGCCAAAAGAATGCTGAACCTTT
Organism: Lanius ludovicianus; assembly: GCA_013397235.1. Lineage (NCBI taxonomy): Eukaryota > Metazoa > Chordata > Aves > Passeriformes > Laniidae > Lanius > Lanius ludovicianus. The sequence continues at coordinate 237,142 of VYXG01005245.1, read as the reverse complement.
TGGTGCTGTCAAAGGTAGGCAAGAAGTGCAAGATGAAGCAGACCCAACATCCACGGCCTGTCTACCCCAGGATTCCCAAAAATCTCAAAGTAGAAACTGCCTGCACTGGCAGTGAAGGAACAAACCTCTGATCCCTCTAACCTGGAAGAAACTGAAGAGATGCCCATCTTTCACAATCAAGTTCTCAGAAGAGCAAAGGAGAAGCATAAATTGATTCAGTGAGAAAAGAGATGAGCAAACAACAGGGATTTAATTCCTTATTTAAAGTTGCAATCCCTTATTCTGACACCCAGTTTCACAACCCTGAGCCACACCATGAGTCAGGGAGGGGAAAAAATCACTAAAAAGATGGGAAGGAAAATTTTCAGCACCTCATCAGTAACAACAGCACAGAACTTCTGGAGTTGTGAAAACAGAGTGAGAAATCAGGGCAGCCATGGAGTGAACACTGACACTGGTTCTGAATATCACGGATGCTGGTGAGAGCACCCCCCAGGAAGCAGCCTGGGAAGACCCCCTGGGAACCCCCTGGGAAGCAGCCCATGGCCAGCAGCAGTGCAAGAACCTCTCAGTGTGACTGCACCAGTGACAGAGGAACCCTTCCAGCACCACGTCACAAACCCTCCATGTGAGCTTCTGGCAGAGACCTCACCTGAAAAAGATCCATTCACCATAAAAAACAAGTTTGCCAAGCAGGAGGATTCACCTTCTACTGGTGAGTGACTGCTGATTATAACTGAGATTTTTAGTCATTACCAATTTCAGAGGCTTAAAGTGCTGAAAAAAATTAGTGTCAGATGGCTGCACATCAGACCAGAGAGAGCAGAAATCAGGGTTTTGTTGGGTTTTGCCAGGTTCCTATCACACAATCAGCACTTTTCCCATCTGTATGTAAACCACAATATACAAACTCCCAAATTCCAGCTGTAGCTCAGTACACAACACACAAGTGCATCATCAGCCCCATGTCCCAGAGTCCACCTGAGCAGTTGCTCTTCCCACATTTTCTCACAGCTCGTGGGAGCTGGAGTGAGGCTCTGGAAGTGTCTCAATGTCACAGTTCTTGATCAGCTGAAAGAGGAACTCCACCTGTTTCTCATAATTCTCAATGGAGATTCTCTCATTCAACCCATGGATCCTGAAAGAGAAAGGACATTTTTCAGTCCAGGGTGAATTTCTGACCCACCTACACATTTCTCCAGCACCCTGCTTGGCTGTTGAATTCATAAAGCAGTGCACAACCTAAAACCACAGCAATACACACCAAAAACTGCACTGTAACCAACCCAAATGTACTTGACTCAAAGGCTCAGAGCTCAACAACAAAGTCTGGAAAAAAAAATCTAAAACTCTAATCTGGAAAAAATCCTAATGGTCCATTTCTTGGCCATTTCTGTCACTGTCCTGTACAGCTAGAACTCCTGCATCATCTGCACCTCAATAAAATGAGGACTCTAATTAAACAAACAAGCCTTTGCATGATGATGTTATCACTTTGCTTCAGGAAATTTCCAGTTTTAAGAAGCAAATCAATTCAGAGTGGCAAGTGTCCAAATACATGGATAAATCTCCTGCACAAGGCCAGCTACCAGAACAGCACCTCTCACACTGCTGCAGCACACAGAAGATCCACTCAGCTCCACAGAACCACTGAATCAAACACCTAAATGATCCTGCCTGCATTTGAAGGAACAATGAGCCAGGGCTGACACTGTCCCAGGGTTATTTCCATCCCCTGCTGGAGCAGCCCCCAAATCTGCAGGAAATGGGTGGCCTGACAGAGAGTGAGGCCAAGGTACAAAAGACTGGGTTTCCCTCTGCCCACTGCACATGGATCTCCTCTTTCCCTGGGCCCACCCCAAGAGCTGCCCAGGTGCAGAGCTCAGTACCTGGGGAGATCATCCTGTCTCAGGAGCAGAGGGTTGAACCTGTAAATGGCCTTGGTGACGTTGGTGAAGTGCCTGCTGTCCGTGTTTCCAATGCACGTGCCTGGAAAATGAACCTCAGGTTTATTCTGCAGGAGAGGAACAACTGGGATTTCAAGAATGACCCATTTTTCCCCAGGAGAGAGGAAAAGCATCTGCTAACAGCTCTGTATAACCACTGCCTGCACCAAAAGCATCACTGGAAACACTGATAGGTGCATCCTGGAGAACATTCCTACAGGAGCTGGACACACAACTCAGCCTAAGAACAGCCTTGACACTCAGCCTCACCAAAAATTTAAGCTTCAAACTTCAATCCAGCAGCTACAGAGCTGGGAAGGAGCTGCAAGAAAGGGAAGGGGCTGGGATCCTAAGGAACAATACAGAAAAGCAGGAATGGCTTTGCCAGCTACGAAAACAATAAAAGAAGAACTAAATCAAGAAGACCTCCTCCTCCTCTCCCTCACAATTCCTTTCTTCCCTGAAGAGATTCTTTTGTATGTGCAGAGAGCCCAATTCAAGGCTCATTGTTTCTGTCAGCTTCCTGTTTGCTTTTTTACTTCCACTACTAAAAAACAACATTAAAACTTTTAAAGCATAAAGAGGGAACGGAATAAAAAGAGGAAAAAACAGCTGTTTCCAGTAGTTAACAGCTGGGGTGGAGGAGTACACAGCAAATGGAAATGAGGCAGTGCTGGGGGAGGGAAAAGCAGAAGAGGAAACAATAATCACCATGTGCCTGCTGTTACCTGGGACTACACTGTCAACATCTGGGAAAGTGTCCAGGATGGTTCTTTGAAAAATATGAACTGCAAATGTCTGCTCATCCCAAGGACTGATGGGCAGGGGGTCAAAGGCCTCCACCACATCAATCCTCACTCTGTCATCAGCAATGGTGTTCCTGACTGTCTCCAGCACCTGTGGGTGAAACAAAGAGATAAAATGAGCACAAGAAATGAGAATGAAGTCCTTAGAGACAGCAGATGTTCAGCTTTCCAGAAAACATTGGTGTGTGAACTGTCAGTTGTGGCTGCAAATAAAGACTGAAACTGTGTCAGTCCCTCTTCTGAAGGGATGGCTGACACTTCAGCTGAACTTTTTAATCAGATGCACAGCCCTGCTTCAAGGTACTCCTGATCTGCTTCAGTCCTGGAAGGCAAGTGCTCAGCCTGCTGCTCTTGGAAGTTATGGCATCCAAATAACCCAGAAAAAGCCTCCAGTGAGAGAAACTTCCAGCAAAGGCCTGGGAAGATGTTTTGTACTGACAACATTTCACAGCTGCCCTGGGCTGGACAGGCCTGTCAGACCTCCTCAAGTGTGCAGGATTCCCAAACTCTCCCAGGTCACAGACCTGAATGCTCCCCTTCCATCACCACAGATGATCCAGGTGCTCTTTGGCACAAACACTGGGGGGATCTCACCAGGGCTACCTCAGCAGCAGTCTGGGCCGAGTGGATCCGGAAGTTCACCGTGGCTCTCGCAGAGGAGGGGATGACATTTACCTGGGAAAAAGGAAGGACCAAAGCTTAAAAGGAGTTAAAACCAGAATAAAATGCCAACTGCAAACTCAGAACTGCTCAAACAACTGCAGGCCTCAGATGCTTCAGTGTTTCCACCAAGTGTGATGTCTCTATCTGTGTTGAAACACTGTAAATCTTATCCAAAATGCAGATAAATACACACAGAAATACTCATCAAATCAACAAAAATGAAGTTAGCTCTTACTTACACAGAAGTTTTTATCTTGAGCTAAGCCCTCTCCCTTCAGAAAATTTATACTGTGAAGATGTGAAACTTTATTTTTGGGGGCCTTTTAAAGTGGTATTTTTACCTCATTGTCATGTTACTCTTCTTACCTACAAACTGAATATTTACAACTTTGTTAAACAAAAAAAATGCATAATGTTAGAAGAAAACCCCAAGGAGCCAGGGTGTCACTTCCCTCCTGGCCACTCCGTGTCACTGTTCAGCCACTGCATTTTTCTTGCCCAGGGATGCTTTTCAGTCACAGATTTTTTTCAGGAACACACCAAACACGGGCTGTTTATCTTCCAGGGCTTCAGCATTTTTGGACAGCTCCACTTCCTTATCAGGACAGGATCTGGCTGTATCAGCCAGCAGCTGTTATCTCTCAGTCCAAGGTGCACATTTAACCCACTTAAGGCAAACACAGGACCTGTGCTACAAATGTCTGGGGGCCAGGGAAGTGCTTGTGACTGTGACAGTTTCAAATATTGCCATTGATGCTTCATAGGATTATACAGAAACCACATTTTCTTGCCTATTCTAAAATATTAACAAGTTTAACAGAAGATCAGACTCCTCTGAAAGGAAGTGATTTTCACCTGTAGCTAAATCCAAGTCACATCTGAGGTAAGAATGAGACTGTGGCAACACACAGGGGTGACACCGATCTTATAACTGATCTTATAACTGGATATAAACAGCTGGAAATTAAATGTCCTAATCGTCTTATCATAACTCCATGGAGAGAAATCCCAATGGAAGTACCTTGATTCCTGCATTAAACATGGTGACTGCCGTGGTCGTTCGAATCAAGGCATTGGAGGAAGGTTTCCAGGCAAGGACTCTGCAAAAAAAGAAACAAATCCAAATTTTGCAAAGAAGTTGAATATTGCTAAAAGATAAGCACCATAATTTCACAGGCTGTAAGCTGAATGATGGCTTATTCAATTAACAAAGTGGTTATTAACAGGAAACCACTGAATTATCTAAACCATAAAATAACTGATTTCCTGGGAAGATTAGAAATGGCTTTATCTTTTAAGGGTGAGAGGCTGGGGATGTTTATCAAGCCTCTCTTCTCTTACCTGCTGACAATAGGTGAAAACAACCACAAATTGCTCATGATGATGTTGAGAGGAAACCTGAACTAAGGAGAAGAAATAAAACCACAAATCAGAAAGTTTTTATTTGTCAAGAGCACAGTGGAGTCACTTGAATATGGATGAAACAATTCCAGCAGAAACAATAATCTGGGAGAAAGGCCAGCTTTTCTATCCTTCCTGCACAACTGGGCTCTAAATTCATCACTGGGTTACTCTCATGGCAATCTGGGCATGAAATCCTGCTTCTCTCCTCACCTCTGCAGCAAGGTGCTCCATAGTCATGAGCTCTGGCCCGTGGCCAAACAGGTTGGGCAAGGGACTCTGCTCCAGCCTACAAAACAAATCAACATTTAAAAGGTAAAAAACCAACTCCCTGGCTGTTACTGCTCCAGAAGGCTGTCAGGAATTTGATTTGTGACGTGTATCCCTGTTACTGGAGGTGCAATCCTCTCCTCCTAAGTAAATGTGCAAGCACAGCTCCACGGATTTCTGGGCGTTCCAGTCACGTGCAAAGATTTCCTCTGAAGAACAGCTGAAAAAATCCCAAAGCCTGACTCCTATAAATACAAGGAAACCCAGAAAAATAGCACACAAATCCCACCATGTTTGGACATACTCAGTTTTTCTAAAATATGTCATTTCTTAGCCAATTTGATATCACAGAGCTGTAAAGAGGTGATTTCTGCAGTCACATTATGACTCTATTCCATGTTTCTTGGCTTGGGAATTACCAGCTGAGGTAGCAAGGATGTGCAAGCACAAATTCCAGAGAAATCCTGCCACCCAAACAAAGGAATCTCTGTTGCTACAGAGTAAATTAGGGCAGACAGCACTTGTCTTGCTTTTAAAGAATTGGCTGACAGTTGGAAGAGCTGAAGTGAAAAGATTCTGCAGACACCTGGCAATTGTCCCTTGGCTGGGAGTTGCATTTCTGCCCTCCAAAGTGAGCTATAAACTGCAATTTCAAATACAGAACAGGAATTTGAAAAAGACTCTAAACATAAAAAAGTCACATATCAGTGATTTAGGAGTTGTTTGGACTGTCTTTGACAGTGGGTGACAGGGAAGGTCTCACCTGGACATGGCTGCTGCCAGAATGCCAATACTTGTCTCCTTAGGAGGAAAGGATGAATGTCCTGGCTCTTTTTCCACAGTGAAGTTCAGTGTCATTGAACCTTTTTCTGTGACAGCAATCCTGGTCAATGATAAATCAATCAATCAATTAATTAACAAATAAATGACTAATGCAATTCCAAACACACATGCACAGACTGTAGATAAAAATAACTACTCTGCATAGTTTTAGTATGATAAAAACCACTCAAGCAGCAACAACAAATCATTAACACAGTGTTTAGATCTCTGGAGGACTGATGTCTTGGCTGCTTCTCCAGTGAGCAGAGATCTACAGCACAGAATGAAAATGCTCAGTGGAACATCCTGCCTCAGCCAGCACAGCTGTGATGGACAGCAGGCAAAGGCTGAAGGTCCCTGCCTTGCACTTTGTGCCACTGCTGCTGCTCCAGCAGCACCAACAAAGCCACAGGCTTTGAAAACATTCTGTAGTGACATGAACTATGTCATTTATCCCTAATTAATGACTGGAAATGAATCATGCTCATCGTGGTCACTCTTACATAGCCACTGGCTTCTTCACTCCTGCAATGATCCCATCCAGCACCGCGCTGCCCTCGTCCAGCAGGAAGGAGAGTTTCACTCCTCTGGCTTCCAGCAGAGCTGCAATTTTCCTTCCTCCCTTCAGACCTGACACCTGTGGAAGCCAGGCAGAGGAACTGCTCAGATCCAGCCAGAACACTGGGAGCAGAACTGAAGAACACCTTGCTGTTGGCTACAGCACAAAGAATGCACAAAATCCCCTGGGGAACAGCTCCAGAGCAACAATAAAAGACCCGTCCAGGAAAATTAATTGGAGATTGTTAATGGCCTGATAACAGATGAATTTATATCTCATTGATGAGTCACTGACTGCTGCTTTAATTTCAATGATATCTCAGAGCTATAAACTCCACAGATTAGCAATTTCAGTCCTATTTATTTCAATTATTAATAAATCTCTGGGTTTAGATTTTGACAATACCCTTCTCCCTGTACCACTGGAACGTTTTTGCCAGTTCTTCCTGATCATTTGGCACAACCATGTGAATCTCAACCCAGCTTTTCCTGTCTCCAAAATGGGATTCCTGCTGCACCTTCCTTGAAGAAAAGAATTTGAAGTGACACCCTCTGGTGTCCTTTTCTCTTTGCTCATTACACCAAACCCTTTGTGAACGTCACTCCAAGCCAAACAGTCAACACATAACTGTGACCTGGGGCCTGACACAGTATCTACCCACAGAACCAAGAAAAACAGGAAAGACCTTCCAGCTAAACAGTGTTTAAGCCTTGTTACCTACAGGAACAACGTGAACAGGTTGTTATTTCAAGGAAAGGAAAGGAAATACCTCCTCATCGTGGCCAATGCCAACATAGAAAGAGCGGCGGGGTCTGTAATTCCTCCTCAGCAGAAATTCCAGAGCTTGCAGAATGCCCTGCAGGAAAAGCAGAATGTGGTGTGCCATCCCTGTGTGGCAACAAGGAGAATAAATGCAAAAGAATGCAGTGTGATGGGAGAGAATTGGGATGCTCTCACAGCCCTTGTGCTGCTCACAGCAAAGCTTTGATTTCTACAGCTCCCACTGGGGATATTCCCATTCCCTGGAAAAGACACTGCAGTGGGCCTGATCAATAATGCCCTGAGAGGTGCCAGGGCAGGGGCACGAAATACAGAGCAGCTGGTTCTGGCTGCTGCTGTCAGGGACAAACTGCACAGGGAGCACCACAGAGCCAGAATTACCCAAGGAATTCACTGCTCCCCTAAAGCTCTGTCACACCCCCAGATGGGCTCTCACTGGAGCTACCAAAGCCAGGGATTTTAAGGAGCAGCATGTTTTGTACAAGAAGTGCCAAGATGACAGAAACAGAACAAGAAACTTCATCTGAAGAATGAGAAATCAAATCTATCATTTGCTATGGCAATATATATGAAAACCAATATATTTGCTCTATTATTCCATCTCTCCTTTTCAATTTAAATGACTCAGTTTTTCACATCTCACCTCTATCTTGTCAGCACCCATTTTTTTGCCATGTTCACTGAAATTGCTGGTTATTTTTTTCCCATTTGTGGAGTTACTTGTGCAGTTCACAGCAGAAGGAAGCACAAACCCAAACTTAAAAGTTTCAATGCTTTGAAATTGATCATTAAACATCCTGAAACTTTCTAGGAGTGTGTCCAGTGCGAGACCACTTTGCTAAACATCTGTTCAAATTTAAATATAGGGCTGCCATGGAAACAATCATCAAAGTCAGGAAGAGCCATTTATTTTTTAATTTCTCCATCAACCTTTTCCCAATGAGAAAACCTTCACAGATCAATCTTTTCTGGATATATTCCTCCCAAATGCATTTAGTACAACAGCTCTTTGTTCTGCCCCAGACTGGATAAAAAATGCAGGGTTATTTGCTGATGCAGAGTTTAATATGAAACTCAAGCCTTTTCAAAGGGCCAATTTTGGTTTTGAGGGCTTGTGTGACACCTGGGAAAAGGGAAAAGGTCTATCCTTGGTTTCAAGCACAACATTTGACAGAGAATAATGGAATGGCTTGGTTTGGAAGGAACCTTAAAGCTCATCCAGTCCCAAGGGCAGGGACACCTTCCACTGCCCCAGGTTGCTCCAAGCCCCATCCAAGCCAGCCTTGGACACTCCCAGGGATGGGGCAGCCACAGCTGCTCTGAGCACCCTGTGCCACAACATTTTAAATTGGCATTTAACTGAATACATCAGCATTTGAATACGATTCTCCTGCTTCTTCAAGAGTTCTAACCCTCTTTTCTTCACTAACAGTGGTCACTCCACTCCATGTTTAGGAAAAATTGGGAGAAAACTGCAGAGCTCAGGAATTTCTCACTAACAGAAAGAGGGCTGAGCGAGACAGAGCAGTGAATTTCCAGAGGATGGATTGCTCCCCTCTGCCTTCCCCAGGCTGTGTCTTTGTGGAAGGACATTACCAAGCACACGTACAATGGCAGAGTTTTTGTTATCCAGCGTTCCTCGTCCATAGATGAAACCTTCGTGCTCTGCAGCTGAGAAGGGAGGGAAATGCCAGCCCTCGGGGGGAGCGGGCACCACATCCATGTGTGCCAGCAGCATATAGGGCAGCAGGGCAGGGGCAGAGCCCTGCACTGTAAACAGGTGGCTGTATTCCCCAACAATTTCATGTTGGATGAACTTGGAAGAAAATACAGCCGGGAAGACTGTTAAGGAAAAAAAAAAATTAAAAACACATGTAGAAGAAAAAATTAACAATAATGGCCAATTTTAGCATTATTCCATAGAGCTGTCACCTAGGTAGCACCAGGGGGAAACTGTAAATAAGACTGACCACAACAGAGAATAAAAGTTCTCACACCTTTACCAATCCATCTCATTTTGTACTTAGAACTTTCCTAAACACACCCAGAACTCTTGCTGAGCAGTGCTGCAGCTCTTTTGCAGGGAGCAATGGTGGAACTACCCAAAAATTTGGCTGAAGCAGCAGCAGTCATCCTGTTTTTATTTTCTCATGGCATTTAACCATCTCAAGGACCAAAAACCATCATCACAAAAAGTATTTTAAACCTTCTGGGGCCATTGGTACCCCCAAAACACTGTTGCAGAGGGGACACACGTGTGACATTCCTGACAGGCCTTTCTTCAAGAAAAATATAAAGATCTTTTCCCTTATATTCAGGAATGATGCATGCTCTCTTCTATTTGTTTATGAAAGTGGAATAGAGCAGCAGACACTGCCAAGAGTGGAAGTTCAGTACCTTTCTGAATGTAAGTCCCAAATTCTGCCATGGCAGTTGTATTCAAATCCTCTGGAGACCTGGACACAGTCGGGATTTTAATGGCCCCTTCAAAGAAACACAGAACAGGAATCACTCAGCACTGAAATCAAACAATGCTCCAACTGCACTTCAAAAGGGGAAGAGTATTTATGTTCCTGAATATTTTCCAGGCTTTAAACATTATTTCACAGCACAGCACGAGCTGCCACGATCAAAAAAAGACTGATGTGCTTCAGCTGGGCTGTGCACATGCAGCCACCAGCGTTTCCTAACAGCTCAGCCAAGGTATCTCTCCAGATAATTTGACTCCACTTTTCATGCTGAAGTGCTGAATGATATTGCTAGAAATGCTACTGTCCAGGAGCAGCTGCAATTTGCTTGGGTGATCTGATTTCTCAGAGTCATGAACTCCTCTGGCAGCTGAACAGGCAGCTGAGTTGGCAGTCCAAGGTTCTTTCTCAAGAGTAAGTCAGGTTGTGATGGTTATTACCCCTTCCTAGTGCTTTATAAATTAAGATACATAAACACACAGGACTTTTGTTGGCCCTTTTGGTCTGCCCTGTCATTCAAACAGGCTCTCCAACATCCAGTCCCTGTCCTGCAGAACATGGGAATAACTTAGTCCCAGCTGCCTTTCCACAGAGCAGCTGCCAGGCGAGGTTATGGATTCTTTTGAGGTCATGTGATTCATGAATTAACAAAAAAATCTACTGTGAGCCTTCATTTTCCCATTAAAAAAGAATGCAAACATGATTTGCTAGGCAATAAATCCTACAAACCAGCAAGGTATGAGGTTTACACAGAGAGTTTTATCACTTCGTGCCAGATTGTGGTTTCCTGCACAGTGCCAGCCCTCCTGAGAGCTAAACCCCTTAAATCTTCTACGTCACACAGCACAAACACCCCAGGACTGGTCACAGCAGTGAGCAAGAAAGGGAAAAAATCCCGACAGTGACTTATCCAGTGGACAAAGGGATGTCTGGGAACGCCGTCATGGGTGTCTGGCAAAATTCTGTGTGTATAAGCAGGAAACAGTGGAGAAAATCAACAGAGGACAAGAGTTAGCTCAGGAGCACCACAGAATCACTGAGATTGGAAAATTACTCCAGGATCGAGCCCATCCTGTGTCCGATCCCCACCCTGAGCACCGAGTGCCACGTCCAGGTGACACCTCCAGGGATGGGCACTCCAAACCTCCCTGGGCAGCCCTTCCCAACCCTTTCCATGAGGAAATTCCTGCTGGTGCCCACCCTGAGCCTCCCCTGGCCCAGCCTGGGGCCGTTCCCTCTCCTCCTGTCCCTGTTCCCTGGGATGAGATCCCAAATCCCCCCCTGAGCCCTCTCCTGTCAGGGAGTTGTGCAGAGCCAGAAATTCCCCCGGAGCCTCCTTTTCTCCTGGCTGAGGCCCCTCCAGCTCCCTCAGGACTCTCCAGACCCTTCCCCAGCTCCGTTCCCTCCTCTGGACACGCTCCAGCCCCCTCCACGTCCTTCCTGAACTGCAGCGCCCAGAACTGGACACAGCGCTCGAGGTGTGGCCTCAGCAGTGCCCAGCAGAGATTTTCAATCACTTCCTTAGGCCTGCTGGGAGCCAACACCCGGTTCCTCCCCGGGAAAGCACCTGGGGAGCGGCCACCTCCACACCCGTCCCCCCGTGCCCTGGCTCCCCCCCTCAGGAGGGGCCCGTGCGGGGGCGAGCGGGGCTCACAGCGCTCGGGCCCCCTCACCTCGCAGCGCCTCCTTGAGCTCCCGCCGCTCGCCGGCACTGAG
>VYXG01005245.1:176330-225597 GCA_013397235.1 Lanius ludovicianus | reverse complement strand
CACCCGCCCCGCGGGAACGGCGGCCAATGGGATCGGGCAGGGGGCGGGGCGGGCCCCGCCGGTGCTGCTGGGAGCTGTAGTTCGCAGCGGCCATGGCGGCGGGCTGAGGGGAGCGAGCACTTACGGGACTGTTTGGGTTGGAAGGGGTCTTAAAGCTCGGCCCGTTCCACCCCTGCCATGGGCAGGGACACCTCCCACTGTCCCGGGTTGCTCCAAGCCCCGTCCAGCCTGGCCTTGGACGCTGCCAGGGGTGGGGCAGCCCCAGCTGCTCTGGGCACCCTGTGCCAGGGCCTGCCCACCCTCATGGGAGAGAATTTCTTTGCAGTATCTTGGAATGCTGCTCCCAAAAGGACGGTGATAAAAGGAGTTCCCATGGAATAACCACCCTGAGGCTCATTGGGGCCACAAGTGAGGCAGAAGGATGCCCGGACTGGGCCAAGGGACAGCCCAGGAAGTCTCTGTGTTGTGCCAGCCCCACTCCTGACAGATTTTAATCTGCCTGCTTTTCAAAATGTGTCACTTCTTGCCTTGAGTCCACCAGCCAGCATGAGGGAACAGTTCTTATTCCCTTCTTTACAGCTGTTCTGACCTGAATGTGAAGATTTATCCCACCTTCCCCGGGCATAAACTGTCCCAGGATGCCAAATGCCAGATGGGCACAGCCATGGAAATCCTGCTCTTGAGTCAGCAGAAGAAGCCAATGATTGTTCACACATTCTTTATTATCAAAAAAAAAAGAACGAAACCAACGTTAAATTAAATAAATTACAAACATTTCTGAGCTGGTTATACATCATGCATTTACCAAGTAAGGCTTCAGAGCCAAACCACATCAACCTCACTGTTACTTAAGAGCAATAAAGGGGATTTTTTTACTGGAAGCTAAAATATTTCACCAATGTGACTTTGAGCTTCCCCAGTTCTCTGCCCAGGTACTTGGGAATTATGACTTTGGCCACACTGTGCCTCCAGCAGTGCCATTTGCCTGCTGATGTTACATTTATTGCCAGAGCTGGCCCAGACTTTGGCTACAGAAATGGGATTTCTCTCTGCCTGCGTCATGATTTGCAGGAGAGCCACTGCTGCTGTTTCTGAGCTGTTTCTCTTCACATCCCATCCCAATTCTTGTAGGAAGTTCAGGAAATACAATCTGTTTTATGCCTCTGCTCTGAGGATTCCTGCATTTGGCCTGTCAGACCCCAGGCTGGAAATCACCCTCCTGTAATGAACCCTGAATGCAGAGTTGGGAATTGGAACTTCCCTCTTTTAATGCGATGCCACCTCAGAGACCCAAAAATATTGATCAGGACAGTTTCTTGTTGCTCTGCACCAATTTTTTGTTGCCTTTTTTTTCAAACCAGCAAATGAAAGCAGCTCTCAGGCAGCACAGAAGACCATGAGGAATCACCCTCAAAGATAATTTAAGAGACTTAATCTCTTGATTTTACCTTGTAGAACAAGCTGTACCTGGAGATTTCTGGAGAAATTAAAAATAAGTAAAATTAAAATAAGTAATAACCATCAGCTAGTGGGGTTTTTTACCCTCCTTTGGTTTTATTATTTTCTCCTGCACCACATAATCAGAAATTGAGGTAGAGAAATGGTGACTTAGCTACTGAGATGTTGCATAAAACCAAAGGGGCAGGGTGCTGATGTTGTTTCCTTTAGTGTCTCTCCAGCAAGGATGGTTCAGGAAGCTCTATTTTCCTTAAAAATGAGACGTCTGGGAGCTGTAGGAAAGCCCCACATTCTCTTCCCAGGAAGCCTTCAGCAATCAGCTCAATAATGTCTGTGTACTTCAAAACTGTAATTTGTAGTATTTTGGAGTAATAAAATAGAAATAGCATTTGAAAATAGAATCCACTTTCAGGTGCTCAACCCACTGGGCAGGCAGGACAATGTGCATGTAACAAAGAGTTCTTATTTCTGACTACAAGCCTGTCCTATTATTAAAAATAAAATTATTTATTTAAGAAATTAGCCCTGCTGAGAGAGTACTGAGGTCTTTGGGGTGTCAGAAATACAGCACTGGTTCGAGGCAGTGTTTTTTGGGATGCTGGGACACAGAAGAGGAGAGGCAGAGGCTCCAGAGCCACACAGGAACATGTGGGGGGCTGCAGTCACAGCCACCCCAGGGTCAGTGCAATCAGAGAGCAGCAGCAGCTGGCACTGCCCCACCTCACCAGAGCCACTGCTGCTCGTGAACCCAAGCCCTGAAAGGCTTTCAGGATTTGCTTGTATTTCACTGCATCGGGGAAAGAGGGAGGGAGCAGGGAAAGGGAAGGAGCAGGATGCCCAAATGATGCATTTCCAGCGTGGGCAGGAGGATTGTGAGGGACAAAGGGGTGGCTGAACCCCTCTGAGTCCAGGCCCCTGCCTCCAAACGAACTCCACTTCTGCAGCCCGTGAGATGGCATCTGCTGAGCTCCTGCAGGTCACTGCTGCCTGCTCCAGGGTCTGATGCTCTGAGCACCACGAGCAGAGCAGGGAGGAGGGAGGGATTTTGCAGTTCTGGAGGGTGGTGGCCTCTTTGCAAACCTGTTGTATCCCCAGGTAGAAGCACAGCTCTCCACGGAGGGGTGGGAGAGAGGAGTCTGTTCAGGAGGGTTTGCCCGGTGCTCCCCGTGCTCACAGAGCTGTCTGGGTCTCTGAGTGGAACATGCTTCCAAACATCTCCTAAAGGGCACAGAAGAGGAGCAGGGTCAGGGCCGGTGCCAGGGCACAGCCCCAGTGACACAGCTCAGTGTCAGAAACATCCCCAGGAGCTCCAACCCTTCCCAGCACTGCTCTGTGCAGGAAAGCTGGAGGCTGCTCTGCTTCCAGCTGGGCATGGACAGCTTGGGGAAGGTCAGCCCTGGAGGGCTCAGATGTGGGTGCAAATCGCTGCAGCATTCACAAAGTCTGTGCTGGAAATCTTGGTGATGATTCCTCCCTTGGGCATGAACCAAACCTGGTTCTCCAAGTTCCCCCCAGTGCATGGAGACCACAGCTCTGAACCTGAGCTGTGTGGCCCAGAATGGACTGAGGGATTCCTCTGTGGGGTAACCCACCTGCTCCACATCCAGCTGCCTTCCAGAGCTCCTCAAGACAGGCATTTTAAATTATGTTTGCAATTAGCTTTCTGAAGCACTGTGGTTACTTGCAGTGGCACAGGAGATTTCCAATCTAATCAATCCCAATTAGAAGTTCTGATTTCTACCTCATAGCCATGGCTGCAGTGACCCCTGGCACCACAACTCACCTCCTCCAGGTTCTTGTACTCTGCACTGCTCTCATCCACAGACTCATCATAGATGGAGAGCTCTGTCTGGTTTGGCCTCTGTGCAGGGAAGAGTCAGGTCCACAAATCAGCAGAGTGCGGGGTCAAAAGGAATGAAAACAATGACTAAGCCAGGCTTAAAAGATGACACAGGCTCGAGGGAAATGCCCAGGAGAAGGGGCACAGAAGGAATCCTGCTGCAGGTGTTTATCTCCTGTGCCTGGGCTGGCATTGGCCTATCTCTCTGGTTTGATATGAGATACCTTAACTCGTCCTGGGGAGATAAGTGGCTGCCACTGGTGCCAACTCCAGCTGCCACACAATAAACCAACCCCTGTTTGGGGACAGAGCCCATCCGATGCTGTGCCACCAGCATGGGCCACATTCCTGCCTCGGAATTCCTCCTGTTCTCCTCCCACCAGTGGAGCATTCGTGGATGCCAGGACTGTTCCAGGTGCACAAGCTTTGCCTTCATTTCTGAGGGCCAAATTCTGCCTTTGCCTGTTCCAAGCAGCACCAGACTGAGGGCACAGTGCTGGAACAGCTCTTCTGGCTCCTCCAGGCTGGGACAGCATTGCCCCCTCAGCTAAGGGGCTGTGTAAAACACTGACACTTCTGAATTCCTGTGGAAATCCATTCCATCAGGAGGTGCCCAACCCGTACATGACAAATGGAATATTAAAGATTTTGCTGGGTTTAGACCTTTACCACTTGAGATAAACAAAAAGCTTTATTAGGTGCAGTTATTAGCAATTTGTTATTCCTGCTTTGTGCTGGCACAGCCTGAAAACCTAACAGGAGAACCCCGTGGGCTGAGGGAAGACTGGGGAGCAAATTTACCTCTTCCAAGATGGGTGGGTGGACAACTTCTCTGAGAGTGGCCAGTGCAAACAAAACAGCATCATGGATGGTCAGGAAGATGTGACTTCGGTCCAGGCCTCCTTCCTCAAAGACTCCCCCCGTGCTGATGTCGTTGTACACCTGGGCTGGAGAAAGGAGAGGCAGCTGAACGAGGAGGGGAGCAGAGGAGGAATTCTGGGGCTGTGTGTGGCTGGCGTGGTCCTCTGAGCTAAGGCCAGGCTCAGAAGCAGCAGCTTTGCAGCAGAAATGAGTGTGGGGTTCTGTTTTTCTGCATGCTGAGTGTGGAGATGGTCCAGCCCCCTCACTTCCCTAATGAAAGCACTGATTTCACACACAGAGATCAGTGATTCTCTTTCCTTTCTTCTGTTTTCTTCTTTTTGCTGTTCTGGCCTGGTCCAACAGAGGACAGACATCTCACAGTTTGAATAAAGAACAGAAGATGTGCTGTTTGTCAGGAGCTCAAAAATGGGGGAAGATCCCATGGAAATGTGTTCTTTGGGGATTCTTACCATGCACGTTTGCCAAGAACACTTTAATCCCAATCTTCTGGTAGCTGGAACACAACTGGAAGGGATGAGATGGGAGAGAGAAGATTAATAACCCTGCTGCTCCAGCTTTGTGTTTATGCATAAAGTCTCCTCTAAGGGCTGGGGCTGAAGGAGAAAACCTGGGATGCAGAAGGAGAGAAGCCAAACAATTGAGGCACATAAACACCTTTATGTGAGAGAGCAGAAGGTACCCAGCTGTTGCCTGGCTGTGTTGGCAGTCCAGAACTAACCTTGCTCAGTGCTTTGGTGCCCATCAGGTCCACAAAACACACCCCACTCATGTCCAGGATGATGGTGTGGAAGCTGATGTAGGGCGGTGCTGTCAGCACAGGGTCGGCGTCTGCTGTGGGCAGGATGCTGAAGGTGCTGCCCTGCAGGGTGGGGGTGCTGCCCAGCTCCCCGGGGCTCTGACCTGCCCCAGCCCCGTGGGCAGGAGGGCGGAATGTGATGTAGGAGATGCTGGCACCGTTGGCAGTTGTCTGGTTGTTGTTGGTGTCTGTTGGGGAGGCGTTCTCAAAGTCCTTCTGGAGCTCTTGCAAAGACAAGGTCTGCAGCAGAGCAGAAATGCAGTCAGGGCAGGGCACAAGGTGAGGTCCTGGCAGGTGAATGCACCTCTACCCACTGATAGGAGGTGTTTTAATCTGGACTAACTCCAGCCTGGCGCTAGACTGTCTGTCCCTTGGGGCTGGATACAGTCAGGATAATTTTCATGATTCATTTCTTTCAGAGCTGCTCAGCATTACCAAGCAAATGGGGCTGCGGTGACTGAGCAATGGGCTTTGAAAAGTCACCTTGGAGCTGACACATTCCCCAGAGAAAGAGGCCAGAGTTGCCTGGTTTCTGCAGACTGTTCACCATAATTCCATTCCAGCCTCCTCTCCACCTTTCCTGCTCCCAGCCACTCCTGGTTCTCCTGCATCATAAAGTTTGGGGAGGAATGGAGACGTAGGTGGGGAGGAAAGGAGGTGAGAGATGGGAAATGCAGCCAGGAAAACAGTGCAGAAAATCCCATGTGAAGAGGAGCTGTTTGATGGGGACTTGGGGTCGCATTCATGGACACAGGGACCTTGCTGGGAACTCGGGAGCTGAGTTACCTTGTTCTCCCTCAGCAGGAATTTCGGGAGCTTTGCTGGTGCTTGTGCTGTGCCCTTCGCCTGCCGTTTCACAAACTTCCTCCTGGCCAAGTACACCTTGCCAGGATCCACCCCTGTCTGTGGGAGAGATTTGTCTTTAAAAAGTCTGTTCCAAGAGTCAGGAGCTGCTGATCCTTTCCTGGCATTTCCCAGCCTGGGCACCCCTGGAGTGGGGTGATCCTGGTGGCAACCAAACATCTCCTGGGGCTCAGGGCACCTGCACATGCAGGGACAGACTGGGAATAGCAGGATGCCCCTGTTTTGGCAAAGCTTGGAGGAGGAACCTGCCAGATTCAGGCACAACCTCTAAAATAAGCTCTGCAAACAGCCCTGAGGATCAAGGAGAGGAGGACTGAGGAGTAGAGGATGGATGTGACCATTGTTCATGATCATCCACAGCTTAATTATCCCCATGTAGCAACACAGGAGAGAGCGAGAACGGTTTGGGATTAGCTTCAGGCAGGGATTTGTTGAGGAATTGCTCACCTTGGCTATAATTTTCTCCCGGAATATCTCTGAGTTGGCGAAATACAGTGGTGAGCAGTAGGTGACGATTTTAATCCCATTAACTTCATGGACCTGCACCAGAGACAAGAGCTCAGAGCAAGCCTGGGCACCAGAGGCAAGGAACAGCATTTTCTCTGAGGATGCTTTATCTTCAGCTCACCTTGTTGTAGGTTTTGGGGTTTTTGTAGATGTCAGTGGAAGTCACCTGGCCCAGGGCAGAGCCATTGCGGCTGCAGAAAAGAAGGGATCAGCATTAGGGGAAGAAAACTGCTTCTGCTTCACATTCCACCCCAGGATTTGAACGTTTGCTTTATGAAAACACTTGCATTTCATCCCTGCAGAGTCTATAGGGCAAGAGAAAGAATCAGCAGTTTGAGATGCCAGGCTGGGAAATATTAATAAAAGGCTTTGATGGATTAAAAACGGTGTGAAAACCTCACCCCGGGACCCTGCACACAGACAGGGCTCGCTCTTTTCATCAGCAGGACTTTGTGCTGGGGGCTGTGTGGGGTGAAGCAAATTCCTTGTGACTCCCCTTGCCCTGGGATGTGCACGGGAGCGGGAATGCAGGCAGTAAATTAGCGCCTGCCATTCCTGTTTGCACATTCCGGGCAGGACACCTGCACTCCCCGGGGCTCCTGCCGCGCGTTCCGCGGGCCAGAGGTCGCTTATAAAAATCATCTGTCCCTCCTTTCTGCCCCTAGGAGATCTCCCGTGCTTCTCATGGCCATGGGGGTACTTACAACTGGGTATGGAAAACCACAACCAGCACGGAGAATCCCACGCCCACCGCCACTCCGTAGGGAAGGCTCAGGAAGAAAGCGGAGAGGAAGCTCACGAGCCAGACCAGCTGCAGGGAGAGAAGGGAAGGGGAAAACATGGCAGGTCATGCTGCTGAACCGTGGGCTAGAGGATGTGGATGGAAATGGATGCAAAACAGATGGAAAATGAATAGAAAACGAGTGGAAAATGGCTCTGTGCTGCCGTCCCGGACTCCCAAACCCTCCCAGCTCAACATGAATAGGCCAAGCCCTGAATTCTGCAGCTGTTCTAGTGCCACAGTTTGGATGCTTTGGAGTGAACCATCCTTGCTGGGAAGTTTGCCAGGAGCCCCAGTTTCTTTTCAGCCATAAAAGCATCCAGGTTGTTTCTCCATGCATTTCTCCTGCTCCGCTCGTTCCATCCGAAAAGGATCGGCCTGGCTTGTCAGGAAAGGGCTCCTGCAGATCCCACCATCTGCTGCTCCCTGCTCCAACCCCGAGCAGCTCCTGCTGTCAGTCAGAGCAGTTCAGAAAAAATCAGAAATCATCTCTCTGAAAACTGCCTGAGCACCTGCTAGAAATGGCCTGAGCAGAGAAGATTTGATGGCCAAGTTGGCAGAGGAGACCAAAACCTGCCCCACTCCAGCTCAGAGCTCTGCCATTTGTCATTTTTGTGTGTTAGCACTCGAGTGTCTCCCTCCATAAGAGATCAGTCCTGCCCTGTATTTAAACATCCCCTCTGAAAAATCATTATCAGGTTGTTTTAATCCCATCCTGAAGATTAATAAAACCTCAGTTTGACCTTGGATGAAAAAGGGTAACTTTGATGACTTCAGTATCTTAATTTATATTCATTTAGTGTATAAATGGCAAGGAGGAGCTTCCCTCCCTCCATCCAGGCTTTGTTAGAATTAGCTGGAGTTGGCTGTCCTGAAACACATCCAGCATTAAGGTGAAGAACACCACTGGTCTGACATCACCCAGGAATGGTGCTCTCCATTTTGGGACAGGACACTGAATCTAGTTCAAATTCCAAGGAGATTAAGGTCAGGGGAATCCTGTTCACTGCATTGGCATCTGCCAGGACGTTCCTCAGGCAGCACTGGCCATCTCCACTCAGTCCACACTCAGTGTCTGCCCAGCCTTTTGGGGTCTCTGAAGCCTGTGGGGTCCATCTGTGCTCTGGTTAAGGGGCAGCAACTTCCCCTGCCCTCCCCTGAGGTGCCAGAGCCCACAGACCTCCCCTCCCAGCCAGCAGCAGCAGAACCCCTTCTGAGATGTGCCCAAATTGATAATTCCTCTCTCCTCCAGCACCTGTTTGAGCAGGATTTTGGGAAAGCTCTTCATGACTCAGGCCAGCCCCTCTGGACCCCTGATTGCCCCGATAAGGGGGGTTTGCCAGGCCCTGACAGGATATTGGCTCAGTGTCCACACACAGCACTCAGCCGTGGGAGTCCTGTCCAAACACTGTCTTTTTATGTCAGACATTTCCAAATTCCGTTCTCACTCCCCCGCCACCCCCTGCCTGGGTTTATACATCAACCAGTGCCTGGAGTCCTTATCACACTGAAGGGCTCTCCTCACCCTGGAGGGCCATTGTGTGAGTTTTTAAGTCATGACTCCCAGATATTGAGCAGGGCCGGTTTGGCTAGTTCTGGGCAAACAGGCTCTGCACTTGATTGGCATTTAAACACAGCAGGTAAGAGTTCAGGCCTCTGTGATATGTGCTCTGAGCAGCAGGGTGCTCAGCTGGGCAGGAGCACCATCCCACCAAGAGAGCCAAACCCCCCTCCTGTGAGGGATTCATACCCCTAAAACCCCACAAAAGACTTTTTGCTCATCCTGCCCTGGCCAGGGGATGCCTCCCCCACCCCAGGCACTCACACAGTCCAGCTTGCTCTTCTTCCACAGGTAGAAGGGGTCAGCCAGCTGCTTGAGGGAGTTTTTCAGGTTCACAGCGATGAGGGCCCCCAGCACAGACTGTGGAGGAGAGGTTTGGTGTCAGCCAGGACATGGGTGTGCCACATTTGGCAGGGGATGCTTGTCTGCAGCATCTGCCCGCCTTGGGCCAGTTCCATCACAAGGGTGATGCTCACAAAGGTCTCACTGGGATCTGGGCTGGGTAATTGGGATGATCCTTTCACTGTAATTTAGACTTGTATTTGTTCAGAGAAATTGTGGCTGCCCCATCCCTGCCCAGGGCCAGCTTGGAGCAACCTGGAATAGAGGAAGGTGCCCCTGCCCATGTCAGGGATGGGGTTTAAAGTTCCTTCCAACCCAAACCAGCCTGGAATTTTGTGATTCTGTGATTCCTGCCTCCAGACACCCAGTGCAGACAGGTCCCCAGGCCAGGAACGAACCGTCTGGTGCTGCCTTTTGCATCAGGAGTTTTTTGGAGCGAGGCTGAGCCTTTGTTTGGGCGTGGAGAGCGGGTGTTGCAATGGCTCTGCCTGCACAGATGTTTGTGTTACCTTTGGAAGAGGCTCCAGGTAGATTCCCAGGGACAGCATGGTCACCATGACCACCAAAGCCACAAAGAAACTTGCCACCTGCAAAGAGGAAAGAAAATCACTTCTGCAAACATCAGGGCTTCCCAAAGCTCCCCTGGATGTTCCCTCCTCCTGCTGCTGCAGCCAGGGGCACAACTGGGCACTGCAGCATTTTATGTGAGGGGATGTTTGCCTCTGAAAACAGGCTGGGGTTTGCAGATCTCACAGATAACCCCAAACTTCCCTCATTGCTCAGTCCAGGGGGCCAGGCTGGGACTGCAGACTGACAGCTCTGCTTCTGTGCCCAGCCCAGAGAACCCTCCTGGGACCAGAATGGGCTGGGGAGGGAGGAAATTCTGCTTTAACAGCAGTGACCTGAAGCACTTGTGTGTGAAACTTCTCCAGAGCTGCACAGCCACGTCAGGCTGGCAGCCCCTGGCAGCTGCAGCGCTTTGTGCTGCAGAGGGAACGCAGGGAGGAGAGGACGAGGACAAGGAGGAAGAGGAAGAGGAGGAGGAAGAGGAGGAGGAGGAACTAACTTGGGATTTCGCTCCTGCCCCATCCACGGCGAGGGTGACAGAGAGAGCACAGCAGATGACGTGGATTTTGAAGAAGGATCCAAAGAAGTTGCTGCAGCCCAGGGCCAGCATTTCCTGTGGAGATGTGGAGAATGTCCATCAGAAAGGACAGCTGCCCTTCCTGCTGACACGTGGCAAGAGAGCAGGTGCTTGAGTCTGGTTCATGTGGCCAGGGCAGGCTCTGGGCTCCCTGCAGCGCATCCCAGACTCTTTCCTTCCAGTAAGCTCTGGGATAGGCTCTGGTTCAGCAGGGAAACCTGGAAGCACAATTCCACACAAACACGTTGTCATGTGTTGACACACTCAGGGCAGGGCTCCATGTGGTATGTGTGGCTCTTGTTGAAAGCTGCTACTGTGCCAGGGATGACAAAAGAGGATTATTTAATGTCCTGCCTCTCACAGTATCTGGGTGACACACCAGGAATCCAGGTCTTTCTCTGCTCCCTGAGAGGTGCATGTGCCTTGCCATGCTTCAGCAAGCTGCCAGAACACTGAGTCTGGCAGGGGAACAAGGCAGAGACCCCAGCCCAAAGCTCCTTTCCCTTTCCCAGCCTCTCTGCAGCCCATGGGACAGGGCTCTGCCGTGTTCTTTCGCCCCCCACATGGCACAAAGCCACGGAGCCTCCATGGGAGCAGCACGTCTGCTTTGAGCCGAGCACGTCTGAACGCTTCCCGTTCACGCCGTGAGCTTTTCCCTTCACGCCTGACAGCAAAGGGAGCAGTCCTTGGCTGCCCCAGCCCCACCGGTACCTGGTTGGGGTCCACGTCGTAGCCATGCTTGGTTGCCAGGGTCCTCCCCATGGCCAGGTTGATCACGTAGCCCACGATGGCGAGCGAGAAAGCCGTGCCCACCATGTCCTTCCACTTGCTCACCAGGGGCAGTGTGGGCTCTGGGAACCTGCAGGCAGAGCGGAGGTGAGGAGTTGTGACACTGCTGTTCAGGGGCTGGGGGGGTGGGTGAGGAGCTGGAGGGTTCAGGAATGACATAATCCATGCCCACGCTCCAGAGGACGGGGGTGGTTGTGTAACAGGGCGCACTGACCCTCCTGGAAGGGGACTCGTACAGCAGGGAAGAGTGAGGTGTTTTCCAGGCTGCTGGAGGAGGAGGAGGAAGGAAAACTGTCTGGAAGATGAGTCAGACCTGCACAAGCACTTACCCCATGCTGATCTTCCCCACTATTGGCATCCTGTACTTGTCGGGCATGTTGAAGCTGCCGGAGATTGCGGTGGCAACAATGACCTGAAAGGACAGGGAATGAAGAGCTGCGAGCAGGAAGAGCTGAGCTGGCTCAGAGCATTAACCTTGCCGTGCTCCCAGAGCTGACAGAATAAAACCAGCACCAAATCTGGGCTGGGGAAGGCAAAAACAGTCCCAGCAGGAGTTATGTTCTTCACCCTCAGCATCACCAGGATGCAGGTGCAGGGATGAGCATGAGGATGGCCCAGTTGCTGACCTCAAACCATGTGGGGGCCGTGTCACATCTGCTGTGTAGATGCCCTGTTGCAGTGAGGCCCTGCTGACAGCAGCAGTGTCCCGGGGCTGTGAGGTGAGGGGAGGGTCCCAGGGACAGCCCAGCTGTCACTTACGATGATGATCTCCATCGGGATGGGCATCCGGATCTTCTTCATGTACTTCAGGTTGAGCTCCTTGACAATGATCAGGAGCACAGCACTGACCAAGGCATAGACCAGGGAGGCCAGGTTGGTTTGGGGCAGACCTTTACAAATGTCGATGAATGTCTGAAGGGCAGAGAAGAGGAGAAGGTGTCACGGAGAGCCAGAGACTCAGGACAGCATGGACAGAACAGTGGACAGCCCTCGTTACCATAATCAACACCCTGAGATGTGTGCAGTGCTAAAAACCCTCCACCGAGGGAGCAGCCCCCGTCCCTGTGCTGGTGGTTAAATGCAGTTCAGCACAGGATGCATCCATGGAAGATGCAGGAAATCCCAGGATTGAGCAAACTTGCTCAGAGGAAACCTTCCTGTTGCTGACAACTCTGCAAGACTCCTGCTGTAACCCCAGATCCCAGTCCCATTTCATCATCTCTCACTAAACCCACGCAGACAGGGCTCTCACAACGCTGGGTAGGGAACACAGCAGCAGCCTGGCTGTGCTGGGGCAGAGATTCCCCTTCCCTTCACCCTTCCCTCATCTCCTGGGGCCTGTTTCCCTGGCAGGGGTGGCAGTGAGGCCGTGCTGGGGGGGAAGGTGGCTGTGCAGAGCCCCCACTTACGTAGACGATAGCTAAGGGCCCGGTGTAAGACGGGACTGTCAAGCCGAAGACGTACTTGAGCACGGAGATGAGGATCTGCAGCCCCGCCGCCGTCATGAAGCCCCTGATGAAGGACTCCGAGAGGTAGATGGCCACAAAGCCGAACTGCAGGAACCCCAGGCACAGCTAGGGTGGGACAGAGGAGGTGTTGGCAGAGTAGTGACAGCCCCGAGGGATGCAGAGCCCGTGTGGGGCAGGGTGATCCTCTGGGAGAGCACACACAGCTCTCCCACAAGTGGCAGGGGTGTCCCGGAGCAGGGATGGGGACAGGAGGGCTGAGGGTGCCATCCTTGGTGGTTCATATAGAGAATTCCACCCCAAAACCAAAAAATCTCCAAAAGTATCTGTTTTGGAGTCATCATCCTCCCAGAAGTGGGGCCTCTTTGAGCATCTGGCACCGCCATCTCTGCTCCAGGGAGAGCTTGGCTGGCTCCGTGTGGGCCAGAGGACACAGCAGAGCCCTCACCTGTATGATGGCTGTCAGGCAGGCCAGGGTGGCAGAGATCTCCAGCCTGGCCGCCTCCAGGGCCGTGGTGTTCACACTGGTCTCGTTGGTGGTGTGGTTGAAGTACTGGAAGTCTGACTCTGGAGCCAGCTCATTGCAGATGTTGCCAACGATAATGCTGACGACAGCAAAGGTCCCTGCACACAACACAGGGAGCTCAGGGGTTCCAGTCCTGTCCTGGAAGGCTCCTGGGCAGGTGGGGCTGTGCAGAACGAGTCCCTCAGCCCGTCCCCAGCCCCACCCTGGGAGGTGGCAGAGGGTCCTTGGAGTGCCATCCCGCTGTGCAGCCACAATCAGGGATCCCACAAACCCCAGGCAGAGCAAACGTCCCAGTTCTGGGGCACACCAGCATTAAACTGTTCTGTGCAGACAATTCCTCACCTGGGACCATCTGATGGATGCCCCCGAGGAAGAGGTAGGTGATCAGGGGGAAGAAGGAGGAGTAGAGCCCATTGACAGGAGGCAGATTGGCCAGGAGGGCGAAGGCCATCCCTGGAAAACATGAGGGAAGCGGTCAGGGAAATACAGGGACCACCAGGCTGGAGGGAGAGCTTGGGGTCATCAGTAAAAGTATGAAACCCCTCCCAGCTGGGCATCAGCATCACCTGCAGACCTTTACTGGAGCTGGCAAAGTGTTATTCCCTCTTGGAGACCCAGAGAGTGACGCTCCTCACCTTGTGGCACTTGGATTGTCCCCGCACTGAGCCCGCCGAGGACATCAGGCAGGATGTAGTCCTTGATTTTGTACTTGGGAAGCCATGCCAGTATTGGGAACAGGCGGAAGAGGGTGAGCTTGAACCTGGAAGCTGAACATCTGGAGGGGACATAAAAAACCAAAAGCAAATAAGCAAAGAAGGGAAATGAAGCAAATGAGCTGGAATTGGGGAAGGATCTTCCTAGGAATGTCTCAGCCGTTCCCCCTCACCATATTCTGAGCCCTCTCTTTCCTGTACTGTTGCCTTCCTTTTTCTGAGGAATGGAGACAGATTTCCAAGAAAGTGATCAGCAGGGTTATTAACCTTTGTTTGCATAATCATAAACCTCTCTTTAGGGTGGCATTGGTTTCAATCAGAAAGCTGATAAAAGGAAATCCCAGCTGAAAAGGTTAAAAAAATAATCCACACACCAATCCCTGCATCACCAATTGTGCTTTTTCCACTATTTTAAAAACCCTTGGAAAGCAGGACCACAAATCCCAAATGCACCCAGTGCACACTGTTCTGTTGATTTGCCAGAGCCACCAATTTAATTTTCTTCAGCCCAATTTGCATTTCTCCCATGCCTTTCATCCATCAAACCCCTGATGACCATGGTTTCCCAGAATAAAAACGGGATCTATGCCCCCAGGTGTGAATGATACCCCCCAATTCCTGACTAAATCTGGTTTACATTCCATTGCATTCCCTGTTACCTGAAAAGGTTTCTCAGTTTCTCCCCAACAGGATAAGTTCTGGTTTTCTTCTCAAACTCCTCGTCGAAGAGGCTGACGGAGTAGGCAGGACGTTCGATGACATAGCGAGGCCTGGCCTGGCTCATCTCTGGATCATTTGGAATTTTCCCAAATTATAAAAAAAAAGAAAGAAAAAGAAATAGAAAGAGCAAAGCCAAGAATGTGGCTGGAGTTGGCCCCACCTGCGGTACAACCGAGCGGACACCTCCAGCGTCTGGAGCCCTCCCCGAGCTCCTCCACCCTAAATAGTTTCCCCGTGGCAGAGAGGCAGGTCCTGGGAGTGGCTTCTCCCAGCTCCAGGGGCTGCTGCTGCTCCCCAGACACGGGAGCTTTCCCAGCTCTTCGGAGGTGATGCTAATGAGCGGTGCTAATGAGCGATGCTAATGAGCGGTGCCGTGCGAAGGGAGCGATGCCCGGATCGCCTGGCAGGCGGGCACGGGTGTTAATCCCGGCCCCGGGAGCGCCTTTGTGCCTCGGGCGAGGCGCTTGACCTTTCCCATGCCTCGGTTTCACCATCGGTGGGGTTGGCAAGGCTTTGCCAGGCTGGTTTGGCTTGGTGGCAGATACTGGCACAGGGATCAAGGGCTGAATCCCATCTGAGGTGCTCCTGCCAGGCTGCCCAGCATTCCGTGGCCTTCCCAATCCTCGCTGGCCAGGGATGAGCACCTGGTTTCCTCTAGGAAGCGATGCTCGGGGAGATAACTGTTGCTAACTCATGCCAGTGATGAAGATGCCAAAACATCCTGGCAGACCAGTCCTGCCCAGTATCTGGGTCTCACCAAAGGGATGATGAACTTCAGAGAACCCTTATTTTACTGGGCCCAGAGATGCCTGGGGAGAGGGGAGAATCACCCCGAACTGGCCGGGCTGGGAGGGGAGGGAGGAAGTGGTCAGATATAAAATGAAGTTCTGGGTAATTATTTGTGTTTTGGTGTGTATCTAAGTGGGTCATTGCCCAACACAGCAGGAGAAGAGGGGGTGGAAAAAGCTGGTGATTCAGGCAGGAGAATGTCCCAAGAAACAACATCCAGGTTGCTGTGAGTGTACAGAGTGCTCTGAATGTGCCAAGACCTCCCCTCTCTGGGCACTGCTGGAAGTCAGGGCACACCTTGACATCGAGTTTGTGGCACTGGGATGAGCAAAATGTGGTTCCCCAGGACAGGTGAGAGCCCTGGCTGATTCCTTGGGGTGAGGACAGGAGCAGATTGTAGCAGAGCAGGGCAGGAAGGAAGGGATGATGCAGGGAGCTGAAACTTTGGGGAGAATTTAGGTCAGCAGGATCATTATGCAAATAGGAGATAATGGGTCTGGCAGGGGAGGTCAGCAGCCCCACTCTTTAGAGATCACGAGGCAAAACTGCTCCAGCAAGGGGGTGTTGGTGATTCCAGCTCTGATCTGCACCCCCAGGGAGGGACCCCAGCCCACGCTGTGCAGCAAAGAGGAGTCACCACGTCCCTCCTCTGGCAGGGCCAGGTGCCTCATCCAGGGCCCTCTGCAGGCGTGCAGGGCACCCCTGCTGCTCCTTTTTCCCTGGAGATTCCTCTCCAAGAGCAAGGACAAGCTTTGCCTTTGGATATTAGGACTGATCAGTGTCCTGGCCTCTTCCCAGTCCCTCATGCTGAAAGCCTGTCTGATAGGTAGTCACGGTTTTCCCACTTTTCCCATAATCCTGTGGCTGTTCCCAGACTTTCCCCCAGCCCCACAGCTCTGCTTGGAATTTCCAGTTCTCTTTGGTGAATATTTTGTAGGTCCAGACTCAGCAACACCTTCTGAGGGCTGGTAAAGCCACCCGAGTTCCCGGTGGTCTCTCTGATCTCCATGCCTCCTGCCACCAGACAGACCCAAGCAGCCAATTAAATCCCAGCTCTTTAATGAATTTCCCCTGCTGAGTGAAAGTGCTGGCAATCAGGAAAATAATAAACAGAGCAGGTATAGAGGGGAAAATATCCCCATGATTAAATTCCATCTTAAACAAACAGGCTCGTGATGTCAGCGTCTCGGACAGAGTCGAGTTCTTGACTTGGCTTATCACGGCCTTGCCCCAGCTCAAACAGCAGCTCAGACCTCTGAGATTTGGGAATTAAAGGGAACGAGGAGCTGTGGGGCTGCTCCTTGAACAGAAGGCAAAGCCAGCTGGCCTGGTGCTGGTGGGATGAGCCCACAGCAAGCTGCAGAGCTGGTTTAAACCCTGCAGCTGGGGCAGGACCCCGGAGCAATTCCATGAGAGTGGAGGGAAGAGCAGAGTGCCAGGCAGCTGCTGCATTGGGGGGACCAGGTTTTTCAAGATCTCTCTTCCAGTGTGAGCAGGGAAATAAAGGACAAGGTCTGGGGGAAGAGCTCCAAGCACTCAGGTGTTTTTCAGGAAGCCCATCCCTGCAGTGGGGTTGGCTGGAGTGGGTGATGCTCGGAAATGTAAAATTTTGACCTCCCTAAGTCACTGAGTGCACTAAGGGGTTAAATACTTGGCGCAAACAACACATGAGAGCAGAACTGCTCCACTCCAGTGACGGGATGTGGGTGACCAGCACTGTCCCAGCAGGTCACGAGTGTCTCCTCGGTCCAGACCTGGGTGATGCCAGCCCTGCCAGTCCCAAACCAGGCTGTGCATGCCAGGCATGGACCTTTTCTCCCAGAGTTCGTCTTGCAAGCACACTCACTGAGCTCTTATCTGCTGTCCCCGTGCTGGTGATAGCTGTGTTTGGGAAGAGGAAAGTCACATTGAGGTTCCTGGCTGGTGTTGATAGGAGCTGTTGGCACAAAGCCACTTTCCTGCACTGATATAGGCACAGAACAGGAGCTCCACTCCAAGGAATGAGTCAAAATTTGGTGGGAGAGCAATCTGATCCCTGCATTCTGTGTGAAACAAGGGCCCAGACTGATCCCAGTGCTAGAGATGGACATCCAAGGAATGCTTCTCCATTTTAGGGATTAAAACTCAGTTCTCTTGAAATAATGCTTCGTGCCTTGCCTCCCCCTCTCCAACCCCCTTCTCCTTGAGCAAGGCACACCCAGCCCTCCGTGCTGTTTGCTTCAGGATGGGGTTCAGAGGTCCAGCCTCTTCCCAATCCCGTGTGAATCTCCATCCCAAACACCCCTCTCCCGGCCCCATTGCCCAAGAAAGGGCCATAAAAGCAGCTCCCCCCGATCCCCCAGACCAGGTCTGGAGGAGAACACAGGCACAGGTGCAAGGGTTTGGTTGCAACACCAGGACAAGGTCTTGACTCCCGTGGCCCGGACCGGTGCCTTCAGCGCCGCGTCCGCCCGGCTCCAGCTGCAGGTGCCACGGGAGCCCCGGGGCAACGCAGGGAAAGGGCCCAGGTCCTGCAAGCTGAGCAGAGGAAGCCTCCCTGAGACCTGCATGGCACAGGTGCCGGGCTCTTGGTGCCACATGAGGCAGTGCCAGGCTCTGCAGAGCCAGGTGCTCCCCCAGACTGAACTCTGCCTCACCCTCCTGCCACGCTCCCGCTCCCTTCTCCCTTTCACGCCTCTCCGAGCGCCCAGGTGGAGGAGAAGGAGGTTCCTGCTGTCACTCACTCAGCTCAGGTATTTCAGAGGGATGTTGTATAATTCACCTCTGCAATCAGGCACCGGGAGCCCGGCAGATCCGCCCCTGCACTCCCTGGTCGCTCCCTGTGACCTCCTGGCATCGGGGACGTGCCAGGAGTGAGTCCAGCTGATGGCCCACACCAGGAACTCACCACCAAGGCACCCCAGAGTATTCAGCTGGGGCATTTCGGCACAAATTCTTTTTCACACTTAAAATCTGGTTGATTTGGTTTTGTTTTACCTTTGGCTCTGGATGACTGCAGGCTTCACCTACAAATGAACTGATTCAGGAAGAAAACCTGGCAGTGGTAAAGCCACATCTGCAGTCCCACATTTCTGGCATGAGTATTTTGGGATAAAAATAATTCCCAGTAATTTGGGGAGGGGGAAGAAGCCGAGGCAGGGAAATCTGGGTTATGTTCAGGGACTGGTGCCATGCACTGGGCACACACATTTGGTAAAGGGTTTAACCTTTTCTTAAGCTTTACCCATTAGAAATAGAAGAGGAAGACACCAGAAGAGAGTATAAATCCGTTTTGAAAAATATCCATGCCTCAGAAGAGGCAAAATGCCAGAATCCATGAAGTTCAGTCAAAATTTCACTGTTCCAGTCCATTTTCCATGAGGAACAACTGTGATGACTGGGGGAATAAAAGCCAGAGGGAGAAGGGGGTGAGAGGAGCCAGGAGGAGCTAGCAGGCTCTGATGGATCTTGGGCAGGCATGGAATGGGTCCTGTGCCACAGTGCAGGGCCAGGAGGAGACATCTCTGCTTCCCTCCAGCTCCCACCTCCCATCCCACTGCCCGGAGCCTCTTTTCCCCCTGGGATCTGCCATCCCATTCCTCCACTCCTGCACCTTCAC
Source organism: Lanius ludovicianus (assembly GCA_013397235.1). Taxonomy (NCBI): domain Eukaryota; kingdom Metazoa; phylum Chordata; class Aves; order Passeriformes; family Laniidae; genus Lanius; species Lanius ludovicianus. Next base: position 206,821 of record VYXG01005245.1, on the reverse strand, counting down.
CATGCAGCAGCCAGGCGTGAAATCAATGTTTTCTTTCTGTTCAGACCCAACATTTGGAGTGTTAAATAGGTGATTTCCATCAGGCAGATGGCCCTTTTCTCGTTGTGAGTGACCCAGCCCAGCGCAGGCAGCGGGCAGAGCTCTTGTGCTGCCGGCGCTGGGCCAGTGCCAATGTTTGATGTACCACTTCACACGAGTTTCTAACCAAACTAGCTCTGTGCCTGGTAACCAGAATAATAAAATCTGCAGGCATCTGCCAGCAACTGAAGGTGAAGCCAAAGTGTTTGGCTCACAGGGTGTTTATTAAGTGAAATGTTTATGTGCAGCAGCTCGGCTCCTGCGCTTTGCTGTGAGGCAGCAAACGCTGTGGGCACGGGGGATCTGCTCTGCACTGACACCAGGGCAGCAAAGCCCAGGTTGGACCCTCTTTCCCTGGGATTTGTTTGATTTCCTCACTTGTTCCCAACCCCACCCCGACTCCATTGCTGTTGTGGCTGCATCAGCGCCGTGGGATGGGGTGAAGCATTGGGCACGTGGCTTTGGGATGTCCAGACACCCCTCATGGTCCTCTGAAAGCCACCAGCTTCCCTGCCCTGCTGTCCTCCAGGGCTGTCAGGAGTGTGGCAGAGCAGTGCCTGACCCCAAGAGCATCTCAGCCCGATCCCTGGAAGTGCTGTCTCCATCCCCTTCCTGTGTAAAAAGCAGCTGGGATGGGCAGGAGTGAACTGGAAAGGGCATTTAAAGGAAGGAGAAGTGAGACTTTGTTGTCCCTCACTGCCACATCTCTGCTCTCCACATGTCTCTGACCTTGCCCTCGCCTTTGAAGAGCGGGTGGGTAACGCAAATCCAAAAGAATTAAAAAGTCAGTGGCAATCCTGCAGCACCTGCTGGCACTGATCTGGGATTCCTTCTGAGGCCTCATTCCTCCATGTGCTCCCATCCCTGTGGATCCACACTCGGAGAAGGAAAAACACCTCTGGGGTCACCCAGTCCATCCTGTCCCGGAGGTGGAGGATGGGACGGCATTTCTGTACCGGGAATCTCTGACCCGAGGCAGAAACTCTGTGTGACCAGGACAAATGTCACTGCAAGGACTTATCTCCAAGGGAAAGAAGGACAGGTCCCCAGCTCCAGGTTTCAACCTGCTTACAAATAAGGTGTGGACAAATTTTATCAGGGCAGAGCAGAAAGCATCCCAGCTGCAGGAGCTGTGGTTTTCCGCCATTGAACAAGACTGGGGATATTTCCTCTTGCTTACACATAGAGGAGCCTGCCCAAACAGGACCTAAACATCCCATGAAACGGCACTGGGAGGAGCTGGAGACCCTGCACCCGGTGTGATAGGGCTCAGTCTGGGAGCACTCCTCATTCCCAGCTTTAAAATTCCCACCTAACCCGACTGTGAACGCCGGGATGCCCAGTACGGCCAAATCCCCTTTCCTGGCTTGGATTCCTGAGCACAACCAATGCTTCCCAGCTGCTGCCCTCAGGCACTGGGCTCCACATCCCTTCCCTCCACCGTGGGATGTGTAACACCCAGTTTGGGCTGCAACATCCTCAAGGCAGGGACCACTTTCCACAGTCCCATGCACAGAAAGTTCTGCTCGTAACAAGAATCCAGAAACTGAGTGTCTCTCATCATTTGCCTCTCCTATGCCAGGCAAATCCCTCCACACATCTCAGCAGGAACCAGACAGGATAAGATGGCAGGATTTATTCTAGCAATAATTAATTCACATATTTGGCTCTTCCAGCCTCTCTCTTCATAATAAATCAAGCTGCTGGATCATTGGTGTTGCTAATTCCTGAGTAAATCTGCCGCCGTAAATCCCCTTGGCGAGAGGAGGGAGGGAGGAAAAGAGAAGGGGGGAAAAAGAACAAAAAAAGAAAAAAAAATAAAGAAAAAAAAGAAAAAAAGAAGTAGCAGTTCTCCAAATACTGCGACTCACACCCAGTGGCTGTGCAACCGGAGTGTAAATCCCCCACGCCCACCCAGACAAAGAGCCCGATTGTTGGAGTTACCTGCGCCTCGGGAGAGCGGCCGATCCTGCGAGGGGGGTGCAGATGTGGCAGGAGAGGTGCTCCCGAGGAGGTGTGCAGAGGTCTGCGCTCAAACGAGCCAGTGAGTCATTTATAAATCACCTCAGTCAAGGGGACCGAGGGCTGTGCTCGGCGCCTGATTGGCTTGAGGAGGTAATTGCGAGCAGGTACACTCGGGCTGAGCCCAGGAGATAGCCAGGGGAGATAAGCGCAGATCTGAAGAGGGAGAAGAGCCTTTTTGGATGTCCCCCCTCACCCCACCCCTTCCCTCTGCGGCCTGGGCCGTTTGATCCCCTCTGCGGGTCCCTCCATGCTCTGGGTGACAATAACCCATATTCACGTCACCCCGGGCCCCCTCCCTCCCCTGCCACGGGCCGGGGGCAGCAGAAGATGCATTTGTTGGCCTCGGTGGGCAGCGCCCGCCCGGCCTTTGAGCTCCGGCCGACTCTCCGCCCCCGGGATGGACAATGGGGAGCTTTGTGCCAGCGCCCGACCCCGCCGCGCCGGCCCGGGGATGGGATTGGCAGCGGAAAGCAGAGTGTCTCTCATTTCCAGGTTCAAAGGGATGAGAGGAGAGGGGAAGAGAGGCGAACCCCGCTGTCTGCCCAGGAGAGAGGGTCAGGCTCTGGGTCCCGGCGCGGGGATGCGGTGGGAGGCTCGGCTGGGCTGGCTGTCATCAGCCTCGCAGGCACCGTCCCCGGGCAGCAGCCACAGCTGGCCCCGAGCTCCTGCGCTCGGGTTCTTCTGATGCCCCTGGCAGGGGACAGCGATGGAGCGGGGAGGGGCCGGGATGGGCTGGCCGGGAGCTGCAGCTCGGGAGTCACCCCTGAGGTCCTGCTCGATCTCCTGGCGCTGCCCTGGGAGAGGCAGCGTTTGAGGCTGGAAAAGCTCCTGTGATAGGTCAGGGAGCGGCCAGCTCAGAGCAGGGGACAGGGCTCATCCCCTCCTGCCATGGTGTCCAACCCATGGCAGCACCACTGTGCCGAGCTGCGGCCAGGCTCCTGGACTCTTCTCCAGGCTCCTGGACTCCCCTCCAGGCTCCTGGACTCCCCTCCAGGCTCCTGGACTCCTCTCCAGGCTCCTGGACTCCCCTCCAGGCTCCTGGACTCTTCTCCAGGCTCCTGGACTCCCCTCCAGGCTCCTGGACTCCTCTCCTGCCAGAGGAATTTGAGAGTGCAGGAGCCAGGTACCGGCCAGGATGCTGCAGGTGATGAGATGCACCGGGACATCAGCATGGAAGGGGACAAGGAATGGGACCAGCAGGAAATGGAGAGGGGCATGTCCCCAGAGGAATTGGCCAGCAGAAGGAAGCTGCAGGGGGTTCTTTGCCGTGGAAGAATTGATGTCTGTCCCCAAGGGCAGCTTGGCACGGGGTATTCACGGGGTGGCTCTGCTGCCCTCCCTCCTCTGGGTGTCACCCGCCCCACTGGGATGCGCTGCCACCTCCGAGCGCTGGAAAATTATGGGAAAAGGGAGCAGGGGGAGAGCTGGAAGGGCAGGGAACACGCGGCTGGGATGAGGAGAAAGGGGAAGGCAGCGGCGTGGCCTTTCCTCGCTCCCAGAGGAAAAATTCCCGTACCTTGTGCATGCTCGAGGCATCGGCAGGTGCTGCCAAGAAACCTCATCGTATGCAAATCAATCATTGTGTCTGGAGCACGCCAGAGGAACACCCTGCCCGAGGTGCCAGAGGGAAGGGGGCTGATTCATTGCCATCTGACCGACAGAGGTAATAATTGCCAAGCAGTTATCCTGTAAATATCATTAATAACTCATATCGAGTGGTTTTTTTTAAAGGGCAGCCTGATACGAGCGGAGCCCTGTGGGACAGGAACGCGTGACACAGCAGTGGGAGCAGCCCACGAGTGTTCCCAGAGGTCCCTGTCACAGGGCAAATCCCGGGAACACGGAGCTCCAGCATCCACAGGGATCCTGCTCCAGAGGCACCATGGAAAGAGGGGGAACAGCATCCTGGATGGTGCTAATTAACATCCAGGGCTAATGTGCAGGGTTAATTAGCAATGAGGCTCATGCTGAAAGGGACTTCTGCCATCAGTGAATGGCATTTTTCCTAGCAAAGCTCCACCGAAGAAAGATGAAAGGTAAAATTCCAAAGCTGGCTCCTGGCATGAGGGAAATAGGACCAGCTGGTGCTCCTCATCCTCTGACCTGCTCTCTGCATCCTGCCCTGGGCAGGCACATGTAGGGCCCAGCAGGGTCAGGATGCCAGGTCCATGGGAATGCCCCTGACCCCTGGCACAGGCAGAGAAGAGCTGTCTGTGCACACTGGGACGCAAAACCAACCCAAAGTGACTCCATGCTGCAGTTGCTGGTGCTGGGACTGGGATGCTGGTGGGGCTGGAGTCCAACTGGTTGGATTTTTGCCCCCCCTAGCACTGGCAAACCCCAAGGAAAGTTCTCCATCGTGTGCAAGGTAATTTTTCCACAGGGAATGACTTCAGGCTCTCCCTGTCCCTTCCCAGCTCCGGTGTCCCTCCTGCACAGATGGATTCCCGGTTGTTTCCTGCTCCCTGTGACAGGAGCTGCTATTCCAAAGTCCTGCTGGGTGTGCTCGGGATACAGCGAGGTCTTGCCCTGTGGAGAGCCCAGCCCTGTGCAGCCATCGATGGTCCTGGGGCATTTCTGGCATGGGAGGAGCAGCCCCGGTCAAATTCCATTTGCAGGACCTATAAATGCAATTCATGCTGCCTCTTTCTGCTCTGGCCAAACTCCCCATGCACGGCCCAAGGTTGTGTCCACCAAAAGAGCATCCAGGATGGTGTGCAAGGCATGGAGGAGTGTCTGGGAAGCACCGGGAAGTCGGGGAGCACTGGGAGAAGGAAGGACACCCCAGGGGCTCCCCAGGTGCACAGACTGCTGAGCTCGTTATCTCCTGGGCCGATAGCAGCATTCCATGTGCTGGAACGCATGGATTTGTTTACAGATGATTAATATTAGCACTTAATGGGGGCAATAATTCAGTGGTAATAACTCAGTGGAGCCCCGAGGCTGGTGGCAGCAGGGACAGGCAGTGCATGCCCTGGGGCGGAGGGGGCTGGATCCTGAGAGGTGATGGGACCTGCAGGGAGCCTCCCTGCCTCCATCCTTCCCTCCCTCTCCCATCCCCAGACCTGCAGCCAGAGCTGCTGCTTCCTTTTGGGTGGTTTTGCCAAGGAAATGGGGTTTGTGCAGGCACAGGCACAGGTAGGAGGCAGGGTTGTGAGTGGAGATGCTGCAGGTGGAGCTGGGCAGCCTCTGAGGAGGGAATCTGGCGCATGAAGATCTGGAGGTGATGAAGAGGTTGAGAGGTGCTGGGTGGTTGTTCCTCATGGCTGATGTGCTGTGCAGGCTGTGACACCTGCACAGGGCACAGCTGAGGCCACGGGTGGAGTGTCCTGCTTGTCTGTCTGTCTGTCTGTCTGTCTGTCCCTTCAGGAGCTTTTGAAATCCCTCAGCCAGATGGCAAAGCAGAGATCCAGGCTGCCAAATTCCTATGGGAATGAGATGGCCATTCCTGGAGCAGGTGATGGCCATGGCTGATGCTGAAGGATGCTCTGAGCTGCTGGGAGGGTGGGCAGGGGCTGCCACCCCTGGTGACACCACACCAAGCCCGGCTGGAGCTCGGAGATTCCTGGGGCTGGTTATCACCGCTTCCTGCTCCCCCAGGAATGCAGGTCCTGGGCCCGGGCTGGGTGCCACCATCCTGCTGGCAGAGGTGGCCCAGCCGTTGGCTCCGTGGTGCCAGGGCTGGAGCCACGGCTCCCACCTGAAAGGGAACTGCCAGCACTGCCGTCCCCACTCGGTGTCACCGGCTGGCACAGGGGACAGCGGCTTGATCCGGGCAGGAATGAGGAACACCATGTCCCAGAGGGAGGCAGCAGGATTATTTACAGCCCCAAAATGAAGGCTGGAATGCAGAAAGGCTTGGGAGAGCTGCCCCGTGCTCGGCAGCGCGTGGGTGCTGGGGCCGCTCAGTTCTCGGGGTGAGCTCAGGGCTGGGGAGAGGCTCTGGGCCTTTGGGGTTTGTCTGCCAGGGGAATTGCTGGGTCACAGCTGCTTGGGGGGCCTTTCCAGCCTGCCTTCGCCCTGTGGGGACATCTCCAGAGGCAAGGGAAGGGCCACCCTCCTGCTGGGACCGTGTCACCTGCGTGTGTCGGTGGGGCCAGCCCTGCCACAGCGCTGCTGGCCCTTTTCCTCACAGGGGGATCCCCTCCCAGGGCTGCAGCAGCAAGGCTGGCACGGGCACGTCCCCAGACTGAAGGATTTGAAGGGTGAAACATCCTGGCTTGGGGAGCAGAGCCCGTTCTGGTGGTCAGAGCCAACCACACTGACCCCAGTTTCTGTCTGGGGCATCACAAAGGCTCCAGAGGAATTGTCACCCCCAAAAAACCATGCCCAGTGTGTAGAGAGCACCTGGCACTGGCCTGTGTGTCCTCACCTGGGGCTGGCCGGTGCTCTCTGGACAACCCTCAGGTCACCTTGAGCAAGGGCTGTTATCTTATTTGTGAAATAGGTGTAAGATATCTGCCTTCTCCTGGGGAACTCTAAATGTGCTCAGCAAAGTCTGCCCAAGGCCCAGGGACGTGAGAAGCGCTCAGCAGCTCTCAGGGCAGGGTGGGAGCAGCCCCAGCATCAAAAATTCCTTTCCTTGGAGCAGCCCCGCAGCGTTGGGGGCCCCCAGGCCAAGGGGTGCCCCCTGGAGCATCCCATTCCGCTGGAATCCGGGCTGGGGGCTGGCTCCAGGCACTGCCTCCCCCACCCCTCACGGCTTTCTGCCCGCTCTGATCCAGGAGAGACAAACCCAAATGAGGCTTTTTCACTTAAACCATTGAATTCCTGTGAAGGGAGGTTTTCTAGTTTAAAAAAAAAAATAAAGAGGAATTTTTCCTCAAAAAAAAAAAACCAACAAATCGTGGGAAGGTGTGTGGAGGAGAACGTGAGGCTTCTCCTTGCTTGCCCCAGCTCTGTGCAAGGTGGAGAAGGGAGGGAAAGGGGACGTGGTCCCATCTCTGCTGCTGTGTGGCCTTGGGCAACTCATTAAGGCCCGAACTGCTGCAGATCCAGCGATGGAGGGAGATAAGGCTTGAAATGAGCCCGCGCATTGTTCAGGCTCCGAGGTCAATGCCTGCAGAGCAGCTCAGGTGTTGGACGTGAGGACGCCGTGCTGGAGGAGGAGGAGGTCCTGTCGCCCCTGGTCAGAGAGATCAGCAGCCAGATTTTAGATGAAAGCCAGATTTTAGATGAAACTCCTTTTTTAGGAGTTTTAGGAGTGTTGGTGCTGCAGCCATGGCACAAGGTTTGGAGGCAGCTCAGGTGCCAGCCTGCCCTGGTTAGAGGGCATTAAAGTTAAACAAAGCATTTGGGGCCAGAGGGATGCAGCGTCCAGGTGGAATCTGCTGGGAGGAGGATTCGCTGCCCTGAGCCTCCCCCAGGGCTTGAGGGAGGCTCTGTCGGTGCCCTGGCTCTGGTCTGGTCCAGCCACATCCCCAGGGATGCTGGTGATAAGAAAATCGGCCGGAATAAACTTCCTAACACCATTTGAAGCATTTGATCTTTAAACTCCATTCAGCAACTGCAGAAAACCCGAACATTTCTGTTCTCTGTGTTATTTATGGCTGGTGGCCTCACGCAGACCTGAGGGAGCTCAGCCAGGGCAGCGAGAGGAGACAAATCCACACTTTCCCTTCAGGCAGCGCCAATGGAGCTGCAGATCACATTGTCTGTGTCTGTCCACCCTCCGAGGAGCTGCTGCTTCATCCAGGACAGAGTCCAAACAATCTCCATCCAAAATCAGGGAATTTGGGGGTAGTCAGCTCCCCCTCGGGCAGCAGGGACCCTCAGCAGGAGGCTGAAGCTGTTCTCCAGGTACGCGTAGCACTGGCATTCCCTGGGGAAGGTGGCGTCCATCCCCGTGCCAAGGGGCACACCCCTCCCGTGTGAGCCCTGCTGTGGCTCGGGGCTGCCTCGGCCACCACGGAGCTGCTGCCTGGGGCACTTGGCACAGGGACCGTGCCATCCCGATCCAACCAGCCCTTCACGGATTTCTCCGGGTGCTTTTGCCGCTGTCATCCCCACTCTGGGGTCCGTGCCGCGGTGGGATCCTCTCCACAGCGCTCAGCAGCTCTGTAGGGCTTTGCAAACACAAAAAGGGCTGCGGCGAGGGCTGGGGCAGCGGGGCAGCCCCGTGCCAGGCTGGCTGGGGCCACCATGCCCATCCCGGGGGGCTGATCCTGCTGCTGTCCGAGCTGCGGGAAGGACGCCCGAGGCTCGGGCTGCCGCTGACTTCAGCGTGTCCCGGGACCGGCCCCAGCCCCTGATCTCCCTACGTGTCCTCTCTCAGCCCTGCCCTGTCCCCGGCAGAGCCCCGTGGCCCCGCACAACCTCCCTCCGGGGCTGGGCCACGGTGCCAGCGCCTGCCGGGTGCTGGGGCTGCAGGAGAAGCAGCAGAATTTGCTGCGGTTGGGTGGGCACTGAGGCTGTGCTTCAAACCTGGGCTGATCGTGTGTCCCTCGGGGGGACAGTGACACCTCGGGGGGGGGACAGTCCCACCAATGCCATCGGCGTCACCCTCTCCCTGGGGGTGGAACACCGGGGCAGTGATAGAGGGAAGGCAGAACAGTCGTTCAGGTCATGAATAGCACCAGGAGTGTTCTTGGAAAGAAATCCCGCTGTGCCACAGGCCAGGCCACCACCCGAGCCCTTCAGCGCCAGGTGAGTGGCGCTGCCGAGGGTGCCAAGGGACCAGGAGTGGCCCCGGTGGCACAGGGACACCGCAGAGCCCTGCGCTGACACCTCCGGAGGTGTTTACTGCCCTGCGGCCCGGTGGCACCACAGGGCACAGATAAGGCTTTGCGTGATGCCGTGGATTTGTTTTTCATGTCTGACGCCTTTGAAAGGTTACCTGGAACTTTGAACCACTGGGGTTTATCAGGTCGGCTTTGAAGTGGCTGCAGCCACTGCCTTACTCTCAGTCCCAGCTCCAGGTTAATGGGCCTTCTGTTTCCAAACAGGAAAACTGGAGGGTTTTTTAATTCTCTTTGCATCTTTTTAAGTTATTTTCCAGTGCCTTTATTTTAATTCTCACATTTCAATAGAAGAATTTAATCCCACCCAGCTCCAGGTGTCACAGGCTGGGGTAGGTGGATTTTTAGGGTCATGATTTAAAGGTGGGCCTGATGACCTCAGAGGGCTTTTCCAACCTACATTATGGATTCTATGGTTCTTGGGCACTGCTGCCTGTCCCTGGGATGTGTTTCAGGAAGGAGCAGTGGTAACTAAACCTCCGAACACTGAAGCAAACCAGGAGTCAGGGATTTAGGAAGAATGTGAGGTGCTAATTCTGACAGGACTGAGGGCAGATCTGGAACACTGTTGGGATGGTCCCCGTTTGGTGACAGCATCAGGGGTGGGATTTTACTGATTTTTGTGGTTTCAGTGAGTGAATGAAAACCTGTGGAGACAGCAGAGCAGCTGGGAAGCCTCTCTGGTTATTAAACAGGGCACTGTGGGCAGGAGAGCAGGAGGGCTTGGGTTTGGTTCCTCAGCAGTGGCCACAGGCCAGGCTCTCTGCCGGGGTGAGCTCAGGCACTCAGGTGGCTGCTCAGGAACTCTCTGAGTCACACAAGGCAAATATTTTCCCCTTTGATTTTCACCCTGAGAAAATCTCGAGCTGACCTTGTTAATCCCACGTGTTGCAAACCTCCCCCTGTCCTTTATCAGGTTTCGGCTGCGGGATAGTGTTACCAGCTTAGCACCTCTGGCCGCTCCTGCCAGCATCCTGCCTGGCACCGTGCCGCCCTGCTCTGTCTCCTGGCCTTCCTGGCTGTGCCAGGGCTGCCTGGCCAGCAGGACACCCTGCCCGGGAGGGACAGAGGGAGAAGAAAAGCTGGAAGGTTGTAGCTGGCTCCAGCACAGTGCCACACATGTGCCAGGTGAGTTAGCCGGGACTTCCAGAGGGTGGTGATGCCACTGGAGATCCTGCCAGCTCCCGAGGCTGCAGCATCCTTCACAGGCTTAATTCCCGTGCCTGGAATGATGTTCTGTGGATGCACAAAGTGATGGGGCCCTGCTCAGTTTGAGCCCACAGCCTCAGAGCCTGCCCAAGGGCTCTGGGGCGAGCTGTGCGTGCAGCTCAAGGCCCCAGCCCGTCTGGGTGCTGCTCCTGCCTGTCCCTCTCTGGGCATCCCAGGCTGCAGGTGGACTCTGACCCAAATCTACAGCTCCCACCTGGCTCCAGCTCCGGCCACTCACAGGCTCCAGCACCCACAGCAGCCCTGGGCTGGTGCCAGAGGCTGCCCAGCCCCTGCTGCGGGAGCACCCACTCCACCCGGTGCAGTTGTGTGACTGCTCAGCCCTGGGTGTCCAAACTGCTGCGTGCTGGGGTAAAACAGACCAGCTTTGTGTTTGCCAGCGCTGGGAGCTTCTGAGGAAAGGGTGTGATCAGAACCAACATCGCTGCTGGCACGGACAGTGCTCAGCACCCGCGTCCAGACAGCCCCGGCGGGTGCTCGGCCCGGAGCGGTGCCAGGGTGGGGCTGGGGGATGCTGCGTGTGAGAGGGGCTCCGGGATGGCCCAGGGTGGGGAAAGGACGTGCAGAGCGTGGGGAGGAAATAGTTAATGCCCCTCTCGTCCCAAAAGGAAGGGACAAATCCTCTCCCCGGCCCGGTGCCCAAATAAACAGGCGGAGCCTTGCGAAAGGACCAAGGTGGGAACGCTCCGTTCCTCTGCGCAGCCGGGCGGTCCAGCTCCAGCTCTGCAGCCCTCGCTCAGGTTTCACCCTTCCTGCCACCCCCCTGCCTGCCACTGCCACCCATGGGTGCTGTCCCCATGGGCGGTCCGGGTGATGCCAGGGCAGCCTCCGGGAGGCTCTGTGGGACCACTGCGGTCAGCCTGAGGGGGGTCTGGAGGGAGATGGCGAGGGGCCAGGAGGTCCCTGGTGACCTCCCCGGGCATCTGAGTCCATCCGCCCGGCCAGGGGGATGCTGCAGCCGTGGGTGGCACGGGGTGACCGCGCCCCCGGGCAGCCCCAGCCGGTGCCCGCAGAGAGCTGCTGGAAGGTGCCCGGTGCGGGATGGATGCAGGGAGGGAAGCGGAGCCTGGCTCTGCTCCCAGCGGGCTCCCTCTGCCGACAGCCGCCCCGGCCGGGTCCCCGCGCCACCACTGCACAGCCACTGTGCACCTCCTCTCTCCCCTGACCCGAAATCTGCACTGGAAAAAAAAAAACAAAACAAAAAAAGCCAGACCCAAAATGCTTCCCCCAGCCCCAAGAAGCTGAACAGGCTCAGGGAGGAAAATCTAGAGCACAAGAATCTGGAGCCCCCATCCCATCCTTCTGCTGAAGGATCTGGGGAGCGTTTTGCAACACATAAATATAAATAAAAATGAAATATTTAATTTCCTTTAAAAAAAAGATTAAAAAGTACCCCTGGCAAAGTGCTTTTTTGAGAATCCTCCCCATCGAGGTGGGAGGTAGAGGGTGTTTGATGGGGAATATGTGTGAGAGCAGGGGAAACTGAGGCATGGAATCGTTGCCTCCACAGTGGCAGGTCCCAGGAGGGCGCTGTGCCGAGGCCACCAGCCCCACTTGTCACCCCAGGCCAGCCCATACCCACCCTGAGAGCGGTGGGGACACCAGGCCGTGCGCTGGGGAGGTCACCCGTGGTGCCAAGGCCGTGGTCTCTGGAGAGGCATCGGGAGCACTGCCCGGGTCCCTGGCACCGTCACCGCAGGGACATCGCCCGCTCGGGTGCCAGACGGCAGCAGATCGTGGAGGGACAGGGCCACCGTGACACTGAGGTGGTTGGGAGACTCGGGAGAGCAGCAAATCCCGGGATGTGCAGGCAGCCGGCCCTGGTGTGTCCAGCGGTGGCCTGGCCAGTCCCTGTGGCCAGGCTGGGGTGGGCAGCGGGCACAGACCCCCGGGCTGTGGGCATCGCGGGGTCCAGCGGCCCCCGGGGTCAGCAGCAGCTCTTCTTGGGCTTGTCGTTGGGAGTGAGCTTGATGGAGTCGGTTAAATAACTCTCAAAAATCCCTTTATACTGGGAAAAAAAACGGAGAAGAGAAAGGATGAGCGACACCAGCGGACTGCGGAGCGCTTGGGTTCAGCCCCGACTTGTGATTAAAGGCAAAACCCAGGGAAAAGCCACCTAGCGCGGGGCTTGGGGACACCGGTGTCCCCGCGGGACTGCCGCTAGAGGACAGTGCTGGAGCGCTGTGGGTGCCGCACGCCGCGGCCCCATCACTGCGGGAAAAGGAAGCGGCGATTCCCATTCCTATGGACTTAGGATCAAACACCGCTGCGTTTCTCCTTCCCGGGGTGGCAGCAGGAGCTATTCCGTATGGGAGGATCTGTCAGTCCAGCCCCGGCTGAGCCCGGCTCCCTCCCGAACCCCTGCCCGGCACAGCTCGGAGCAGGAGGATGCTCACCCTGCTCAGTGCCTGCTTCGCGAGGGTCTCAAAAGCCTCGGCCACGTTGATGTTGTTCTTGGCACTGACTTCGAAATACGGGATGTCCTTCTCCTTGCACCAGGCTGAGGCCGTTTCCTCGGGCACCTGCGGGGAGGGCGGAGAGGACGGAGCAACAGCTCAGGGATGGGACAGGGGACCCTCCTCACCCACCCGGGCACAGCTGGGCGAGGGCAGGGTGCTGGCAGTGCCCGAGGTTGTAATTCCTGCTGCTCTGGTGGGCACAGAGGGCAGCTGGGGGACGCTGTTTATCCCCTCCAAGAGTCCTGGGGGAGGTGGCAGCTCCTTGCCTGGAGCCCTGGTTTTCATATGAGGATAAGGAGAAGGTTGGTTCTGAGGTGAAGGATCAGCCCCCATAAGCCATTAGGACCCTGCAGCATCTCAGTCATACAATCATGGAATTGTTTAGGTTAGAAAAGATCATCAAGTCCGGCCATTAACCCAGCACTAAACCGTGTCCCCAGGTGCCACACCTGTACAGCTTTTAAATCCCTCCAGGGATGGTGACTCCACCACTGCTCCCCACCGCTCTCCCTGCTCCACCCTTACCTGCCGGTCATTGAGGTCTATCTTGTTCCCCAGCACCACCATGGGGAAATCCTGTTCCCTGGGAATGACCTTCTCCAGGAAGTCATCTCTCCAGTTGTCCAGGGCCTCAAAGGACTCCCTGTCTGTCACGTCGAAGGCCAGCACGCAGCCGTCTGAGCCTTTGTAGAAGGTCGACACCATGGAGCGGAATCGCTCCTGTCCCCCCGTGTCCCAGATCTAGGGCAGAGGAGGGCACAGATAGACACACAACACAAGCAGGGTGGCAGCCCAGGGGAGCAGCTTCAGAGGGTGCTGAGCCCCCAGAATTCCTGTGGGATTCCAGTGCATTTCATGGATGCTGAAAATCAGGCTCTGAAAACCGGGTTCTGCACATCCAGCCCTGCACCTCATGCCACCGGAGGGCATTCGGGCACAGCAGGACAGGGTGGGACACACACGGCCCTGGGATCAGGGTGGGCACCCCGGGCAGTGCCAGCTGCACTCACCTGCAGCTTCAGGGCGCTGTTGTCCACCGCAAGGACCTTGGTGAGGATGCTGGCGCCCAGCGTGGTGCGGTAATCCTCGTAAAACGTCTTGTGCACGTACTGGTGCAGCAGAGAGGTCTTGCCCACGCTGGCGATGAGGAAAGGGGCACTGGTGACGCTTTGCCCTGCTCGGGGGGTGGGTCACAGCAGCGGCTGCACGCCCAGCACGAACAGGGGGCTTCCCTCCCTCTCTCCTTACCCCAGAGCTCCAATGATGATGATCTTCAGATCCACCTTCTTGCTGGCATCCATGGACAGGCCCTGCGGGGCGAGAGGGACCCGCCGGGCTGTGGAGGTGCCACTGGTTCCCGCCGGTGCCGGCGGTGCTGCCCAAGCCCTCTCCCTTCTCCCACCCTCCCACCGCCGGACCGCTGATGTCGCTGTGTCCTCACCGTGCCAGGACCATGCCCATGCCGTGCCAGCAGCTGCCGCACTCGTGCCCCAGGCATGGTGGGGACAGAAACCCCCACGCCAAGCCCGGCCCACGGCCCCGCCCGCGCCGGGCTCCCGAGGAGCCGGAGCACGCCCAGACTCGCCGGTTCATCTCCATTCAAAGCTGCCGGGAGCCACTTCCCTGCTTCACCCGCCCCCTCTCCAGGGCAGTCGCTCCCCCCTAAGCCTGGCACACGCTCCCGGGGTCCTGCTGAAAATTGCATTTATTAAAGAAGGCCCCAGCCGGGTGGAATTCCTTGGTGCCTCAAGCACAGCTCAGAGAGCGTCCCCGCCCGGGGGCACCCCGGAATCTCCCCGCAGGATGTACCCCCATTATGTCCCAGTGTCCCCACATGCTCTGAGCCTGGTCAGGAGCCCTAAAACCCCCTCCCCAGGTGGGACCAGAATCCTCCAGCAGCCCCAGCAGCTCCATCCCCACGGCAGCGTCCGGCACCGCCGGCCAAGGCACAGATGGAAACGTTGGCAGCCTCATCCCTGCATTTTTCCCTGATGCGCTGGCCAGCCCTGCGCCATTCCCCCTTGGAACACCAGCAGGGAACTCTCAGCTGTGGGGTCCAGGCCCCCCTGCACCCTCTGCCCCCCGTGCCCGGCCGCGGGCAGCATCCTCGACACCGGCAGAGCCTCGTGTCTCAGCACACACAAACTTCCCGGTCCTTTCGCCAGCTTTTTGGCACGCGAGATGTTTTTAAACTCAAGATGGAGTTTCCCCAGCGTTTTTGCCTCCTCGCTGTTGCTCCGGGGGTCTCGGCTGCCCCCCGGGGACTCACCTGCAGAGCACTCACCTGCCGGGGCGGCCGGGCAGCCGAGGCTCCGCTCCAGCCGGCCCGGGGAGGGGAGAGGCGAGAGAGGAGGATCCGGGGAAGGGCGGCCGATCCCTGCCCTCCCGGGGAAGGCGGCTGCGGGCCCCGCTCCGTGACATCAGCAGAAAGGGGCCGAGATCCTGCCGGGGCTGGCGGAGCCGCGGGCGGGCGCTGGGATTTTCCCTCGATTCCGGGGCTCTGCCGAGTGCCCCCGGCTCGGGTCCGATAGGGGAAGGAGAACAAGGTTCTCCTCGTCTGCTGCGGTTTGGGATTGACTTTTGGCCTCTCCTCTGGCTCAGATTTCCTCCGGTTCTTTTCTGCCGCCTCCCCGGGACCCCTTTTCCGCGTCCCCTCTGGGGAATTATTGAGGGATGAGAACAAAAGCCGGGCGGGGCTGTGGGCAGCACCCCAGGAGCCATCCCTGCTCTGATAACACGGGATGGGACAAGCGGATTTGGGAGCTGGGGACAGAGGGGCCGGGATCTCTCTGAGGAGCTCTGTGTGGCTTCGTCTCCTTTTCCAGGCAGGAGAGGAGCAGGGTGAGAATCAGGGGCATTTCCAGCCCCTCCATCCCTGGGCACCCCCAGCCCTCAGGGGTCTCATGCAGCACCCACAGCCAGCATGGGAACCCCAGAAACATCCCAAAAAGAGGGAACAGGGCAGGGAACATCTCTTGAAGGATGTGTTCAGTCAGAAATGGGATCTTGGGGATCTCAGCTGCCCCATGGAGCAACCGAGGATGCCTCTGGCTGTCTCTCCCAGAGCCAGGCTGGTGCCCGGGGCTCTTTGGAGTGGGGAAACCTGCTTGGCCACAGCTGCAAAGGCACAGCTCTGCTTCCCAGCGTGTGAGGACAGGCCCCACGCCTCTGCCAAGCATTCTGCAGGACTTGGGGTTTGCAGTGGGAGCGGGGTCCCCCATCTGTGAACCTTCCCTCACCTTGAACCAGCAGCCCCCAGTTGCTGGTGGTCCCCGTGCCCAGCTTTTGGGGTCCCTCCAAGAGCACCGGCTTTTGCTTTTCCACTTCCATCATTTTTGGAGAGATTTTATTTCCCCTTCGGACCGTGATGGGCTCTCAAGGAGGATCACCGCACTCAGCAGGACAAACCCTCCTCCTCCTCCTCTCCAGCTGTAATTTTGGGACCTGTCTGGCCAGAAAAATCTGCTTTTTCCCCCAGAGGGCAGGTGCTGGGAGGAGCTGGGCTGAGGCAGAAGCACTTGAGCCAGTTCTCACCTGCAGCAGGTAAAAGGCCGGCGTTTGCCCAGAGCAGCTCCCTCCTAATCCCTCTGTTCAGCCCTTTTTCACCGTCCTGCTTCACCTTTGCTCTTGCAGACGGAATTTGTTGTTCAACCTCCCCCCACAACAACTTCTGCCCTCGTTCCTCTGGTGTGTCCTGATGTGACAGGGGTTGCTCACGCTGTCAGGTGATCGATGCCTCTCCACGCTGCCAGGGCTGGGGGTTGTGGCCAATCCCAAACTGCAGCTGATGCCCAAGGCCACTTCTGCTTTTGGCCAGCGGGGCTGTGCCCACCAGGGTACATCAACATCAGCTCTGGCTTTGTTTGATTTTATGGAAAAAGGGGTTTTCCCAGAGCTCCTGCTCTCCTAATCCTCCCCTGGGCTGAGATTCTGCCTGGATGAAGGCAGTGGGAGCAGCGAGGAGGAGGGGATGGCCAAGGCGCTGCTCAGCAGCTCCAGCCACCACAGCTTCAATCCCGTCCTGGCTGCTCCTCCACGTCAGCGATTCTGAGGAAAAGGCGTGGGTTTTGTGGCCTGTGACTGTGAGGAAGGTGATGAAACCCAGGCTGGGGCTGACACAGCCGGGGGAAAGGCTCGTGGGGACAAGGAGAGGACAGGCTGTGCCCAGCAGAGGCGGGAGAGAGAGGGAAGGGGAAGGAAGCAAAGGGCATCTGGGTGTTCCCCACACTGTTCAGCCTCCTCAGGGGACCACAGGGCTGCTCTTTATTGGAATGCTCACATTTGTTGGAGCAACTTCCACCTCAAACCTGTCAAGGGGGCACGGAATGCTCCGGGATCCCAAAACCACAGCACCAGAGCAGTCCTGGGTGAGTCCAGCTCTCGCTGCCAGCTGCTGTTTGGGGACATTGGCTGGTCCCTGTCATGCTGGGGGGATGTTCCCCCCTCCCCAGCCCCAGACTCGTGCTCAGCAGCACCTCGGTGTGCTGAGGGTTAAGGTGGAAGAGGGACAGGA
Organism: Lanius ludovicianus; assembly: GCA_013397235.1. Taxonomy (NCBI): domain Eukaryota; kingdom Metazoa; phylum Chordata; class Aves; order Passeriformes; family Laniidae; genus Lanius; species Lanius ludovicianus. The sequence continues at coordinate 189,782 of VYXG01005245.1, read as the reverse complement.
GACCTTTGTCCAGCTGCCCCAGCACTTTATCTGGGACTGCAGCAGGGGTGAAGTCAACACAGGAAACGTCACCGAGCCCACACTGGTCAGTGGCACAATCAGTGCCTCTGGGCAAGGCAGATATCTCCCTTTATTGCCAACCACAAGGCTCAGCCGCAAAGTTTACAGCCAGATCTGAATACTCCAGAGCTCCCAGCCCCGAGGGCTGCACTGATCCGGGAAGGATGGAGCGGGCACCAAGCTGGGCTGGGACGTGAGCCCTGCAGCACTGCCCGGCCTTGGCACTGCCGGCCTCAGGCTCGGTGGGGAAAACAGAGCAAAGGCCAGGATAAAAATAACCTTTTCTGAGCTTCCCTTTCTCGCTGCCTCAGGGTGCATCACTCATGCTCCCCGCTGCCCGTGCACTGTCACACAGCCCTCACACCGTCAGCAGTCACGTGTGCCACGGTCACTCCCGGGGACCCCCATGGCCAGGAGCCCTCTGCAGCCCCCCACAGCCCCCCAGACCTCTCAGCCAGCTCAGCAGATGTTTTGTCCCTTCTTGCTTCGAGGATCCACCAAGCACAAAGTCGTTGTAAGTTCCCCAAGGGAATCAAAGCAAATTCTCTGGAAATCACCGGCTGTTCCAGGAGTTTTGTGGCACAGAAAGAGTCCCAGGGTCTTTCCAGTCTCCTCGTTACCTTTTCGTTTACCAGCACCAACTGCTGACTGAGGAGAGGTGTATTCCCAGTGCTCCCTCGGCCCCTGCCCTGCCCTGCCCACAGGCCCATGGGATGCTCAGGGATGGCCACAGCCACCTCTGGGATTTCTGCTCTACCTGGGCAAAGCATCCTCTTCTTTCTGCCCGATGGGAATCCCAGGGGAGCTCCGGCCACGCTGGGAGTGCAGCCCTGGCAGTGCCATGGATCACCCAGCGAGGAGGGCAGGGAGGATTTAACCCCCAGAGCAACCCTTCGAGATGTGCAGGATTTCTGCTGGGCTGCTGCTGACAGAACACAAGAGGTTTGGGTTTATTAAAGCTTTTATTGGCTCAGGATTGAAAAACGGAGAACGTGCCGAGCAGATCACAGAGCTGCTCGAGCCGTTTTTATATCACAGTGTCCTGGCGAGGACTGAACTTCTGGGCTCTTCAACTCCATCCCTGCGTGTCTTCACCCCCTGGGGACACCGAGGCCATGGTGGCATCCCCTGCCCTGCTGAGGTGTGTCCCTCTCCTGCCCCACGGGTGTCACAGCCCTAAGGGACGGCGGGGGCCAACCCCACCAAATTATTGCCGCGGTCGAAGACGGAGTAGAACTGACGGATGAAAACATCACCCAAAATCCAGAGGGGTCCCGTGGGAGGGGGGATGTCGTTCCCCTGGAAGCCGCTGGTGCAGAAGGCCATGCCATCACCGTACTCCTGGGGAAGGAGAAGGGGAAAGCTGGGATGAAGCCGAGAGCCTCGTGCACATGGAAACACCCAGCAATGGTGGCGAAGCAGAAACCAGCGGGGTTTGTCACCCTCAGGGACACACCACCAGCTCCCAGGGTGGGGCTGGACCATCTTTGCCACTGGAGCTGCTGGGATTTAGGGTTGGTGGTGCCGGGGGAGCCGCAGCCGTACCACGAGGGTGTAAGCCTGGGCGCTGAGCGTGTAGGGCAGCCCGTTGATGGTGAAGGTCAGGTCAGGCATCGCGTCGAGGCTGCTGCACTCCACGGCGTACTGGAACAGAGCCGGGGGCTCAGGATGTCCCTTCCAGCAGGGAGGGGTCTCCAAGCTTTGTCCCCTCCTGTCCCCACCCTGGCTCTCACCTCTCCATCCACAGACACAGCCCCAATAAGGTTTTGCAGTTCTTTGATCTCCTTGGTGGGGCCGGTGATGAGCGATGTCCCGGTGTCCACGATGGCCTGGCAGCCGTTGGCACAGAAGGTCACTGTCCCACCCAGCTGGATGCTGGAAGAGGGGAGAAGGAGCGGGAGGGATTTGTCCTGCCTCTCCCAGCCCAGCCCTGCCCAGCACCACTCACTTGTCCAGCTGGATCTGCCAGTACCCCTGCTGGGTGACCGGCACCCAGTTCAGGGTGCCTGTGAAGCGGGAGGTGTCAAAGCCCCCAAAAAGCAGCTCTCCTCCCTGGGAGGAGTTGGGGTTCCTGCAGGGAGGAGGAGGAGGAGGACACATGAGGGATTTTTTCCATTTAGCATGAATTTACCTCAAATTTCTCCCCACAAATGCTGTAGGGCCAGAGGTCTGTTCTGCTCAACCTGATACCAAAACCCCCGCATTAGCTCAGTAAAATATCTGTATTTTGGCAGCCCCTCCCTCTCCCTAAAGCAATGCCAGACTCCGAGCATCATCCCCGAGCAAAGCCGTGTCCCTACGAGCTCATGTAGACGGAGAAAATGGGCAGCTCCACCAGATTTTGGGCCATCATGTTGTCAAAGACAGGGGTGACCCCATCCACGGCCAGGGAGGGATAAGCCAGCCCCAGGATCCCATCGAAGGCAGCATCCAGGAAGGCTTCTCCCGGCTCACTGATGCTCTCTGCAAACTGCTGGTTGCTCACAGTGAGACCCTCGACCTGCAGGGAGGAGGGGGTTCCGTGCTGAGCCCGTGGGCAAGTGCCAGGCACATTGTCCAGAGCAGGGGACCCCAAAGGGCACTCACGGCTACTTGGTCGGACCCGATGATCCCCGTCATGCTGCCGGTGCCGTACTGGATGGAGAAGGGGGTTCCTACCACCTGGTAGGTGCTGGACTGGGTTGGCCGGAACCTGGTGTGCTTGGCTGGGGGAGGAGATGGGATCTGTCACCAGAAATGTCATTTTTTTTGTGTGGCCACAGCTGCCAGGAGCCGTCACCAGTGAGGAAAAGTGATGGCGCAGGGCGGTGTCACCGAAACTCCTGGTTATGGGGACTCTGCTGAGTGCTGGAGTTTTGAGGGGGAATGGAACCTCTCCCATTTCAGTCTGAAGGGTGCAAGGGCTGTTGGAGGGAGCAGCATTTAATGAGTCCCGAGAAGAGCTCTGCTGTCCCTGCTTTACAGCCCCAGGGCACTGCGGGATCCTGTCACATTCCCCAATTCCCGCTGGGCTCTGGGGCAGCCCTGAGGCTGCTCGGGGACGTTCGGTGTCCCATGGCAGCAGTCTGGGCTCTCTGGGGCTGGCTGATCGCTGACAGCCCCAAAAAGCCACATTTGTCCCCTGCTGAGCCCCTGGGCTGTCACCCCTTGCTTTGACCCCTGGATTTCTGTCACCTCTGTGTGACTTGCAGGGCTCAGCTCGGTGGGGACGGTCCCCAAGGCCTGGGGCTGGTGCCCGGTGGCCTCTCTGGGGTCGGGGGGTCCCCACTCACCGCAGGCTTTGCTGACACAGTAGACAGAAGGCACCCAGAGGTTGGAGGAGCCCGTGTCGAACACCACGGTGAAATTCTGAGGGGGGGTCCCGATGGAGATCTGCCCAAAATACTCCATCTGCCAAAGAGGGGGGCAGAGAGCCCCGTGAGCCATCAGCACACCCAGAAATGCTGGCACAAGGGAGCCGGGGGTATCTGCAGGGCACGGTTGGGGCTCAGTGTCCCAGCCAGGCTGTGCCAGGTGGAATAAAGGAGACAAATATTTAAGGAACAACAACGGGAGCTGAGGACAAAAGGCAGCACGGTGGGGGCTGGGCCCTGAGGGGACCCTCGTCACCATTCAGGAGCTTTGGGGACGGTCCCCATTAGGGAATGGGATTGTCCCGGGGAACCCCCTCCACCTCCGGGTGCTCTGTGGTGGGCTCTGCCCTGGAGAGCGTGTAACTTGAATTTTGGAGGAAATCTGTGCCCAGGGGGTGAGCAGAGAGCAGCAGGGAGGGAGGGGGCTGGCAGTGCCTGCCGTGAATGAGCTGCCTTGTCCTCATCCTCACATTCCCGGGGCCGGGCAGGCAGCGAGCCCTGGCACGGCAGGCACTCCCTGGAGCGGTGGGATTTGGGGGAAGCGTTTGGGCATCGGGCAGTGCTCAGGGAGGCTGCTCCCATCCCTCTGTGTGTCCCTGCTCACATCCAGGTAGTTGATGAGGGGCTCGTTGGTGTCCGAGAAGGCGGCGCAGTCCTCGCTGTCCATGTCCAGCCCCACCTGGGCTTTCCAGAAGTGCGAGAGCCGCCCCTGATCCCGCAGCAGCTTCCGCAGGGAGCGGCGCCTGGTCAGGGGCACCCTGGGGAGAAGGGTCCTGGTCACTCAGGGAGGTGCTGCCGATGTCCTGCAGTCCCTGCGCCCACCCCGAGCGTGCCGGCACCGCCAGGAGGAAGGTTCAGAGCCCACATCCTGCCACTGCCACGATTTCCAGCCGAGGCACAGCAAAAGAGGGGCACTTGATGGGTTTTAGGAGGCAGGAAATCAAGGCCAGAGCGGGCAGGGGAGCATCCCCGCCATGGCAGTGGCGGGACAGGCAGCTCGGTGTCCCTGCTGGAAAGGACCTTGGGGCTGGGCAGGGCAAGCAGGGCCAAGGGGAGCTCAGGCCGGTGTTTCCTGCCCTGTCTGCATGCTCAGACCCCCTTTACAGACCCCTCCTGCTGCTCACAGGCCCTGCCCGGAGGGGTGGAGAGCCCCGAAATCCCAGAGCGGTGCCACCACCCCGGCACAGCTCGGGGTGTCCAGGCGGAGCTCTGCCATCCATCACACCTGCGAGTGAACCCCCCGAGACCCTGGGGACCAGGGCTGCACCCTGGGGACCCCCTTACCTTCTCAGGGCGCCGGCCAGGGCCAGGCAGAGCGCGGTGAGGAGGAGCAGGCGCCTCATGGCTCGGTGGCTGCGCCCGCACCGGCAGCGCAGCGGTGCCGCTCTTATACCCACCGTGCCAACCCCGATAAGGGCCCTGCCAGAGTCAACACCGGGCTCGGGCACCCCGAATGAATCACTGGCCACGGCCCAGGCGAGGCTGAGCGGGCGCTCCGGGGTCACGTTTGCTTTTCTGGGTGAGGACGGCGTTGGGGGACCCGTGGGAGCTGAGCAGGGGCTGGTTTGGCTCATTCTGGGGCAGTGGAGGGAGGGAGAGGGAGCAGAACGCGCTCCCCATCCCAGCACCAGCCCCTTATCCACTGGTGGAAACCCCCCAAAACGCTTTAGGGGAACATTTCCCTTCTCCTTCACCCCACAACCCCACCACGGGGACCTGCCAGGGGCCATGGGGTGCCCCAAACCCCGGCAGCTGTGGGGAGGGGCAGGAAAGGGATGTGTTTGTGCCATCAGGGCAGCCACCCACCTCATTTAAAAGGCACAGACTAATTAGCGGCGATGAGCGGCTCGGGAAGGTGTAGCTTTCCCTTCTACAGGCCGGGAAGGAGCAGCTTCCCATGGGAGGCAGCTCCCTGGGGCTTTACAGGCGCTGATGGGCTCGTCCCCGGTGAGTTTTGTTTAACCCGGGACGGGCGTCTCATTAAAGCCTCTGCGAGTGCAAACAGCAAATGGTGATGAGCAAATAAAGCCTTCAGATATGGGGGGAACGAGGGTGGGGGCGAGTGGGGACAGGCGAGGGTTTTCCTGCTGCCACCATCTCCCAGGCCCGGGATGATGCTGTTTTCTTTCTTCTCCATGTTTTTGGAGGTAAATAATCCATGGTGGGTGCTAAAGGGGGTGTTTTACTCAGCGAGTCCCATTCACATGATTAACAGGGTTTAGCACCGTGCTAATCAATTTTTTGTTTGTCCCAGTGAGCCTGTTTTATCTAATTAAATTTTATCTAATTAAAGCCCTCGCCCAGGAAATTAAAGTCCTCGTTTGTGAGGCACAGGTACCAACGGTGGCTGGGGACAGCTGAGTCACGTCCTGCTGTCACCGGGCTCTGGTGTCCCCATCCCTGGAGATGCTGCCAGGCCCCTTCTCTCCCCAGCTTTGCAGGCAGATTAAGCTTTAAAAATTCCATCAGATATTTCTCGATGTAAGCAGGAAAACATTGGGCACGGCACAGTTGATGCCGATGGCAAGTGCAGCTGTTTTTCCAAAACAAATGAAAATTCCCTGTGTTCCCCCCCACTGCAATGTTGATTGTTGGTTTTTTTTTTTTTTTTACTGAGTGGCTTTTATACAAATTTATTATCTCCTTCCCCTTTTGAGATGCAGTTTAATGTCCCATCCTCCTTCCTTGTCCTAATCATATATTCATGGATTAGAAAGAAACTTCCTAAAACAAAAGCAGCTGCAGCAAATGCCAGATCAGCTGAAATCAGCAAGTGGATTGTTCCAGACATGGTTTATAACCTGAAAATCCTGTCAGGAAAGCCAGCCTGAAGGGTCACTGTGCTTTGGAGATAAACAGGAGGGTGACCAGCAGCACAGACCCACCAAACACTATAAGTGAAATAGTTTATTTTGTGAAAAAGACTCCCCAATTGGATCATCATAAGCAGCAAACTCCTGGCAGCGGATTCAGCATTAAAATAGGAAGATGAAAGTTATAACGAGGCCAGACCTTTCATTTAGGAATTTCTGCAGTTAAGCAAATCTATTTTGACTTTTTAGTTATTTTAGAGGCAATTTGAAAAGCTAAACTCTCAGGGGCACAACAATGTTTCTATTCTAAGTGGAACAAAGTGGAGGGGGTTTTTGGTTTTTTCTCCATATTTTGGGAGCAAAAGGGCTGGATTTTCACAGCAAATTGGATCAAAAAGGCTTTGTTCCATACATATTCCAGCTGTACCTCGATGTCTGGAGTGCAGAGGGAAGAGATTCCCAATTTCCAGCTCTTGGTATCCCTCAGCTTGGCAGGGCCAGCCTGTGCTGCTCCGTAGAAACTGAGGAAAGGGGACTCCAGGTCCTGGAATATCCCAGGCTGGTAGGTGAGGAATGGCCTCTGCTGGGCAGGGGCTGTCCCCAGGTGTGTCCCACCCCTCCAGGGCCACACACCTGCCCTCAGCTGCATCAGAAATAGGTTTTGCCCCTTGGGTGGAAAATGTGTCTCTCACCAGCTGGGTGTGAAGCGCTTTCCTCCTTTTAAAAACCTGTTCTCAGGCTAAAAATGTGTTATCTGGGTTCCTTTCTACACGTTTCCTTTAGTGGAGCCACCCCCACGACTGATTCACATGGTGCCCCAGCAGAGTTTTCTGAAAAACCCTTTTTTCTGCCTTTATCAGACACTTCTCTCTCCTGTTAATCTGTTTATCCACCACCGAGCCCTGCAAGGCGCTGCAGCAGCAAACGCTCACCTGAAAAAAATCAACAAACAAGCAAGTTTCGGTTAAATAAACTCCAAAATATTTACCTGGGGTGCAGCAGCTGTGGGGAGAGCAGGACCAACACCTGATGATGGAGCTGATGGATGGTGGGAGCCCCTCAGGCCCAGGGATGAGGAGGAATTTGGGAAGTGACCCCGATTTGTGAGCAGCTCCTGAGGGAGGTGGTGCTTCTTGGGATCTTCTCTTTGCTTTTAGACAATCCAGGGGGGATCTCTGGGGTGTTATGTCCCTGGGAGAGGATTGCTGTAGGGTGGTGGAGATGTTTAAAGGCGAGCAGGCACCGTCTCCGTGAGTCAAGGACCTTGAAAAAGGGGAATCTCTTGTTCCTGGCCTTTCTGCCAGGGAAGAGGCTGCTGCAGGGCTGCTCGGCAGCTACAAACCCCACAGTTCCTATGAAACAGCAGCCCAGCACTCCCCAAACCTCCTGAGAACCCTCAGGATGGGCTCTGCCAGGCTGCTCTTGCACCCCAAATGTTGCAGAAGGTTTTCCAGAGCGTGGGCAGGTGGAGGCCCATCCACCCCAGCAGACACGGAGCCAGGGGGTGTGAAAGGGTTTATCCCTGTGGAAGAGGTTTCCTTGGAAGTGCCCAGAGTTGGCAGCTGAGTTACTCAGGGCTGGGCTGGGCACAGCTCCCTCAGCACCGCTCGGCTCCGAGGAAGCTCAGCTGGGTTTTGGGACAAAGATGGAGAATTGATGAAGAATTGGTGGAGGGGTGCAAACAGCTGCAGAACACCAGAGAAACACCCAAATATATTTAAATGAGGCCGCTGACAAGAGGGGAGGCGTCATGGAACCTCGTGTGGGCTCGTTGGTGCCTCTGACCTGGGGGAACAACGTGACCGCATCCGGCCCCGCCGCGCTGCTGGACCCTGCACTGCACCCAAAATGCTGCTGAAACGGCCCTAAATCTGCTGCCTGGACCCTGCACTGCACCCAAAATGCTGCTGAAACGGCCCTAAATCTGCTGCCTGGACCCTGCACTGCACCCAAAATGCTGCTGAAACGGCCCTAAATCTGCTGCCTGCACGGCCCCAGCTGCCCCAGAGCTGTGGGGAAGGGAAGGTGTGGAAGGCTCTGACCCCCAGGTAAATCAGCGCTGGGCACCGCGCTGCGGCGGGCGCTGGGCGCGATGGTGTGGAAGGAGAGGGGTGGAACATCGGGGGCAGAGCGGGGCTGGGAATCTCCCTGGGCACGTGTTGATGCCATCCTGAGCTCCATGGGCCAGCTGGGCCTGGCTCAAGTGGCATTAAAGTATTTTGGGGCTTTCTGGAGCTTTTACTCACCTTCAGCCGAGCGCGGACGCCTCGGGTTGACGCCTTGCTGCCCGCCTTGTTGCTCCTGGCAAGCCTTGATTTCAGCCCTTTTCTGGAGAAAAAGCTGAAGTCCCGGGGGCTGCAGGCTCACAGGAGTTCCCTGAGACACCCAAAAAAGGTACTTGTGGTGCCAGGCTCTCCCTGGCTGCTCTCTCAAATCGGATTTCTCGATACCCACCCGATATCGGCGCCTCCATCTCGCCGTACCCATCTCAGCACAGAAGCTGCTGCTGCTGCTGAGAGTTGGATTTGGGGCTTATTTTGCAATTTCCTTTTGAGCAGCTCATTTTTCAGATCTTTATCTGCTGCTGCAGCAGCGTCTCCTGCTCCACAGTAGGAAATGAGCCTTTTAAGAAGGGCAGCCCTTCGAGAAGGATATCTGGGGACAGGTTTGTTGGGGAAGGGAGGGGGGAAATTCATGCAAGAAATGCACTTTTGGCTTGGCTCTGGTCAGACTGTTTGGGTGAGTGGAATTCTGCAGGGGGTTGGTGGTTATCAGGAAAGCTTTGGATGAGTTGGGCTCAGAAATGTGTCATAGAGGAGATGTGAGGATATGCTCCACAGGGTGGATAATGCCTTTGCTCTATCAATTTATCCATCAGCCTGTCCATCAAATTATCGTGGCTGCTTTAATCACGGTATCAAAGCCTCAGCTGAAGATCTCTCCCTATCAACCCTTTATAAATGGGGAGTTTATAGCACTGAGGGAAGATTTAAAGTGTTTTATTTTGCAAGCGGAAGCTCACAAAATGAACACCCCTCTTACTATTTTTTATAAAATGAACACCCCTATTTTTTTATCATAAATCCCTGGAGTGTTTCTGCCAGAAGTCCCAAGGAAAGGGGCCCAGCCCAGGCATTGGTGTTTCCTGATCTTCTGCCTTAAACCCTCTTAACTCCCACAGGATTGAAGCTCTCACAGCATTAAATCCAAGCTGATTCAGACACAGAGGTGTTGGAGGGCCTCTGATATTTCTGTCTGGACCTTGCCTGATGCAGGAGTCTCACACCAACCCATGACCTTCCTCTGGTTACTTTTGCTATGGATTGTTTTATTTTTTCCAGATTATAGTTATCTTTTTTTGGGTTTGGGTTTTTTTTTTGTGGATTAAAAAGAGAAAAAGGAAAAAAATGAACCGTGAGAGGGGATTAAAGCAAGAAGAATAAATTTCAATTCTGTCGCCACGGTGGAGCCCAGAAGCTCCAGAGAAGTCTCAGATATGACCGTGTATAAAGCCATTAATTCAGTGATAAGGGAGGGCCTGTGGCTCTGTGGGGGTGTGAGCCAGAGGGATCCTCACAGGGGGAGGGCTGGGATAAAATAAAACCCCTTTATTTCCCATCTGCAATGTCCAACCACCACTTCCAAGTGCTGAGCCCGATCTTCAGCTCGTGTGGAGCAGCGCGAGGCCCAACAGGACCATTTTTGTTGGATGCCACCAGGTCTTTCTGCCTCTCTGTGTCCCCCCCAGTGCCTGGAGACACCTCAGCAGGAGGATGAGCTCTTGTGAGTGGTGAGTGCAACGCGCCGGGGCACAGAGCCCTTCACAGCATCCCTGGAACCAGCCCAGGCCAGGCTGGACGGGGCTCTGAGCAACCTGCTCTGGCTGGGGATGTCCCTGCTCGTGGCAGAGCGTGACCTTCAAAGGTCCCTTCCCACCCAACCCATCCCATGAATCCACCATTCCATGATTAACATCTGTAATGTCTCTCTCCCCTCCAGCCCTACATTCCCCCACTGATGATGAGGCTTTTGAAAACCCCTCTGAGGGCAGGATCCCAAAAACCAGGGGCAGGGAACTCAAATCACTCTTGTAAATCAAGCCCCACATTTTGGGGCACATCCCTTGAAAGGACAAAAAAGCAAACCCCAAAGCTGCCAGCAAACCTAAAACAGGCCTTGAAGCAATGGGGGGATTGGAAAGAATTCAGTGATTTCAGTGAGACTGAATATTTTTCTCTCGTTCAGGTGGATTCCTGCTGTCACCTCAGCTGTCACCTTGGTGCTCCAAGCTCTCCTCTTGCTGGCCCTTTACATCATGCTCAGCAGGAAAATTGGTAATTACTGCCTCAGTGGCTTTCCCTGGGGATTTCTTGCTTTGGGCACCGTGGTGGAGCGGGAAAAGGGCAGGGCAGGGCTGAGCTCGAGTCCAGGCTGGGGGTGAGCAGTGTCAGTGGGGGTTGTACAACCTCACGTTGCTTCAAAACCATTTTCTTTTATTGCTCTTTTAGTAAAGTGCTGGGAAAATACCAAGAGTGAACTCACAGAGTATAAATTCAGATGAGGCTGCAATTTGTAGCAGGAAATTGTTTCACACCCACTGCTGCTCACATTTGCACAAAGCCCAGCTCTGCTCGGGGTCAAAGTCATTCCAAACTTGCCAGAAGAGGCCCTGACACCGTGATTTGTCACTGGGGCCTCTCCTGGTGGGACAGCAGGGCACTGGATCATCTCAGCAATTGAATTTACGGATGTGTGCCTGCTCCAGTGCACAGCAGTAATCATTTCGGGGTGGACTGGTTTGCACTGGGGCTGCTGGAGGGGCTGTGGGTGGGGTGTGGGGGGCACTGGGCTCACTCTCCTCTTGGTCACAGCCCAACATTCCCAACATTCCCGTGGGATGCAGGCGAGCAGCAGCCCTGGGGAGCATCCCAGCCCTCATCCCCATCCAGCTCCGGCCCCGTCACCAGGAGGGGACAAGGCACAGCAGCCTGGGGCACAAAACCCAGCCCCAGCCTATGCAGGTAACGGGGTCCTGCAGTGCCAGGGCGTTGTCCTGGCACAGGGATGGGAATTTTTGGGTGGTATTTGTGTGATGTCTCTGAGCAAGGGGGGAGCAAAGGGCCAAGCAGGAGCTGCTGCCTGTTCCCATGGCTCCTGCCCAGCTGGGCTCTCCTTGCCCAGTTTCTCCCAGGGAAGTGAAGTGGGGAGAGATCCCACTGGTTCACTTTGAATTTTCACCCCTGAGCACATTTGCTTTTTCCCCCTGATCCTTTTTTTTCCCTTTAACCCCCTGGGAAGTGCTGGGGCTGGTAAATGTTTCCTGTTTTTCAGGGAGCAGTGACACATCTTCAGACACCTCGGAGGACTCCAACAGCCCTTCCTGCCCTCAGGTACCACACACACAGAGCCCTTGCCAAAACATCCCCATCCCACCTTTGTCCAGCTCCAGACCCCCAGAGCAGCTTCAGAAGAGGCAAATCCATCAAACCCCATTGAAATTCCATAAATAATGCTGGGGGATTGTTGTCCCCTGCCACACTCAGCATTCCAGTGTCCCCCATTCAGAGGGAAGCATCCCTGGGCACACTGGGAAAATTAGGAAAATAAATCTTCCCTGGGAGGGTGGGCAGGCCCTGGCACAGGGTGCCCAGAGCAGCTGTGGCTGCCCCTGGATCCCTGGCAGTGCCCAAGGCCAGGCTGGAGGGGCTCAGAGCAGCCTGGGACAGTGGGAGGTGTCCCTGCCAGGGCAGGAGGTGGAATGGGATGGGTTTAAGGTCCCTTCTCACCCAACCCATCCCATGATTCTCTAAATTGGTGCATGGGCTCAAGGGCAAAGGCTCCTAGGGGGGTGCAGGGGCCTGACCTGGGGTTCATTTTGCTCCTGCAGGGCCCTGGCTCAGAGGAAAACATCAACTACACATCCCTGGTGTTCCTGGGGAAAGGCCACAAGCCAGGCTCTGCCCAGGACTATGAGAACATGAAGACTGGGATGGATTATGTCAACGTGGAACCAGAGAAGAGGAAAATACATTTCTGGCCCTTCTCCAACCCTAAGACACCCAAGGGTGTGGAGTACACCGAGGTGAAGCTGTGACACCGAGGTGAAGCTGTGACACCTGGGTGAAGCTGTGACACCTGGGTGAAGCTGTCACACCACGGTGCTGCTGCTCAGAGGTGCCCAGAGCCCCTGGCAGCTGCACAGCTGGGACTGTCCCCCTCCCCTGGGGCACTGCCTGGCACGGGCTGCACCACTTGTACCAGTCTGACCCGCAGGCACAATTTCCTTGGTGTTTTCCTTAAAGGCAGCTCTGTTCCTGAGGGCTGCGGGGTGCTGCAGGGGAGGGTTCCTGAGCTCTCCACTTTGGTGCCATGGCCCTTTTTCCCTGGTTTCATGAAAGCAAATGAAACTTCCCCCCCAGCCTCTCACAATGGGCTGTAGTTCAGAGAGGGGCACGCAGCGATCCTCCAAATACCCACTGAACTGGCTCAGCTCTTCTCAGTGGTGTTGCTTTGCTCATCAGCCTCAGAAAATCCTTTTAAATGCAGTTTTTCCACTGGCTTTTCCCTCACCACCTGGCAAGGATGATGTTCCCTGTCTCCCACGTTTTGCTTTCCCTGCTTTGTCCCTACTCCAGGTGCTGGGGTTGGTCTCTCCTGTCCCTGCTGCTCACTCTGCATTTTGTTATTTCAGATTTTTCAAGAAATAAACTTCCAGAGTGCCTGAGAATGGGAACTGTGCCCCAATGGGAGCTCTGTGAGGGGGATGGAGCTGCTGCCTCCCAGCACAATGCCCCTTCCTCAGGGGTAGAGCTGCCCCAAGTGTGTTTTAAACGGGCTCAGCCACGCTGTGATTTAATGAAAGGTTGTGAGATGATTGATTTGGGATTGATCAGGGCAGGAGGAGCCAGGCACTCCTGGTTCCATGACCTTGGTGTGCAGATCTGGCCCAACTCGAAGGGCACGTGAAGGAAAATGTTCCAAAAACCCCAACAAGTTTTGGGTAACGTTGGCAAACCCAGGAGAGGCGTGACTGTGGAACTGGAGGTGAGGCCAAAACCAGACAGTGGAAGCTTCTGAGAAATCTCCTTCAAAGGCCTGGCAATGAAAAATTGTAAATACTGAAGATTTCAAAATATTTTACTCCTAATGTCTTACTTTTACAGCTTTAGCCTGTGCTAGTGGAAAGAATAATGCCCGTGGCTTGCAGGGAATTGGGAACCTTTGCT
>VYXG01005245.1:160144-173450 GCA_013397235.1 Lanius ludovicianus | reverse complement strand
CCCCCTTCCCGGAGGATTCAGAACCCCCTTCCCGGAGGATGCTGAACCCCCTTCCCGGAGGATGCAGAGCCCCCTTCCCGGAGGGTGCAGAACCCCCTTCCCGGAGGATGCAGAGCCCCCTTCCCGGAGGGTGCAGAGCCCCCTTCCCGGAGGGTGCAGAACCCCCTTCCCAGAGGGTGCAGAACCCCCTTCCCGGAGGATGCAGCCGGAGGTTTCCCCGAACGCACGGGCGGTGGGTGCTGCGGTCAGGCAGCGGCCGGAGGGGCTCTGCCCATCCCCCGATGGTCGCAGCGGGCACGGCGCGTTCGGCAGCGAGGACAACGCTGGCAGCGACGCTTTTCGGGGCGAAACAGTGGGATTTCTGCAAAGCGCGGTGCCACCAGGCGGGGACAGCCGCGCTCTGCAGCGACAGAGCCGGGGCTGTCACAGCTGGTGGCAGCTGCCACCGCCTACAGCGTGGCCGACTCTGTCACCCCCTCTGCCACCACCTACAGCGTGGCCGACTCTGTCACGCCGTCGTCGCAGGGCGGGTACAGCTCCCTGGCGTGCAGGGGCACCCCGGCCTGGTGGCTGTGGCTCAGGATCGTGGTTTTCCTGCTGCACAGGCTCCCGCTGGAGTTGGGTCTGCGCAGCCCTGCCCGGCGGCGGCCCCGGCAGCCCCGGCAGCGCCCGGCTTCCTGCAGGAGGTGCCCGCTGAAGAACAGGTAGATCCAGGGGTTGCAGCAGCTGCTGAGGCTGGCCAGCAGCATGGTGATGCTGAAAGCCACGTCGGTGGACTCTGGCAAGGCAAGAGAAGAGATGAAACATCCCCAGGGGCTGGGCAGGGGCTCGGCAGTGGGCGGGATCCGGGGGCTCTCCTGGCTTTCCTTCGGGCAGGAGAGTTTGCAGAGCCAGGCTCTACCCTTCAGGCGGGGGATGTTCTGCAGTGGGAATGTGCTGGAGCACATCCTCTGAGAGGTGGGACACAGCAGTTTCTGGGCTTTCCTTCAGCCTCTTTGCTGCCCAAAGCATCTCCCAGAGAACTTTCGATCTTGGGTGAAGTTCCTTCTACTGCTACTAAAGCTTGTGAGAGTTTTCAGGAAAATAATTTAACCAATGAACTCAGCAATCTCCTTCTGAAACCTCTGTAAATTGCCACAGGAGAGGGAAGACACACATGGCAAAGATGTCTGCACACATCCCTATGGATGATGGCCAGAAATTGTCACTTTTTTCTGGTGCAAGGAATGATTTGCCTCGGAAAATTGTATTTCATAAACATTACCAGGGCCAAAATCTGTAGCCCTACCCACAATATTTTTTTTTTAAATCACAAAATGACAGACAGCTCTGGTTTGTTAAAAACCCAACCACACTCCTGGGGCTCCCAGGGCTCTGCACCCTCTTTGGGACCATCCCCCAATCCCCCCCAACCACTCACCATCGTCGGGAGCATCCTCATCCCACACTGACCACATCTGCACACTGAAGAAGGGTGCCCAGCAGGTGACATAGGCGGCCACGATGACAAAGGTCATCTTCACGGTGCGGATCTTGGCGCGGGAGATGGTGCGCACGCTGCTCACCCGCGAGGCCTGCCCGCCCTTCCCCGCGGGGCCGGGGGCAGCAGGGGCGGCTGCCGTGGGTGCCCCCATGCCAGGGGCACCGCTCTGGGGCTTGCCCTTGAGGTTCTTGCAGATCTCGTGGCAGATGAGGCTGTAGCAGACGCTGAGGACGCCCACGGGCAGCACGAAGATGCACAGCGTGGTCCAGGTGATGTAGGCGCGGGCTCCCCAGGGGTACCCAAAATCTGCCCAGCAGTCCAGCACCCCCGAGCCCGGGCGCACCTCCCGCAGCGAGAAGATGAACACCTGGGGCAGGCTGAGCAGGCAGCTGAGCAGCCAGGTGGCCCCGATCATGGCGTAGGCCTGGCGGCTGGGCTGCTGCAGCGACTGCAGCGGGTGGCACACGGCCAGGTAGCGGTCCAGGGTCATCACCATGAGCATGTAGGTGGAGGCGAACATGCTGAGCACCTGCAGGTACTTGACGGCCCTGCAGAGCACGTCGGGCCCCAGGAAGCGGTAGGTGACCTTCCAGAGGAGCTGCGGCAGCACCTGGAACAGGGCCACGCCCAGGTCGGTCAGCCCCAGGTGCAGGATGAAGAGGTGCATGCGGCTCATCTTCCTCCTCAGCCGGTACATGGCCAGCAGCACGCCCAGGTTGCCCACGGTGGCCACGGCCAGGATGGTGCCCAGCACCCCCACCTCGGCCTTGGCCAGCTCCTCATCCCGGGTGTGCAGCAGCGTCAGGTTGGGGTCCCCTGCCAGGCTCAGCAGCCCCTGGCTGTGCCCAGGCGGGCTCTGCTGAGAGCTGTTCCAGCCCCAGCCTGGCTCCATCCCTGCGGGAGGCTCTGCAGGAGAACAAGCAGATGCAGTGCTTGTCCCTGATGTCCTGTTGTCCCCTTCCCTGTGTCCCCAGGGCTGCTCCAGCTCCTCTGCCCCTGGCTGGGGGCGGGATGTGCCTCCTCCCGCGGTCCCCAGCCCCAGGGCAGGCTGTCACCTGTCAGCACCACACTAACCCTGAGCTAAGCAGCTGCAATTCCCTCTCTGCCTGGCCTGAAAATATTCCTGTGGAGCAGAGAGGTGCAAGAGCCCCTGAAGAGGCTGGGGATTCAGAACTTGATTCTTCTCTCCTCTCCTCTCCTCTCCTCTCCTCTCCTCTCCCCTCCTTCCCAAATCCCCGTTTCTCCCTGCACTGCTCACCTCGTGCATCCCCTTTCCCCTCTGTGCAGGTAAATCCGAAGGGAAAGAGAAGTTCTTCTTAACAGCAGCAGAAAACTCTACAGAGTTTTGGCTTTTTCATCCCAGGAAGAGCAGCCAGGTGAGCGTGTCCCAGCCCCGTCTCCACGGGGAGCACTGGTGGCTCTCGGTGCCCCCGTGTGTGAGAGGCGTCCCTGGGCTGGGTTTTATACCCCGGCAGGTCCCTCCCCAGTGTCCCCATGTGTGAGCACCGACCCTGGGCTGGGCTTTTCTCCCTGGTTTTACCCCTCCCCAGTGTCCCCATGTGTGAGCACTGACCCTGGGCTGGGCTTTATTCCCTGCTTTTACCCCTCCCTGGCAGCCCAGGGCAGGTGAGCGCTGATCCCTTCTGGAGCTCTACCATGCCTGGGTTTGGCACAGGGATTTTACCAAATGGGATTCCCAAAGGATGAGAATCCTCCTGCCCTTGTCCCCCGTGTCCCCTCCGGTGCTGGGGACAATCTGCCCTCGGTTTGCAGCACCCCTGGCACTCAGCCCCCCCCAGATCNCCCAGGTGTGAGCCCCGGCTCTGGGCCGGGCTTTTGCCCCTCCCCAGTGTCCCCATGTGTGAGCACCAGCTCTGGGCTGGGCTTTTACCCCTCCCCAGTGTCCCCATGTGTGAGCACCAGCTCTGGGCTGGGCTTTTACCCCTCCCCAGTGTCCCCATGTGTGAGCACCGGGCCTGGGCTGGGCTTTTCTCCCTGGTTTTATCCCTCCCCAGTGTCCCCATGTGTGAGCACTGACCCTGGGCTGGGCTTTTCTCCCTGGTTTTACCCCTCCCCAGTGTCCCCATGTGTGAGCACTGACCCTGGGCTGGGCTTTATTCCCTGCTTTTACCCCTCCCTGGCAGCCCAGGGCAGGTGAGCGCTGATCCCTTCTGGAGCTCTACCATGCCTGGGTTTGGCACAGGGATTTTACCAAATGGGATTCCCAAAGGATGAGAATCCTCCTGCCCTTGTCCCCCGTGTCCCCTCTGGTGCTGGGGACAATCTGCCCTCGGTTTGCAGCACCCCTGGCACTCAGCCCCCCCCAGATCTCTGCCCGGGGCTGCTCCTGCTGGGCTCTCTCTGTCCCAGGGCCTGGGGGTGAGGGCATGGGGGTGCCCCCAGCAGGAGCCAGACATGCTCTGGTTGGTGCAGCTGAGCCCCAGCCCTGCAGCAAAGTCACTGCAAATGTCATTTATTGGCACCACAGCCCGGGGCTGCCTCCTCTGAGCCGCTGTCCCTTCTCTGTGGCACCGGGATTGTCCCCAGACACGGCCGGGCTGCTGAGGCCTCCCCTAAATTCTCTTGTTTTCCTCCATCTGACAGAAAACCACCCTGAAGGTGGGGAGGGAGGTCCTGCCCAGCCAAGGCTCACCAGCATTTGCCCCATTTTTTTTTCCCGAAACCTGGAAAAAAAAATCCCTGGGAAAGGGAAAGCTGCTGGGGAGAATGGAACTGGAGATGTCCCAGACTGTGGGCAAGGCTGGGTGTGAGAGGGGGAAAGGGGCTGGGCAGTGGCATCAGGGCACTGCAAATGGGATAAAAACTGGATTTTTTTTTTTTTCATTTTTTTTCCCATGGGGAAATGGGGATATTTTTTTTCCAGTGGGGAAAATCCAGGTGAGTCTGGAGCTGAAAAGCTCATGGATCTCACCTTCCTGAGATTTTGGGCACCTCCTCATGTTCTCTGCCCACCTTTTTTGGGGCCTCCCTTCCCACAGGGGTGTGATTGCCAAACGTTTTCACTCACACCATGCCCGAACACCCCGGTGTGAGTGCGTGTGCACACAATTCCACTTCTGCTGCACAACATCCAGGCTTTGTTTGCCCTGCTGGCTGCTGAATTACAGCCAGAAGGAATGAAACCCATCCATTTTCAGCCTTTTTTTTCCTTTTTCTGTGAGGAAAAGATGACAGCAGTGAACCAAAAACCACCTGATGTGGGCTGGGCACGGCTCTGCTTCTCTGGCTCCCTGGCTGCTGATACTCCACTGGAATTCCCTGTTAAAAAAAAGCTGTTATTTGCTGAATAAATTTGCAAATAACCTCTAATAACCCTAAATGAGATCAGTTTGTGTCTAATTAAAAGCCATTCATCCCTACGAGGCCCTATGGATATAAAGTGCCCATCAGAGAGTGCATGGTGGAGGTGCTGTGGGCAGGAAGGGTTTTGGTGGATAATGTAATTTTCTGTGTTTGTGATCAGCTGTTGGATTTTCAGGAAGATTAATAGAGGGCAGTGCAAAAAAAAAAATAAAAGAACAAACCCTACAAAGCAATGAAAAGCTGAGATGAAGGCAGGGATAGAAGGGCAGAGAGAAAGAAGCACTGAGGGGGTTTTGAGGGCAAAGTTGCCTTTTTCTGGCAGCATTTTGATTTGGGAGTAATTCCCTCGGAGTCAGAGCTTTTAGTCCAGATTTCCCTGAGTTTAGTTACAAGGAGAATTCTTTTCTGAAGCTGCTTACAGGAAAATGGGATTCATTAATGAATTTAAAAAATCACCCTTGGAACATGGAAATTGAATTTTCTTTAGGAGCAGTGATGTCAGCACAGGAAAGAATTTTATGGGGTTTTTTTTGGAGCAGATGGAATGGAAAATAAACTCATTTTCACTCTTGGGTTTGCTGAACACTTTGAAGCATCACCAGCAGTTCCAGGGCTTCAGCAACACCAGGGCTGGGATTTCCAGCACGGAATTCCTGCCTGAGGAGGGCTCTGGGTTGTTCAGAGCTCCGGGAATTTCAGGTGAGTGATGGCCCAGGGGCACTGGGCAGCCCAGTCTGGTCCCAGTTCGGGCTGTTCCCCCTAAGCCCGGCCTGGGCAGCAGAGCCTGGAGGAGCTGTGGGATGAGGAAAACCCGGGGGGTTTTGGCAATGCGTTTTTTGGGTCCGGGAAGGGCACCAGCTTGCGGTGACTTTCAGTGCCCTGCGCTCCTGGCTATTCCTGCTGCAGGGCGAGCCCTGAAATGGGGTGAAAACCGCTGTGACCCCTCCCTTCCCCCTGGCAGAGGCTCGGGGACGGCAGCACCGCGGGGCTGAGCTCCTAAATTGGGTTTGCCAGGGCTGCACTGCCTCTCCCCGCTGCTTTGGGGCAGCTCTGGGCCAGCACAGCCCGAGGAAGAGCAGAGGGAGCGCTGCTCCTGTTACCGCTGGCACCCTGTGCTCCTCCTGGGCAGAGCCTTCCCGACTGCAGCATCGTCTGGCACGGCACCCGGGGACTTTGTTTTGTGGGCAGCTTGCTGGTTAAATAAATAAAACGTGCTGGCTTGGGTTTATGTGCTGCTCTGGCTGCCTTCTCAACACAAATATTTCATTTGTGGTGTGTGATGCTGTTAAATTTTATTGCTGGCAGCACGGAGCAGCTTGGTCTGTCTTTAGCATTTAATCACTGAAATGCTTTCTGTGGTTCGGGTCAGGAAAAGCCAGATTTGGTTCATTTTGTGCTGGTTCAGATGCCATAAAATTAATGGTGTTGCAACTGCTTTAGAGCATCTTGGGGTTGTCTCCTTGGAAAGGCTGAGGGCGGTAATGAGGGCTGGGAATTCCTGGTATCTCCTGCTGTATTAAATGCCAGCTCTCTGTCAAAATGAAGCCATGAATGAGCTCCCCCTCCACCTCCTGAGACTATAAACTGCTGAGACTCCAAAGCTCAACTTGCTCTTGCTGTTGATCTGTCTTTTGTCCATTTTCCCCCTCAGATTTGGACAATTTGGATGATGAAAACTTGATGTAATTTTAATTTTTTTTTGGTTGGTTTTTTTGTGGCTTGCAATGTCTGTGAAGGGTTCTCAGGAAAGTCACTTTGTGGGGTCTGGCTGGGGGAAATGAATTTCCCTGCAGGGTGGGCGTGGAGCAGAGGATGTGAGTGCACCTCTGATTGGGAGTGCAAAAGGATTCAAACCAATCCTGGTCCCTTCTAAAACCCCATGAAATGCCCCAAAATTGTTAAACTCTCACTAAATGCTCACCTGAGACTGAAGAGGAGCTTCTATCACTCAAAGCCAGAAATTAAACCTTTTCCTCCTCCTGTTCCCTCATTCAGATTTGGGTTTTTCCACTTTATTAAAACCCCTGCTCCTGATGAATATCAGAGTGCCTGTGTGGGTGCATAAATAAATCTGCTGAGAACACCCCAGGGCGGTGCCTGATGGGGACTCTGCTGGGCAGAATGAGAATTTTCATGGAAAATCCATGGGAAGCTGTGAAAATTGGCGAGCAGAGCAACAAAAGCTGACAGGGTTGTGTCAAAAAGCTGCATTTTAAAGGATCGGGACTTAAAATGTTACCTTGAACATCAGCTTGAGTGGCTGAGCTGGAGGGGCTGTGTCCAAGCTGGGAATTCAGAGCATCCCTCCCTTCATCCTGCCTGCTGCTCCTGATGTTTGGGACAGCCCTGGCCACTCAAACGCCCCAAATCTCCCCAAAGCACCCCCAAAATCACAGGTGAAACCCCAAAGAGGCCGCTGACCCCGCAGCAGTGGGGTTTGGAGCCTCCTGGCCCCAGCACGGTCTGTGATGATCCAGAAAAGCCTCCCAGGCTGATAAAGAGCATCAGGAGCTTTGTGTTGAATGAAACAAATCCAATCCCGGGCTGTTATTGCAGCTGATAACTCCATCAGAGTTCCCTCCTTGCTCTGCTGTGTCTTTTCATTTTGACCTGCATGTGTGGAACCTGCTTAAGCAGAGCAAACTGCCAGAGGGAAAATTGAAGCTACAGGCGATCAAGATAGCAAATTACTTGTTTATCATCCCTGGGCTCTCCCTGTTGGTTTCCTTGTATAGCCAGGGATGTTTGAAGACTTTGGTAGCTGTGAAATGCTTCCATTTCCTCCCCTGCTCCCTCATGTCCTTTCGCTGTTACCATCATTAGCATTTAAAAACCAGACGTGGCTGGAGCTTCACAACCTTAAAATCAATAATGGAAAAAAAAAAAAAAGAGATCAACAACCACAATTACATTTCAAGGCTGGAAATGAATGGCTTTTTCCTGTCCTTTGGGGTGTGTGTGTGTTAGCTGTGGTGTGGACACACAGAGGGGAAAGGACGATCCACCTGGGACAGAATTCCCACCCAGGTCGCAGTGACAACGTGACCAGGCTGGGAAAGATGTTTAGGTCCTGTAAATTGCTTTATGCAGTGAAAATCTGATCTGTGCATGAGATCTTTCAGGCCCTACAGCCTGGAGACATGGGTTGGGTTGTGATATTTTCAGTAAATCCTTGCTAGGAAATTTGTTGGTGGCAGGGAGGACTCCCCGGTGCTGAGCGTGGGGTTGAGCTTGGCAGAGCTGAGCCCCACGGGTGGGAGCTTGGGATGCTTCAGGAATCAGCACCTGCACCTGGAATTGGGGCTGGAATAATCCCACTGGGGACTGGGATGCTGGAGGGCTCTGGAGTGGGAGGGGAACCTCCCTCCCTGTGTGCAGACAGAGGAGGGCAGAGGATTTAAAATACGAATTAATTGAATATCCCCGTACGGGGCAAGTGGATAAGAGCCTTGCCATGACCTCAGCTCTGCTCTGTCTGCCCTTCCCCTCCCTGTGTGATGGAAATTCTGCGGTTATTCAGAGCCCGTCACCCTCCAGGTGGGAGAGGCATCAATCAGGGCAGGGAGAGGAGAGGAGCAGCTGCTTTGGGGCAGTGCATTAGAAAATGATGAATCGTGGGGAAAACCTCGGCAGGAGCCTGAGCTCGCCCTGCCGCAGCAAAGTTCAAGGCTCGGGGATGAGAGGCTGTTCTCGCCTGATGAGAGGCTGTTCTCGCCTGTTTGAGAGCCCAGAGGAAATGGCAATTTTTGGCTGAGGTTGTGCAGCTGCCCTGTGAAGGGGCTAAATAATTAAAACACCGAGAATTCCTTACCTGCCCTGATATTTTTACCCTGAAAGCCTTTGGAGCACCAAGCCAAGGGATTTCAGGATGCTGAGAGACAAAATCACAGAATCAGGGCCTGGTCCCTTCAGCTGTTTGAGCAACTCCTTTGCTTTCCTTGCCACCTTTTTTTTTTCTGTAGAGAACAGCACGAAACGAGCCCAATTAACGCTCATTATTGTAGTTCTACTTGTAGTTTAGCTCGCTGTGCTCAACAGACAAGAAGCGTCAATGGAATTGTACCTTCAGCTCGCACGAAATGTGTCGGGCGGTTTTTTTTTTTTCTCCCCATCAGAGTGTGTGAAAATCTCCTTGGAAACAGAGCCCTGATGCTCTGCCTGGGCTGCGCTCCTGCGAGCGAAGCAGAAAGCGGAGCTCTGGGCGCTGCCTGCTCTGCTCAGCAAACGCCCGCGGGCAGGAGGTGCTGGCACCGGGATGGAGCTGCGGAGCCGGGAGGTTCCCTGGGCTCGGCTCGGCATTCCCGGCTCTCCTGAGCTCCTTCCCGTGCCATGAGGATGCTGCCGTGGCGGGGATTGCCGGGGAGGAGGCCCCACATGTGGAGGCTGGGGAGCGGCAGGGCTGTGCACCCCAAAGGGAGGCGTACCCCAAGATCTGTTCTGGGGGAGCGGATCTCCGTGGAGCCGCAGCTCCAGCCCTCTGGACAGTGCCAATGGTTTTGGCGAGAGGTGACACCTCTCCAAAAGCCCTCCCCTGCCCCAGCAACCCGCTGTGCCAAGGTTTTCTTTGGAAATGGGCACCAGCTCCCAGATCGTGCATGAGCGCGGGGAGCCCTTCCCTGCTCCCATCCCACCCCACACCCCCTCCTTGTCCTTTGGGGAGGACGAGAGGAGTTAATCCTCGCTCTGCTCCCATCTGGGCTCGCTGGCAGGCGGAACGGGAGCCTTCGGGAGGGCAGTTAATGCTCCTTAATCCCCTGCCAGGGCGAGGTGTCTGAGGAGAAGGTGACAAAGCACAGCGGGGGCACAGCGCGTCCTGCCCTGCTCTGTGGGAAATCAGGTTTGAAATTCCCAACAGCTGAATATTCTTCTGCATCTCGACTTTTAACTTTTCCTTATGACGTTCAGTGTCTGATTTCTTTGGGGAAGAGCTGGTAATTTTGGTTACAAAGCAGGCAGCCTGTCCATCCAAAGAGCCTCTTGCAGACCAGGAGTTCTCAGCTGGGAGAAGAGGGAATGGTGGCTTTGACGGCAAAGCCGATGGTCAAGAGCTCTGATAGAAGCAAATCCTTCCACTGCATCCTCATCGTCCGATGAGGAATCCGAGCAGAGTGGAAGAGGAGCGGTTCTGCCCCCTCAAAATCTGATTTTAACGATCTGGTTCGGTGCCCCTGAGCGCCTGATAACGCTGAACCGAGGGGAGCACAACACCGATTTCCCAGGCAGCTCATAGAAGGAGAGGATTATTTTGGCCAAAGGCTGGATTAGGCTGTGGCAGTTGGTTCTGTGCCTCCTAAAAAATCGTTTAACGTCGGCAGACAATGGCTCTGTCTCTCGCTCCCCGCACGCACCGTGTTAATTGCTGAGCATCTCCCAGAGCGATTTCCATGCGCGTTTGCACAACGCATCCGAGAGGCCGCGGGGATGCGTCTGGCACGGCTGCAAATGGGAATTGTTGCCCCGTGTCGCAGGAAAATGGCATTTTGGAGCCTGCCGAGCGCAGGGATCTGTCACCTGTAGCTCAGCTGGGCTGGGCACCCGCATTTCTGGCTGTGATGGACCAGCCCTCCCTCACCCCGGCCGCAGGCTGAGCCCGCAGATTCCTGCTCTGGTGTCTGGAAAAGGGACAAAAGGAACGCGTAGGGGTTTTTGTCTTTGGGGTTTCTGTGGGGACGGGAGCATGTGGGGGCTGCTGTGGCAGCAACAAAACCATGGTACCTGGAGCGGAGACTCCAGGGAGCCCCAGCCTGGTTTAGGTGCAGACAGGAGGGACAGATGCTTGAGGGTTTGTGCCTTGAGGTTTTATTTGTGTTTGAGGTTTCACGCAGGTTTTTTGGCAAAGAAATAACAAAAAGTGCCTCAAATCCCCCCCAAACTCAGAGAGCCCACGCTCTGATCATAGTCCTGCTTTCAAATTAGGTGTGGTTCTGCCTTGGTCCATTCAAATCTCTGGTTTTAGTGGATATTCTGCGCCTGGTTCCATCTGGGGAGCTCTGCCCTTCCTAATGAGCACCAAAGAGCTCAGCCCCGAGCCTGGGACACCACCCGGAGCTGCTGCCCTTCCTCGCAGATGATTCCCATCAATCCAGGGCATCAAATCCCACCTTGAGGCTTAAAGAAGCGCTGTTCCTGTCACACCGAGGTGAGAGGCAGCCCTGCCCCGGCGAGGGGCAGATTTACAGCTCAGTGTTGGATTAAGATGAGATGTGAAAATTGCTGCTAAACCTCTCGTGTGCAGCCAAGTGAGGCTCGAGTGGCCTCGATGCCCCCAGCTCCTCCTGTTGGCCTCGATGGGGAGACTCAAAAATAATTAAATTAATTCTCAAAGCCTCCAAAGCTAATTGGGACAGGATTATCCCAGGAGGAAACCAGAGACGCTGGGGACAAGGGACCATTCCCTGAAGTGACCTGTGGTGGGTGATGAGCCAGATGCTGTTTTCCCTCCTGCTGATGTGAGAGGAACAGAAGCCAGGCTGGGGGCTCAGAGATCCCTGGGCTCCTCTGATCACCTCTTGGGAAACTCGGCCTTGAGACACCTTTGCCAGATGTCTCAGCCACAGCTGGAGGTGCAGAGCAGCTCTTTGGGGGGGGGGTTATAAGGAATTATTATCACATGTTATCAGAGAAGCTGTGGCTGCCCCATCCCTGGGAGTGCCCAAGGCCAGGCTGGACAATCTGGGAGAGTGGAAGGAGTCCCTGCCGGTAGCAAAGGGTGGGATGGGGTGGCCTTTAAGGTCCCTTCCTACCCAAAGCATTCTGGAATTCTGTAATTCTATAATGCTCTGGGTTTTCTGCAGCATCTGTTGGTATCTGACCTAATCTGTGTCTAATTTTGCAAATGTTCATTTATCCAAGAGTGGGAGCAATCCCTCTGCCTTTATCGGGAACCAGCACAGCCTTCTGCTCCTCCAGGGAGAATTCTGGCATTCCTGAACTGTTCCCTGCAGGAAGCCACCACTTCTCTTCCCATCCACCCCACTTAAAAAGCCACATCCAGGATATCGAAGCACGAGGATTTGCTTGGGAAGTTAAAGGTCCCCAGAGCCCTGAGCAACCCCATCCAGCGTTAATATCCCAACTTTTGACAACCAATATCCACTGTCCTGCCCCAAACTAATTAATTTTATGCATGATTGAGTTTAACACCATCATTTAGCCCTGTCTGCTGGCGGAGGCTTTGAAGTGCAAACCGATTATGCAGGGAACAAGCTGGGAGCTGGTTAATAAGTCCCAACAAAGTGTGCACTGCTGGGAGGCTGTGTAAGATTCCATGTAGGATTTTATTGTTGTTTTGTCTTGGACTTCAGCTCGGAGACGAGTGAAGCAGCAGCAGCAGAGTCTGTCACCAGAGAGAGAGAGAGAGCAGCAATGACACTGCTGGGAAATGTTTAAAGCTCCCAAAGTGTTAATGAACGGGAGCTGACTCTGCTGCCTCGGAAAATCTCATCCTGCCCCTCATT
Source organism: Lanius ludovicianus (assembly GCA_013397235.1). Lineage (NCBI taxonomy): Eukaryota > Metazoa > Chordata > Aves > Passeriformes > Laniidae > Lanius > Lanius ludovicianus. The sequence goes on along the minus strand of VYXG01005245.1, from coordinate 161,186 downwards.
TGCTCAGTTTTGCTTCGCTTCAGGCAGGCTGGTTGTTAATGAGGGAATCAAAGGGAATCAGCTCAACAATTCTGCTGTTGTGGGGCCGGCTGGAGGGAGGCAGGGCCACTTGCAGGGCTCCTGAGTGCAGCCCTTGAGGTCCTGGGGTCTGAGAGTGGGTGTAAACTTAAATCTTGGTAAACTCTGAACGCTGCTTTGGGGTGCCCATGATTGTCCCTGCTAAAGGCCCTTCCCTGGGGCACCCCTCAATAGCTGTTCCTTCCTTTTTTATACAGAGCCAGGTAGAAAAGGAGTTATTTAATAGGACTTAAATGGTTCTTCATTACTTTTTATCCACTCGTGAAGGAAAACAGGCCTGCAAGCATCCACTGAGCTCCAGCACAAACACCAAGGGCTGAGCTTTGCCAATGGGAAGCCACATTCCAGAGACTGGATTCTCCAGAGGTTGTCTCAGTTTGGCCAGTTAAGGACAGGTAATGGCACTTACAACATTTTTGATCTGTTTTGGTGAAGGACTTTCCACAGCCACAAAGTTCAGACACCGCTGTGAGAATCTTTGTGAACTCAAACGAGAATACCAACCAGAAAACACCAGTAAAGGCTTTAAATGATCCATTCCTGGTGCTCTACCGGCTGTTTGCCACCTAATTTCTTAGTTTGTTAATGGGGAATGACTTCAGAAGGGGCTCAGCTGCAATTTGCAGAGAGAGATGGAAATCCCAAACTGCCCTGACTGCCTGGGATGGGCTGAGGGGAGCGGTGTCCGAGGCCGGGGGCGTTTTGTGCAGAAATCCCACTGAAATGTGGAACCCGGCCCCGTTTGGGCCACAACTCGTAGGGAAGAACACGCAACGGCCCCAAAACCAAACAAAACCCGCCGGAAACGAAGGGAAACAAAGCAAAGCTCGCAATTAAAGGCCGCTCTAATGAGGCTGTGCCGGGGCCGGGGCGCTGCCCCCCAGTGCCGGGAGGTGGCGCTGCGGCTCCAGCTGGGCTGGGGGGGGGAACTGGGAGGGAACTGGGGGGGTCTGGGGGGAACTGG
>VYXG01005245.1:146069-159590 GCA_013397235.1 Lanius ludovicianus | reverse complement strand
GACTGGGGAGAACTGGGGGGGAACTGCGGGCACAGAGGGGTAACTGGGGAGACTCGGGAGAACTGGGGGGAACTGGGAGGGCACGGGGGTCTGGGGGGAACGGTGGGGACTGGGGAGAACTGGGGGGAACAGAGGGGACACGGGGGGAACTGGGGGCAACGGGAGGAACTGAGGAGCATGGGATGAGCTGGGGGGAATGGGGAGAGCTTGGGAGCATGGGGGGAACTGGGGGGTGCTGAGGGTCCAGGCAGTGTTTGGGAGAGGCTCATGGGCAGTGTTGGGGACCAGCAGGGAACGGGGACAGGGGCACCACTCGTGCCCGAGGTCACGCTCGGGTGGGCTCCAAAGCTGGCAGTCCGAGGGGTCTGTGCCAGCCAGGGGCTGGGATGTCACATCGGGGGGACAGCGACTGTCACTGTGCCACATACAGGTGCCAGCACACAGCCAGGTCACTCTAAACTGCTTTATTTTGGGGCTTTTTTTAATTGATTGAGCCATTCCCAACTTTTGTGGGGGGAAAGGGTGACTTTTCCTCTTGGGAGAGGGTGGCACATTCTGGGCCAGCACTGAAGCTGTGCCCAGACATCGGCTCTGCTCCCACCCATCTCCCCCTTCTGCTCCCAGTCCCACTCCCAACCCCACCACCTGTGCCTGACGCCACCAGAGTCGGGATTTTGGGATAAATGGGACTCACTGGTGTCTCTGCTGTTGCTTTTCCTGGCCAAACCTCCCTGTGAGAGAGGCCGAGGTCTTTGCCCCCACAGCTCCTGCCGTGACATTCTTCTGCCACACTTAAGCGTTTCGGAATCGGTTGGGAAATTTTCACCAGTTTATAAATGAGATTTGGTGGGGATGGTTTTATTCCTGACATGTGAAATGTCTGGATTTTTTCCCCTGTGTCTGGCAGGATTTCTGTGCTTTGAGAATATTCATGCACTGATCTTGCTGACTTTCCTCAAGCTGTTTTTATTCCTACCACCACTCCATCCATATATTGCTTATTTCCCCCCGCTCCCTGTTCAGACTAAGACAAAAATAATCTCTTCCTTGCCCCAGACCAATGAGCAGAGTGGGTTGCTTTATTTTTGTGGCTGACTGGGCACGATATGCAGATGTTGCCCTGATGTGTGCAGTAACCGTGCCCACAAGATGCCAGGTTAATTTTGCTTTTTTTTGCCTTCTCCTGAAGGTTGTGACAGAGCCCGTGGCTGCAGGAGGACAGAGCAATGAGGAGCAGCAATGGGGGCATTATTTGGAGCTTTATAGCAGTGTTTCTCACTTGGAGTTGAATCTGGTGTGTCTGACCCCTCTGCGTGCCTCGGGAGCGACTCCAGGCTTGGCCCTGCCCCCTACAGAGCCCATTTGGCATTTGGAGGGAAGCTGATGATGTTTTTGCCTGGTTGGAACTTCTGATAAATGCTGGCACATCTGATTTATTGTCTGACTCCGTTCCCAAGGAGACCACATATGGAGCAGCCTGAGATAAGCTGCTTATAACCTAAAGGTGAATGCCTTAAAATATCAGTGTCCCTTTCTCTCCTGCCATTGAGAGCGAGCTCCTGCTTTCCCCTGCTGTCTTTATTTCACTCTGCCATCAGAGAATTAAACACTCTGTGTTCTGGTGGGCAACTTTTCGGGCCTTACACTTGGCTGAAGTTCCAAACCCAGCTGGGTTTCCTCTCATCACTCCTGAGGCAGGTTTGCTGAGCACAAAGCTGCTGCCCCTCATTCCCTGGCCTGGGGGCAGCTCTCCTGTCGAGACCCGGGGCTGGAAGATCCAGGATCCCCACAGAATGTGCACAGGTGGGGTTTGCTGCGCCCCCAGCCCCTTTTTGGGAGCTTCACCCTCCTCCTGCCTGGGATAGGGGGAAGCCCAGGTGTCCTGCAGAGGCTGGAGAATGCCAGGGTGGTTTGGGTTGGAAAAGACCTTAAAGATCAGCTCATCCCACCCCTGCTGTGGGCAGGGACACCTTCCACTGTCCCAGGCTGCTCCAGCCTGGCCTGGGACACTTCCAGGGATGGAGAGTCCCCAATCCCTCGGGACAGCCTTGCCTTGGTGTGGAGTTTTGCTCTTCAAATCTCATTTTCAGCCAAGACAAGCTCAGCTGATGTTTCTTCTCCTGAGGTAATTTGCAATCCAAGCTCATTTTCAGGGAGTCCCTTGGGCCGGGCGGGTTTTGTGGGGCAGAGGTGAGCGACAGAGAGGGAACCAGTTCTTTCTCCAGCAGAGAAATGCTCAGACCACAATGACTGCACCTCCTCAGCCCCTGTGTGCACACCCAGCCACCGCCGGCTTTGCTCCTGCTGGCAGCACAGAGCCCAGAAACCACCCTGATCCTTGGGGACAGAGCCCAGGGATCTCTGCCCTGCTTCCCCCTGGGCTCTGGGGAGCATCAGGCTGGGATTTGGCCCTGCTGCCCACTGGAGTGTGATGGGATGTGACTGCCCTGGCAATTAATGCCAAAGCCAGCAGTGCCCAGGCTGAGCCCCTGGCAGGGGCAGGAGGAGGCTCTGGTGCTGCAGGAGGTGTGACCAGAGCACCTGATGCTCTCCAAAAGGGGCTGGTTATGAAGTCCTGTGATTTTTGTGGCTGACTTGCAGCTCAGCTTGCTGAGGAGGGTTTTGTGCCATCAGAGGGGTGCAGAAAGCAGCAATTCTGCTTCATGTATCACAGGCATGTTTGTAGCAAATCAAAATTTGATCCAGTTAATGAGGTAAAAAGGTTTCTTATCAAGGCCAGTGCCAGGTGCTTTTAAGCAGGTTTTAAATTTTGATTTCCCACAAGGACTGGAATTAAAAAATTGGACATATTCTGCTGAATAAAGACTTCCTGCCACTTAGGAATGCTGCCTTCTGGTAGCAGGAGAGATGAAAAAAAAATGTGTTCATCTGAATTTTAAATTCTCAGCTACAAAGAAAGCAATTTGGACTCCGGGTAAAATTTGAAGCAGGGTAAAATCCACTTTACAGAGTAAAATTCGCATCCAACCTGGAGTCCAAGAACAAATGGAGCAACATTGTAGAAAGTCTTGTGGTGGGCTTTGCACAAGAGCAGATTGCTTAATTTTTTTCCCAACATTTTAGGCTTTCATCAAATCTGAGTGGATGCTAGACTGAATGTGCAGGAGCTTTCACAACCTCCCCTCAGCTGTGACTGTGCCATTCCATCTGCATTCTCAACCAAATAATTCTCTGTTGGCTTTGGGGAGTGCCCTGGGAGGAAAAATTATTGCAGCTTTGGTATTGTGGGGGTCCAAAACCGTCCACTGCTCTGTGTCCAACCTGCAAGAGAATCAGTGAATGGCTCAAAGCTCTAAAGAGGTTTAAAAATTTAATAATTGGAAAGGGCCTGGATTTTGTGTTTGGCAGAGTAGCTGGACACACAGTTTTTATTGAATAAATGAAGTTTGAAGGTGCATCCTCAGCCCTGGTTGGGAATGGATCCCATCTATGCTGTCTTCAAGTGGTTTTGGGTCTGGAGCTCCCCTTGCTGTGTTTTTAAAGTGGGCCAAGGAGGGCTGGCACTGCTCACATCCGAGGCAGCTTGTGGCACACAAGCTCCTCGCTCTTCCCTTGCCAGCCTTGCTGAAGGAGCTTTCTGGGTGCATTCTGCAAGCACAGCAGGAATCACAGAGCAGATTTGCTCCTGTCAAAGCTTTGCTAGCCCCAGAATCAAATCTGTGCTTTTTTTAAATGGAGACAAGCAAATTGGTGGTGAGGGAACAGCTCTGGTGCCACCCCCAAAAGGTGCAGAGTGGGAGCTCTGTCCTCTTGTGGTTTGGCCCTAAAACCCCTTTGCTGTCTGGCCAGGCTGTTGCTGGAGCATGGTGTTGGCTCTGAGAGCGAGACAGATGATGAGGCAAAATCAGGTGAATCTCTTTTCAATGTAATTCTTTTTACCCTGCCTTTGTGTCAGGAGCTGTGGGACGTGCACAGCAGACACAGCACCAGCTTTCCTTTGGGGAAATCAGGGTGAGAGCCCCAGAACCCCTGTATTTCTGGTGCTCCCTCCTGTGTCAGTGGAAATTTCCCCTTCCAAAGCAGGCCATATGCTGGAGAGGGATGAACTAATCAGCTTCTGCCACGGCACAGCAGGGAAGGATCCCAGTGTGGCTGCACTCACGGAGCAGCGATGCCGGCTTAGTTTTAATTAGCACTTCCCTCCAGGAAAGGAGTGCAGGCAGAGAAATGCAGGAGATCAAGACTTCTTTCCTCAGGCTGGCTTTCTGGGAGCCTGCACAACGCTCTCCCCACGCTGCCATGCAGATGGCAGTGCTGGAGAGTGCCCCGGTGCTGATTTCCCCTGGGTGGCATCACCCGGAGACACCGAGCTGGCAGCGTTCAGGGGACATCAGAAGTGAAGCACCAGAGATTTGGGTTGGCTTCTATTTTACCAGCTTTGTTCCCTGTTGGTTTTTGGGTTTTTTTTTTGCTGTCCAAAATGTAATTCCTGCTTTCTGATGAGAAATTGATAGTGCAGCTCACTGGGCTGAGCTGGTGTCACACGGGCGAGGTGACAAGAGACACTGCAGACAGCAGAGCAGCTGGAATGTCCCTCTGGCTGAACAACTGCTTGGAAATGGTGGGAGAACAGTGGTGTTGTTATTTCCTCTGTTGAGGAGTGGGAATTTTGGGTGGTACCTCAACAGCTTGGAGGTGATTCCAGTGGAGATGCTCAAGGCAGCTTTGCTCTCTGGCTGTTTCTGTGTCCTGCATGAATTGAAATCATAGCTCTATAAATGCTGTATCTGCACAGCTTTGGAATAACCTGGAGGTTTTTTGTAGGTTTTTAATGGGTATTTTGCTAGAGGCTGTGCCCTTTGTGTGTGCTAGAGCAAGAGGAAGAACTAATAATGCAGTGGAGATCTGGAAGCGCTGGCACAGGGGAGGATCCTTCATTCAGGTACGAGATGGTTTAAGTTTGAGGTGATCTTGAAGGTCCCTTCCCACCCTCTGTGCAGCTCTGTGACCGTCTCTGTGCTGGAAGAGCTGACTGCTCACAGAAAGCCCTGCAGGAACAGGGAGAAGGGATCCACAGCAGCAGGAACAGGGAGAAGGGATCCCCAGCTGCAGGAACAGGGAGGAGGGATCCACGGCTGCAGGAACAGGGAAAAAGGATCCCCAGCTGCAGGAACAGGGAAAAAGGATCCCCAGCTGCAGGACAGGGAGGAGGGATCCCCAGCTGCAGGAACAGGGACAGCTGCAGGAACAGGGAGAAGGGATCCCCAGCTGCAGGAACAGGGAGAAGGGATCCACGGCTGCAGGAACAGGGAAAAAGGATCCCCAGCTGCAGGAACAGGGAGAAGGGATCCACGGCTGCAGGAACAGGCACAGCTCCGTTGTCTCTCGTGGTGTTGGAGCTCAGGAGTCTCCTCAGGAGGCTTCACCTCTGGTCTCTGCCCGTCCCTGGTGCCTTTCCTCGCCCCCCTTGGCTGCCTTGTTTCCACAGCAGCTGCCCCGAGCCTCCAAGTCCCCGTGCTCACAGCTCCTTGCACAAAAGCTGAGCTGGCCTGGGGACACTCCCTTAATCCAAATAACAGCACACAAAGGTTGTTTACTCGGCACACGGGCTGCTCCTCGGCTTCCAGAAACAGCACAGGCTGCAAACGTAACCAAATACACAGCAACGACCTCTCATGGCAAAGCAATTGGGAGCTTTAGAATAAATGAACGTTTTCCTTCACTCTCCAAAGCCTGGCGTGCCAGAGAGAGGAGCAGGAACTACAAGAGAGCTCGGTGATTTGTGGCTCTCATCGTTGGGCTCTTGCTCAGATCCAGAGCCTGGGACTGCGGGTTCTGTCCCGGGAATGGGGACCCAGCTGTCACCTGCTGCGAGTGGCTGAGCTGCGTTCCAGCCTGGGAGCAGAGGGTGCCAAGCCGAGCGTCCCCGGCTAATCAGCGTTATCAGCTTGTGCCGATAGAGATCACACTCGGTTATCAGCTTCTGCCGATAGAGATCACACTCGGTTATCAGTTTGTGCTGATAGAGATCACCCTCGGTTATCAGTTTGTGCCGGTACAGATCACCCTCGGTTATCAGTTTGTGCTGATACAGCTCGCCCTCAGTTATCAGTTTGTGCCGATACAGATCACACTCGGTTATCAGTTTGTGCTGATACAGCTCACACTCGGTTATCAGTTTGTGCCGATAGAGATCGAACTCGGTTATCAGCTTGTGCCGATAGAGATCACACTCGGTTATCAGTTTGTGCCGATACAGCTCACACTCAGTTATCAGTTTGTGCCGATACAGCTCACACTCAGTTATCAGTTTGTGCCGATACAGATCACCCTCAGTTATCAGTTTGTGCTGATACAGCTCACACTCAGTTATCACTTTGTGCCGATACAGCTCACACTCGGTTATCAGTTTGTGCCGATACAGCTCACACTCGGTTATCACTTTGTGCCGATACAGATCCCACTCTGAAGCCCATCCCCGGTGCTGCCTCCCCACCGGCCCGGCGTGCTCTGCAGTTCAGTGGCAGAAGAATTCCTGTTTGCCGCTGGGAAGCGCTTTGGGCTGAAGGGTGCTACGTGAAGGTGAGGCTGTGATGAGGCTTTAGGCTGTGCTGGAATAAGGAAGAAGATTTAAATGGGATTTTTCTCCCAGTAAGCCTTGTTTAATAGGGAAGGGTATCAATCTCTCGCTGTCTGGCTGTGGCTTTTCCCGACCCCTCCAGCTGATTTTGTGAATGCAGGGAGGAAAACAGTTGGCCATCAGTACCAGAGTGGTCACACAGCTCCCTGTGACTCAAAAATCAAATTGAAGTTATTTGTCCTCGGTGCCTTTTGGAACTCCACTTCCAAATGTTTTCATCCAAACAAGTCTGTGACCCTGAACCCACAAGTCTGCCTTGCACAAGATGCCAAAAACTGCTGGGCTCAGGCCTGGGGTGGCCAAGGAGATGCAGCCCATGGGCACGGAGGGATGGGCTCCAGCACAGCCCTCGGTGCCAGGAGACTCTGGAGTCTAAACTCTGGGACCTTTGGCCTGGTGCTCAGTCCCTCCTAAATGAACCCACATCTCATTAGTGATGCTTTAATTGCTCCCCTTGGTGATGAGCAGGAGGAAAGGCCTTAGGATCCTCAGTTCTTGTTTTTCAGCCTGGTGACTTCAGGGGCTGCACAGCAAAGATCACATCCCATTTCCCTGGGAAATCCTCGCCCAAAGGAGCCACAGCTCCTCCTGGATCAGCCTGACCACGGATCTGTCGTCGAATCCTGCTGATAAATCCATCCTGGATGTCTCCATTGTCTGCCCAGGTGCATTTTTATACCAGAGGCCTTGCAGCCACCCCCTCCAAGTGACCCACAGCAGATTCCAGGGCTGTGCCACAGCACCAAAACCTTTTATGTCAAAACAGAGAGAGAAAACACAGCAGAGACCTGAGCTGTTTATTTCAAACACAGCTTTGGGTGGGGTGAAGGACCTGGGAGTGTTTCCAGAAATACTAATCTGGTTTTGTGCCAGTTGGGGGTTAAATCTGTTTGTAACTGTGGTGATCCTTGGAAACTCAACCCCAGACTTTGGGGCTCTGTGAATGAGCTGCTGTGGCTTTAACTCAAATTGCTCAGTCAGTTCTTTTTTTAATTTCAGATAGAAAGGAGCAGCCCTGGCCATGATTGATCACTTGGGTGGCATTCATGACAGCTGGGGCAATAGGGGATGTTTGCATACTTTGTATATAGTACCTACAGCTTCCTTATTGTCAACAGAAAAGGACTGAACTCCCTCAAAAGTTGCCTCATTCTTAATTTCCAGCTGATGAGGTGAACTGTTTTAATTGCACAGGCCTGTTTGAGCGAGCTGATGGCAGAACTTCCAGTTCTGTGTGTACAGACAGGGAGCAAAAACAGAATTATGGACTTGAAGGGGAGGAATTCATCCTCTGCTTCCCTGCGGGAGAGGAGCTCTGCCCCTGCTGACTCAGGGTGGTGAAGGTTATAAATGACAACTGCAGGGCTGGCAACAGGCACAGCCACCTTTGAACTGATGTGTTGCTTATGCAAAAACAATCAGATGTATTTTTAGCTCATGAATTCTGCTGGAAAAAAAAAAAATTGAGGTGTCACCTTGCCAGCTTGATGCTGTAGTGATCACAGAAACCTGGAAAAAATTGAGATATTGAGTTTTGTAGAAGAGCTAACTAAGACTGAGGAGCTGTCAGGTTTGTCAGCCTAAAATGATTTCATTTTTGGGTTGTCTAAAACAAATTCATAATACTAAAAGCCTAATTATTCCACTCTTTTAATGCAAGATGCCATTTCATTGTTGTGATTATCTGATAGCATTACTCATCCCTATTTATGACAGCCCCAAAGACTCTGGAGGCCAAAGCTTTTATTTCCTGGGCAGACACAACACAGGAATTCAAAACAAGACACACACAAATATACACCAATAAACACTTAAACAGTGCACAAGAGGTAGTACCATTAATTAAGAAAATACTGAGACAATTGAGATCTGTCTTCATCCCACCCCTTTCAAGTATCACAAGAGGGTACAGGGAGATTATTCAAAACCAACCCACATTTGAAGGTGTCTTCTGTTCTCTTATATAACTTTACTCTGAATTTTTTGTTGGTGGTCCTTAGGCAAGTAGAGGAAGGGGACAGTACTTAGTTCAGAAGTTAAATAACATTGTTTGTTAGCAACTGAGAAAATGAGCTTTGAATTCGTTACCTACAGGAACCAGATTGTCTGTGCACCTCGGGATGTAAGTTAGGCATGAACTCCAAATATTTTACCTGATTTTTTTTTCTTTCTCTAAAAAGATCCAACTTCGTGACTGAGTTGTGTTTCAGAGAAGGAAAAAAATATATTAAAGTGTATGGGTGTTATTGCTGCCCTGAAGGAAAACTCCAGTGTAGCCTAAAAACTGCAGAATTCAGGATTTATCAGGGAGAAAAAAGATGAACTTGATCTCTGTGGAGACAGAATGCTGAAAGTATCAAAAAATAAAGATGGGGAGGCTCTAAGAGGCCTCCCAGTGCACATTTAGGAGCATCCTGGGATGCCTCAGGTGCAAAGAAGCTGCAGAGAGCAGGAGATCACAGAGCCAGAGCAGCAAAACTTGGAGCCACTTGGAACCACAGGAGCAGAGCTCTTTCAGAACTCCCCCAACCTGGCTGATCATTCCTGAAGAGTTTTTTGAACTGAAAGCAGCTGAGAGGTTTTGCTCTGTGAAAAGTGCTTTAGGGAAGAAGAAAGGAAGGATTATCAGCTGTTGAGGCTTAAGGATGAAAAGCAAAATAGAGCTCAGCAAATGCACTTTGTGTTTGCATTTCCCAGGTGTATTCTCTGCTCAGGGGATTCACACCAGGCAGATTCAGGAGTCCAAGGAAGGCCACAGTGAAAGAGAAGATTTTTAGGGATTGTTTTCCAGATTTCCTGTTTTTTTCCTGTTGTTTAAGATCCGATGGGCCATCAGGTGAAATTAAAGAAATCCAAACCAAACATCCAGGCCACAAGTGGAGGGAAGAGGCTGCAGGTGACATTCATCTGATGTACTCCTCCTCAGAGGGGCAGGACGTGTCTTCTTCTGTGCTTTCCTCCAGATCTGGCAAGTTGCCCCAGAGCAATGCATTCACACCTGGTGGGAAGGAGACAAAAAGGAGGGGAAAAGGTATTTTTGGATTGTGACCTTATTTTTAAGTTGCACAACTGTCTATTGTGAGAGAAAGTAATCCTTGTAAAACCTGGGAAGTCATGCTCATGCTGAATTAAATCTATTTTCTATCTTCCTTCAAATTGATCTTGGGAGTGTTGTTGCTGTTTTTTTTCAGCTCAATTCAAAGGATAAACCCCTGCCCACCAAAGTATTTAGATAACCAATTCAGACAGCTATTGATAACCTCCTCCTGGCTGATTTATTTGTGAGCAGCATCGATCCGAGGCACTGGTGACACTGCAAAGTTTGGGCAGGGAGTTACCCTGGGGATTTATCAGGAAGCTGTGCATTCCTGAGGGCTCCAGCCCTGCCAGACACTTGGCACCCACCCCACCAGGATGCAAGTCCAGCTAAGGAGGACTCACTTGGGGAGGGTCAAAGTGACAGCATGACTCACCCAAAAAAAGAGATGCCCCTGGACAGCTGCCTGACAGCCCAGTGAAGCCACCCCCAGCTATAAATAAACCTGTGTTTATACTGGTGGTGGCCTCACTGCAGAAAATCCTGACTCCTGTCCACAGAGGGGAGAGGTTAAGATCAATTTTGGCCGAAATTTTCATTTACAGCTGCCTCCCCCCGAGGGGTTCTGTAGATTAGCAACACCTCCTCGTGCCTCCATATGCCAGGGACCCTCCATATGCTGTGGCTATATCGGGATGCCTCGTTAGGATCAGGAATCAGGGTTTCAGGGAAGGGAAAGGGAAGGAAACAAACTTGTCCCTCACCAGAAGGGTCGAGCCTGTTGATGCCAAACACTGCCTGGCTGTGGAACATCCAGAAGTGGCCGTTGTTGGAGGACAGCAGGCAGGGCTTGCAGGGACAAATCACGTGGTAGCCAACAACGTTCCCACTGGAAAGGCAAGGGGAATAATGACCCTGGGGAGAAGGTGGATGATGGTGGCTTTTTCTGGCTCCCATTAAATAGCCCCAGTGCCAGACCATTATGGAATGCTCCAGTTTTGATAGGGTTAAGGGAGCAGGGTTAAACAAGTATCTTAAATATTTAGGGGACAGCTGTCAGGAGTTATGTAATATCTGAGTTTCAGATCTATGGCACATAAAGTGTTTAGTAACCTGAATTGTGTAACTCAGATTAGTTTACATACCAACAAATGCTGGTGGATTTCTTTATTTGTTTTCCTTCAGAAGGCCAGAGATTCCAACCAGCAAAGAAGTTCATCACACCCCAAATGCCCTGTACACAAGCACCATGCACAGGAGGGCAGCAGCAGCAGGAGTAACAGGACTGAGAATTATGGAATGGTTTGGGTTGGAAGGGACCTTAAAGCCCATCCAATCCCACCCCTGCCATGGGCAGGGACACCTTCCACTGTCCCAGGGTGCTCCATCCTGGCCTTGGACACTTCAGGGGTGGGGCAGCCACAGCTTCTCTGGGCCAGGTCATTGAAGCCTTCTCAACTCTCCTAGATCATAACCATAATAACATTTTTCCATGTGTTCCAATGAGATATTTCTGTTTCTCTGCTTCTGCCCTAAAACCAAAATATTGTGTCCCTATCATGACTCAAATCTGAGAAAGGTAAAAACTGTGATTGTGGAGCTGAAAGAATTCTCTCAGATAACTCTGAGCTATTTGAGAGTTGTTGTTTTCACCCTTAAATATCAGGCATTAATAAGGAGGATAAAAGAACTCCAAGAACTTTAGCGACAGCGTGTTCCATCTGCTCCCAACAACTCCATTTGCCAAGAGGATGTTCTATTAATTAGAATATGAGTAACTGCTGCTTGCTGGGGCCTTATTCACAGAGCTCTCTGAGTGTTGAGGCAGACATTTCATCAGGCAGGTGGCACACAAGCCTGCCCAGAGACTCAGCCTCCTGACAAGGTTGTCACATTTCCACTGGGGACTCGCACAGAAATACCCTGGCAGCCTTGCCCGGGAGCAGTGGGCTGAGTTTGTCCCCAGCACCATAAAATCTGCAGCAGGGAACACAATCTGTTCCTTCGTCCTGCAGCTCCTGCGCGGCGGGAGGTGATGGTGAGGAGGCGAAACTGGGCTGGGACACGTCAGTGTCACCCCTTGTGTCCTCACCACTTCAGACAGGCGATGTTCTTCAGTTTGCATTTGCAGATTTCAGTGAAGTAGCAGCTTCCGATGAAATCCACGGTTCTGGAGGAAGGAAATTCACAGAAGTTCAGAGCTGCTGCCATTACAGCTGCGGTGTTACAATAACACCGGCCTGAAGTCACAACAAAGTGATGCTGCCACTACTCCTGTGTGGTTTAAACTTCCCGAGGCCACGTGGTTCCATTTTCCTTTTGACTCTCAGCCGTACTCACACGGAAACTTTCAAAAGAGACCCGCGTGACATCGCAGGAGCATCAAAAATCCTCTTAAAATAGCCCAAAAGAGCAGAGCTTCCCTTGGTACTCCGGGGCTCTCAGGCTCAGAGTGGCACTGTCAGTCAGATCCCTGATTACAGACATCGCCCCAGCTCCTGCCAAATCCCAGCTCCGAAACAGAACAATACCTTAGAGGCTGTGACGTTTAAAACCAAACCTTTGATTCCTTATCTCCTCTCCAACCCGTACTTTCTGATTACCATGTCATTTCACAATCTCATTTCCTTACTATTCAAATCTGGCTATGGGAAAGCAGCACAGAGCAGGCTTGGGGGAGAGTCCTGGCAGCAGTGACAGATCAGGTTTGTTCTGTTTGCGGGGCTTTATTTCAAAGTCTAATCTTCGCTCCGCAAAGGAGCGGGAGGAGCAGCCCGCGGCCGCTGAGCCTGTGCCATCCCGAAGGATGGATGAATTTGGGGTTTGGATGTGCCCTGCACGGGATGACCTCGCTCTCTGCCATCCCGCCGTGGCTTCCCCCGGGCCGGAGGTGTAGGGATGGGGCGAACCGTGCTTTGTGGGGCTGCTTTCCCGCTGATGGCGGGGCTCGGAGTGATGCTGAGAACCCTCCAGCCGCGTCACCCCGCTCGGCCGTGTCCCCCGGGGCTGAAAGGACCCCGACCCTCGGTGTGACACGCCCTTTTCCCCCTTCCCGGCGCTTACCCCGAGGGCGGGATGTCGGTGGAGTAGAGGTGGGTGTCGGTGTCCGCCAGCAGCACCGCCTGCATCCCCCGGGAGCTCAGCACCTGCCGGCAGAACCGGCAGCACAGCACGCTCACGCACCGATCCTCGAAGGTGCAGCCGCTGGAGGACATGGCGGGTGGGACCCCGGTCCCGATCCCGGTCCCGATCCCGTCCCGGTGCCGTCCCGATCCCGGTCCCGATCCCGGTGCCGTCCCGGTCCCGGTCCCGGTGCCGTCCCGGTCCCGCCCCGGTGCCGTCCCGATCCCGGTCCCGATCCCGGTGCCGTCCCGGTCCCGGTCCCGGTGCCGTCCCGGTCCCGCCCCGGTGCCGTCCCGATCCCGGTCCCGATCCCGGTGCCGTCCCGGTCCCGGTCCCGGTGCCGTCCCGGTCCCGCCCCGGTGCCGTCCCGATCCCGGTCCCGATCCCGGTGCCGTCCCGGTCCCGGTCCCGGTGCCGTCCCGGTCCCGCCCCGGTGCCGTCCCGATCCCGGTCCCGATCCCGGTGCCGTCCCGGTCCCGGTCCCGGTGCCGTCCCGGTCCCGCCCCGGTGCCGTCCCGATCCCGGTCCCGATCCCGGTGCCGTCCCGGTCCCGGTCCCGGTGCCGTCCCGGTCCCGCCCCGGTGCCGTCCCGATCCCGGTCCCGATCCCGGTGCCGTCCCGGTCCCGGTCCCGGTGCCGTCCCGGTCCCGCCCCGGTGCCGTCCCGATCCCGGTCCCGATCCCGGTGCCGTCCCGGTCCCGGTCCCGGTGCCGTCCCGGTCCCGCCCCGGTGCCGTCCCGATCCCGGTCCCGATCCCGGT
>VYXG01005245.1:82842-145037 GCA_013397235.1 Lanius ludovicianus | reverse complement strand
GAAAAAAAAAAAAGGGCAAACCAAACCCACACAAAACATGTGCGGAAGGACTTCCACTCCCTGGCTGTGCTATTAAGGATCAGGAAGAGCCTTTGGGGGCTGCAGGATCTCGCTAGGCTGATGCTGCTGCTCCAGGATTTGGTGCAGGGAGACAAAACTGCTGCCTCTTCCATCCGCTGATCTCAACATCTGCATTTTCCTGCTGCTGTGCTCCCTCTCACACCCTCTCTCCATGGACTGATTTTTTTATTTTTTTCCCTTTTTGCGGGGGGGGGAGGGAAGGACGAACAGAAAGCCGAGGCATCGTGCTGAGAGGAGCGAAAATTGCCTTTACAGCTCGTGTTCTGGTGGATCTCTTTCGAGGTTATTAAGCTTTTTGGAAAAGAAAACATGACGTCGCCAGCAAAATTCAAAAAGGATAAGGAGATCATAGCCGAATATGACACTCAAGTTAAAGGTAAGGAATGGGTTTATTTCCATCCCTTCGGCCATCGCAAGCCTGCCTCGCAATTGCGGGAGTTTGCAGTCGATGTTTGGGTGGGGAAGAGGGAAATCATTTGCAGATTGCCTGGAATTTGCAGGGCTTTTTCCGTGCTCCAAAGCTGGGTCGGGTTTGCAGCGCCGTGTCTGGTCCCCGTGGGGTTGTCCCTGCTTTGGTGCTGCCGTTTTTAGGGTTTTTTTAGGGAATACACAGGTTTTGGAGTTCGGGGAGATCCATATTTTCCTGCCTGCCGTTCTGAAAGGCGGCTTTGCATGTGAAATACGAGCGGCAGGGAATTGCTTTTTAATCCTCTGCCTGTCATGGGAATCTTGGAACAATCTGTGCAGTGTCAGAGGAGCATATTTCCACTGCTGCTGATGGGGGACTGTGCTCCAGGGTCCCTGGGAAGCTGGTTGTGCTAGAAACTTCCATTATTCAGGATTTTACTCGGGGTGAGTCCATAATATTCCCTGCCTGCTTTTCCTTGCCGTGCTGGAGTGTAACACCTCGAGGCTGCAGTGTGGGTGTACACACACACACACAAATGCACACACTTGGGAATGAATAAAACTCGTGCAGCAGCGTTCTTCCCATCATCCCAGGCAATCCTAAATGGATTTAAACAGTGGCTTTTGCAGTGACCATGGGAGTCTCCTGCAGAATTCAGCTGGCTGGGTTTCAGGCCATCATGTGCCCTAGGTTCAAACAAAAATAAAAGATGGTGAAATGCCCCCCTGAGCTGCTTATTTTTGTGAAGTTTTCGGGATAATATGCATTTGAAAGAATAATTAGGGCTTGTGCATGGCGTGATACGTCGCTGCTAGGAAGTTATGAGATTCAGTGATTTATCTAATTGGTTCAAACTTGCTTGGTATGCTCAGAGCAGGCAGGAAAGATGGCCTTCGGGCAGGGTTGATTGAGTTAAATCAATGCAATTTGAAAAAAAAAAAAAAAGCCAGATTTAAATCTGTGTAGGAAACCTAGATTAAAATTGACAATTAAGATATTGTTTTGCAATTAGGTGCTCAGTTATTTTTCCTGCTGGGGAAGGGGGGCTGCTTGTTGGTTACAAATTATTAGAACATGTTGTCCTCCGAGATATGTCCTACACTGACCCCAGTGCCCTGGACCTAGTGGCAGTTTGGGTATTTATATTGAAAAATGCTTATTTGAGCAAATATGAAGCTGTGTAAGAGTTCATCTTGATTTTTTTTTTTTTTTTAAATTTGAGGTTCTTAAAGTTAGAAATGGAGAAGGGTGTGTTTCTCTTTTACTGGTTTAGTTTCTATTCCTGTTTTTAAGCTGTCTTTGGAACTGGGAATTGCAGTCAGTGTAAAATTAGAGGCTTGTAGGTTCGTTCATTATTTACCCCATCAAATTGTGCGTGATGGATCCGAGCTTGCAGTCACAATATTTGGGAATAATAAGGCAACAAGGCTTTAGAATTAGCAAAGCGCATCTTCTCCCCTCTCAGCTCTCGCATGAATTAGAAATCTTTCCCTTCCTTTTCAGGCAAGAGACCAGAAAAATGGGAAGGAATCTTCCTTGTAGCTGCCAGAACTCAGCTCACCTCTGGAAGTGCTTGTGCAAAGGGCCACCAGTTCACCTGGAAGTGTAGTAGTGGCACATGATTTGTTTTTTCTTTCTTTTTTTTTTTTTCTTTTTGGCCTTATAAAATGTTGTTCTCCTAGATCTGGGAGGTTAAGGAGGCCAGAAGTGTGTGAAGGGATCAGGAGGAGCTGGGAGAAGGGGGTTTCCTTCCTGAATTGGCGGAGAGGGCAGCGATGAGTTCGCCTCGGGATGCTCGTCCCTCTCCCAGCGCAGGGACCGCAGGAGCGGGGAAGGAGGTGCTGATCCATCTTCTGCCCTCCCTGGGAGGGAGCTGGGGAGGGACCAGACAGCTCAGAGATGCACAGGACAGTCCTGTGACCACCCTGTCCCACATCCCCTCAGTTATTTCAGAGGGGGAGCTTCCCTTTTCCACCTGGCATCAACTTTTCGGGAGCTTCTTTTACAATGGAGATCGTTGTCTCCCTGCCTTTAGGTACCGACTTTGGGGGCAGACTTTACTCCTTTAAAAACACCACAAACCTTGCTTTTCATCCCACAGATACCTCGGCTCTGAGCTGGATAGTGCTGTGATTCCTTAGGGAATCTCTCACCTGTAATTCCAGGCATGTGCTGGTCTCTCCATCACAGTGGCAAGATGAGATGGTGCTAAATCCATTGAAATCCACAAGTGTGGTGCTGCTGCCTCGTCACCAAACATACCAAGGTCCTTTCAGGAAGATCTTGGTCAGATTCTGCCCTTACTTGTGGGAACGGCGTGGAAATGGTGTTAGCTCTGGTTTGATGTCTTTTCCCCGTGTTGGGAAGTGGAGCAGTGGCTGTGGGGGTGAGGGGAATCACATGTTGGTGTGCTGCACGAATTGTGAGGTGGCATCTGCTTCTCTGGTGAGAAAACTTGGATATTTTTTGCTGGCATTTAGAAACTTACGGCATTTTTTCTGCTTCCCTCTGTCCTGGCTCTGTGCTGGGAGCTGTGTTTAGAGGCTTCATTTAAAACCCTTAATCCACAAACACCTCCTTAAGCACTTTAAATGTTTGCTAATGGAATGATGGAGCTTTGTTTAAAAATTTAATAGCCTTAAGTGGTTAATCAGAAACCATTTAAAGAATGGCTTGATTAATAGATCATCGCTATGCAAAATTTTTGATTTTCTGCTGCTGAATGAGCTTGGTGTTTTTTATTGAAAAAAGGGGCAGCCGGGCAAGGGATCCTGGAATGGTTTGGGTTAGGAGGGACCTTAAAGATCAGCTCATGGGCAGGGACACCTTCCACTATCCCAGGTTGCTCCAAGCCCTGTCCAGCCTGGCCTTGGACACTGCCAGGGATGGGGTATGGATGAATGGAACTTTTTGTTCTCCAGTAACCACAAGCTTTAGGTGTTTGTTGTCTCCCAGCAGCCACATCTCTGCCTCTTTTGGGTTGAGATTGGCTCTCCTGTGGTTTGGGTGTGTGGGGAGATCAGCACTTGAATGAAATCAGTTTCTGCAGTTGAAGACTTTTGGCCAAAGTTTCTGTGCAGCAGTCAGGGGGCATGGAGGGAACGAGGGGCTCCTTCCTGGTGACCTGTCCAGGCTGAGGTCAGGCTGTGCCTCTGTGGAGGTGGCTGGAACCAGGGTGGACAAACCTTCAGTTATTGATCTGACCCTAGAACTGACCACCAGAGGATGTGCTGGGTGACCTGGATTTGCCCAGTGATCCCACAGTCTCCAGCCTCTGGAGGTTCAGCTACAAACCTGCCCTTCTGCAGAAGGGAATTAACCCCAGAGGTGCCCACAGGCGCTGATTTTCCCCAACACCTGCGCTGACCTCGAGTCTCCCTCCCTTGGTTCCATTTGTGCTCTCTGCTCCTGGAGAGGGTCCCACAGTTCTGGGCTCTGCCCGTGGGGCTCCTTGGAGTGCCCTCTTTTTGAGGAAGCTCCAGCATGGCTCCGTGTCAAGCAGTGGGAATTCTCCTGCCAGGAGGGCCCCGGTTCAGCAGGGGAGGGAAGGGCTGCTTTGATGCCACCCCATGCCATGTGCTCGCAGAGACTGGGAGCCCTGGGAAGCTGCAGAGAGAGGTTCCGTGGGCTCCATATGGAGCCTTTGATATCTCCAGCTCATCCCCTTGTCTGGATTGTCTCTCCCAATTCCTTTGTGCAAGTTGTGGTAAGGCAGAGATAATTAATTTATGCTGTGCAGTGCGTGCCATGTGAGATTGGGATGCTGCCTCTGTGTGCCCGAGCAAGGACTGTCAGCTGTTTTTTGGTTTAATATATTAAATTGGAGTGTACACTTGCTGAGGAAAGAAAAGCCAATGATTTATCTCTTAATTCTCCTTTTCTTTCTCCTTGTGTCCCACGAGAGCCTTATATTTAATTAGTTTGTATAAAGCTTCAGTAAATAGCTCCATGGTTTGGGCTGCAGAAATTTAATACTGACATTTTTTTACGCAGCGGGGGCTCATAAACCACTTCTGTCCTTGAGGAGTCGCTAGCAAAGGTTAAAATGCATCTCTTGCAGATCTTGCAGCCCAGCCCAAAAAGTGCTAAAAATATGACAAATGGATGAGGTAATTTATAGCAGGAGCAAGCAGAGCCCAGAGGTGGCTGCGTGGTTGCTGAGCTGAGTTTGTCTTTGCTAAGGGAAGATTCCTGATAAGAACAACTTCAGACAACCTCCCAGCTGCCATCACACTCAGGCTACTGAGGTGTCTAAAACTTTTCCTTTAAACCTCCCCAAAATGGCTGATAAATTTCGGATAAGTCTCTTTTTCCTCTCTGGGTTGAACATCTGAGAGTGTGTTTGATCTGATTGTGATTTTTTGCCTTAAATGCTGTGTGGAAATCTCATTTGTATGGTGCATCTTCCTGAGGGATGCTTGGCAGTTTTTCATCCTGGTGAACTCTCTGGAGTGGTCCAGCCCTTCTGGGTGTGAAAGATTGCAAAAGTAGCCGTGATGGGGTCAGCAGCTGTAATTTGGGGGAGGGTGTGGAAGGGAAGTGTGATGATTTGAACCAAAAATTGGCATTTCCCTCAGTGGCTGCAGAGGTCTTTTATTTTTACAGAACTGTCTTCAGATTTTTAGATCAGTCATCTGAAATCACTGTCATTAATTTTACTGCTGAACCTGTGCACTTTGGGATTTTTCAGTGGTGTTGATGTTACATATAAATGTGGATTCTTTTTTTGTGCTCATGTCCTGTTCAGGTCCCCAGGTTGGGCACTGCCCGCTGTGACTGATCCTTGCCCCACTTGGGTGGGGATTCCCAGAGTTTTTAATACACCCTGTAAAGAGACTTTTCAGCCACTCACCCCGGTGTGGTTGAGTGAAATAGTCCTGAATTCTGATATTTTGACTCTGTACGCATTGGATTAACGTTCCCATTTAAAATTTAAAACTACCTTTTAAGGGGTTTTTGCAGTTAATCACAGCTCTGTGCCTGTAAGTGATTCCATTTGTTTGCAACAATGACTTGCTCCAAACTCCGGCTCTGGAATTGCTGTGGAATCATCTGGTTTTCTGCAGTTCCTGATAGTGCTAATCCCTTGAGTTTTGGAGCTGGCTTGGGGCAGCCAAGCAGCCTTGGTGCCAGAAAGGGGGAAGGGGGTGTTGGGAGCCTGCCTTGATGTTCCAGCCATAGTTTGTGTTTTTGTGTCCAACTCCTGCTAATGGATTATTAATGAGGATGGAAAGAGGGGAAAGAATGCAGAGTCTGCCTTCCTTCCTTTCCTCTCCAGCTCCCAAATCCCTCTTTTGCAGTTTCTTCAGGTGTTGGAAGGCTGGAGACCAAAGCTGACCAGAGCACTCCATCCTCTTCAGCACTGCAGTTCCCTCCAAAAGCAGCAGGATTTGCCAGTGTAACTCCAGTAGGATTCTATAAAAGCTTTACTGGGAACAGCCAGTTTTCCCTGACTCCCAGCTAAGGGACAGGACATTTTTCCTCAGCTCTCAATGATTTCCTTTGTGGTGAGGTTACAAATTAGTATCTTTCCCTTTTCCTGTCAGTTAAAAGGCTCGACTCGTCTTTTCTTCTTTTGCTTTTAAATCCTTACTGATTTTTTTTGGCTGTTTTGGGGATTTACTTGGAAGAATCTCTCTGCCTGGTCAACTTCTTTCAGCTGTCGTTATGAAGAGTGAAAAATCTGAACCTTTGTTGAGATGGAAAGTATGTTCAAACACATGTTCCCTTGAATGGCTTTCGCTCTACCATGCACAGTTGATATTCATTACTCACAACTTTATTTAGTTCAGTTTTTGGTATGACTTTCACAGATTTTCTGGTTTCTCTCTGAGAATTCCTGCGACATCAGGGCTGTCCTGCTCTTGGAATGCTGTCAGTGTTTTGTAGGCAGTGGGTGCCAGTGCAGCTATGGGATTTGCCTCGGGATAAAAGGTGGAAGAAAATGGGAGAAAGAGTCTTGACCTGGCAGTAATTCCATCTGTAGAGACCAGTCTCCATTTTTGCTTTCTCCCTTTCTTCCAAAATTGCAATGCTCCAGGAGACAAAACAGTTCCTTCTGTGGAATCCCTGGATAATGGTCATCAAAACTCTTGATGTGTTTAGAGTCAGAAACTGGATGGATGTAAAGTGAGGAAGCTCAACGGGTGTTTTTCCAAGTACATGCTGTAAATGGATTGGAACCATTTAAAACATCATAATTTTTTGCCATCAGAGTGACTATTTGCTGTTGTTAAACTCGAAATCTTCTGACCCAGTTGTTTTGCTTTGAGCTGGGAGTTAATCATGGCTTCTCTGAAGGTGTTGCTAAATGTGGTACAGAAATTCTTGGGTCTTTCAAGTGTTTCCAGCAGTGCTTCCCATTGATTTGTGTGAATTGGGCTGAATTAGGCCAGGGGAGCTGCCTTATCCTGTGGCACATGAGCAGCTCCTGGCTTTTTGACTCTTGAGAAGGAGCCAAATAACCAGATTAAGTCGAAATTGTAATCTCCAGCCCTGAAGTGCTGCAGCAGGGTGAGCTGGGCGGTGCTGCTGCCTCTGACAGTGGTTTGGGGGTTTTTTTCTTAAATCACAGGGCTTTCCAGGAAGAGCCTCTTGGCTTCTTTCAAGTAGGGAAGGGTTTTTGGTTTGTTTTTGTCCTGCTGTTATTGGACCATGGTTTTCCTGCAGGGAGGGAACCATGGAAGCATGCAATTTATAGATGGGGAGTGCTTGCAAATTGAACCTCCTTAAAATAACGACAGTGGTTGCCTGGGAATGAGTCCCTGAGTGTGTCTTGGGCCAGCAGTCCAAGCCCACTGCAGGGCATGCTGTCAGTTTGGGAATTTAGGTGGGAAAAGTGGGAAATTCCACAGTATCCTTTTCTTCATGCAAGTTCACCTGGAGCAGGGCTCTTGCTGTTCTACTGCTCTGAGTATGTGGTACCAAAACACATTTTATGTGACTTTTCTGCTTTAAGGAAAAAAAAATAGGAGTTATTCACATATTTCATTAGCACTGCTTGTTATTAAAATATAGGGAATTTTGGGGGATAGGATTATGCATCCAAGAAACTTCCACTCATCCACCAGAAGTAATTCCTCAGTCTGGGCAGGGCTGTGGCAACCACGGCCAGCTGGTGGCTAGTGGGGGCTCCCTGGCATGTGACAATTCTCCTTCTTCCACCCCAGTTCCCCTGGGAAGGGCTGGAGGAAGCTGTCTCAAGTGTTTTCCTGGGAAATCACAGCTGTGGGGAGTGAACTCCTCCTGAGGCAGTTGGTGGCACTGTGAATAACCATCGGGGAGTGGAAATCAAAGCTGATGCTCTCCCACCTTCCTGGGCAGCCAGAGCTGTATCCAGTGCCTGTAAAGCAGAATGAAGGAATTGTTTGGATTTGCCAAGATGCTGAGATGCCTTCCCTGTGACAGTGAGCCTTCCTCACTGGAGCACTGGGCAAATCCACTGGCAAGGTTTTATCTGTCTATCTCTTTATTATTTTAGTTATTGGTAGATGTAAATTCAAACCTGTGACCCATAAAGCAAATTATCACGGGTGTGTTTTGATGAGTCCCATGAGGCTGAAAGCTCAGGACAGAAAAACATGTGAATAAGCAGCTGTTGTTGCTGTGAGAGGGGGGGAAAAAGTCTCAATTTTCATTAATCTGTGCAGGGGATGAATGAATGAGTGACAATGACAAACCAGAGTGTGGAGGTGCAGATCTCTGAGCAGGCCTGTGGAGGTTTTTGCCCAGTGTTCGATAAGCAGTCACTCAGAAATTTAATAAATGAACATCCCTGTGAAGTGGTTTTGGAAAGGAGCCTGCCTGTGCTTTGGTCTCTTTAATGAGTGTAACCCTTCCTAACTTCTCTGTGTTCTCTCCATCTGGTGAAGGAGGAAGAGGCTTCATCCCAGCTCCCCTTTAAAAAAATACCAGTAAACCACCAGTATTTGTGCTCCTTGTGCCCGTGTGTGTCCCAGCTCCACGGGGAGGGACCCAGAGCTGCAGAAAGATGCTGAAATAGGAACAAAAGGCTCTGCCAGCAAACGGCTTCAAAGTGTGCAGCTGGAAAAGGGAGGGAGAAATGCAGCCCTCCAAAGGTCACAGGATACACTGATGATGTTTGGATGGAAACTCAACTTGCTATGAATGAAATTGTGCTCTCGTGTTTTCCCCTGGAGCTGGAATGTCTAAAAACTCTGGATCCTCCTTGTTCTGCTTCTTTTTCTTTTTTTTTTTTTGCCTTTTTTCGGCGCTTGTGAGTTGTGCTGTAGAAATGAAAAACCAAATGGGGAAAGGGGGGGATGGACAGCACCCACAGACATGCTGGGAGAGGCTTAAATATTCTGAGCCCTGCCAGGTTCATCAGAGCTGTGACATTATTGGTTTCTGGTTATTTGCAAGTCAAAATTTTGTCTGTGCTAAGTTGTGTGAGGTTCCTTAGCAGGGAACTTGTGTTGGCAAAGATTTCAGCTCTGCTGAGCAGGGCTGTTGGATAAACTCAGAACTTGGGCTGAGCACTCCTTGGAGTTTTGGACCCCTTGAGTGTTGATTTTATTTCCTGTGTGTGAGTGCTCATTTCTGGTTGCTAAATTGCTTTTTCTCCCTCCTTATGCCATCCAGATTGCCTGTGTTTGCTCTGAGGTTGGTTTGAACTTTCATCAATCCATTATATAATTAATTTCTGACTGTAATGATAAATTAATTTACATAAAAGAGTAAGAGAAATCCTTTTATTTAGGCCAGTTGTCTAATGCCAAACACATTTATAACCGTTGTCTTCATACTTAAGGAATTAATTTTAATTTCAGCTTTATGGCAAATGATTTCCCCCATCACAGTGAACTTTATAGAATATTGCTGGGAAGAGCTCCTGACATCCATTAATTTCCACCTTTCACACTTTCTCCCTGGAAATCTTGGCTAAAAATGCTCTCCACCAAACCTCCCCATGGAAATTCAGGTGGTAGTTCGGTTTCAGATTTAAATCAGGAAAAATCTCTGGCACCAGCCCCTCTGGAAAGTCCTTACAGGTAAAGCTTGCTTTTATTTCTTGAAAGCAGTGACAGCTTTTGGCAGCAAAGGAGGTGTTTTGGTTTGGTTTAGTTGGGGGGTTTTGTTTTATTTAGTGTTGAACCTTGGAGCTGTTTTCTGGGAAACACCCTGGAACAGTTGGGCATTCTTGCTGGGATTTATCCATTTGCTGCTTGGCTGCTCCTCACTCCCTGATTTGCTGGTCCTTCCTGAAGTGAGAGGCTCAGGGCTGCACCCACACTCGAGGCTCCATCGGTGTTTTGGGAAGGAACAAGACAAACCCCTATGGAGGGATGAGAACTGCTGTTGTTTTTCTGCTGCTGGAGGTTCCTCCAGAGCTCAGCATCTGTAACTGGTGAATTCCACAGTAAACACTGCCTGGGAGCTGGAGGAGCAGCTATAATTTTCTCTGAGCTCTCTTGCCTTTTCCAGCTCCCTCACATCATTTGCAGTGGTTTTTAGGATTAGGCTTCATGCAAATACTTCCCATTGGACCCCACCCTCTCCCAAACCCAGAGCAGCTCCACCAGCTGCTATGGTTGGGATGAAAGTGCTGCTAATTTGCTGTTACCTTTAATTTAAGGATTCTGCATCTTGGGGAAGGCTTGCTGTGGTCCTTGCTGGAAGGAGTTATTTATATGTTGACTGTTTAAACACATTTATCAGTCCCAGAAGATCGATGCCTCTCCTTTCAGGGAGGAGGCTGCTTTGAGATCCTGCAGGGAAAGGTGTGTGCAGGGCATGGGAGAAGAGTAAGTAGATTTTTATTATTTTTTTTTAATGAAAGCCATGAGCATTCAGCCAACCCTGCCTGGGCTGTCTGGTGGGGAGGTTGTGCTGTGTTTGCAGAATGACTTTGAATCTTTCACAGCGAGAGGAAGAATAAATCCAGCTCTGAGAAGTACGAGGAGAACAGGTTCCTTTTCCTTCCCAGCCTCCTTTTTTTATTGCTTCTTGTCGTGTGCCTCCCTCAAAGCTGATTTTGTTAACAAAGCAAAGATCCCCCTGAAGTCTCACTGCTCCTGCCCATGGCAGCGACACCAAAATCTGTTGCCCATTCATTTTTTTAGAGCACAAATGCTCATTTCTCTTAGAGAGGCTGGGTTTTATCAGATGGTAGGAAAGCACTTTTGCTTTTATGTTTTTATCAATCAGTGTATGAAGTATTTATTTATTTATCTGGCTTTGTTTTGAAGAGGCCCAAACACAATGTTCTTTTCAATGCACTAAAGAGCTCTTCAGCTGGATCACAGATTTCTTGAAGTTTATATTTTGTGACTGTATCACTGTCTAATTTCACTTAACATCTTAGCTCTGCTTAGGTTTTGGTCTCCCTTGCCTCTTAGTTTAAATGAGAGAGCTTATTCACTATATATAATAATTATAATTGAGAACTCTTGCATCTTTGATGCTTGAAAAACCCAAGAAACCCAAAATCCAGGGTTGTCTTTTGGAGAATTCTGATTCTGAAATTTCCTGTGGTTCATTTAAAGCATTATAAACATTATTTCTCAGCTACCTTAAAGCTAAATAATCAAATTATTGGTGGGTATAACTGCATGTGCATTTATAGCATCCATACTATAACAATTTATTTTCTTTTTCCTTTAAAATTAAATCCCTTTCCTTTTGAAAAAATTATTTATGATCATTGAAAGAGCATCCAGTTGAAACCAGCCTTTGTTCTGGTGTGACAGTGTCAGAGCTTCGTGGGAGCTGGTTTTTTTTTCCTTTGGCTGAAGACAGGGATCCTCCTGCCCTTGATCCAGATCTTTTTTGGGAGTCTGTGTTCCCTGGGTCCCTGAATTGGGGCTTTCAGCACATCCTGCTCAGCCATTGTGTTCCAAGCAGCCTGAAAGTAGGTGAGGAGATTAAATGGTAGTGAATTACTCGAAATGACCTAAATCAAAGTCTCTGGTGAGATTTATGGGATTCAGTTACACATCTTGAAACATGTTGAGAGAACACTGAACTTTTTAAAATCTCTCTTTTTTTTTGTCTGGCAGTGCAGCCTGCGTGGCTGGACAGGATGTGCCTCTTCTTTTCAAGAAAAATTACTTGGACACAGGAGATAACTGCACTTTTTACAGTGCTTTTACTTTGTGATTTTTTTTTGTCCCTCTTTGGTTTATTTTGGAGGGGACAGAAGGACAAATCCCAGGGTGATGTTGAATGAGGTGTCTGTCCAGCCAAGGGTGCTCCCTGGATCAGCTGGAAACAGGGAGAGGGGGATGCAGCTCATCCCTCAAATAAAACTGACTGCAAAGAACAATCAAAACCAGCTCCCTGAATGAGTCAGAACTTTGTGCAGTCTGGAATCTGATTGTCAGGAAGCTGGAATGTGTCTGCAGTTATCCCTCCCTTTGATTCCTCTCTCCCTTCACTTTTCCCCCCCTTCCCTGATTCCTGCTGTTTTGGGGATTAAGAGGGAAATAAACACTCCCCTGAAATCTCCCAATGCAAACAAACAAGTTTGCTATTTTTAAGCATAATTTTTTTGTGGTTCTCCCAAAGTTCTTTTTGCTCCGCTGGGATTGAGTTTGAGTGGCTGTTTTCTTTGAGTTTTATTTTTAGAAAAATAAGAGTGGAAGGCTTGTGTGAACTTCAGTGCTGGCAGAGATACTGGTTTGCCAGTCCTAGATGTCGAATTTCTATTTTAAAACTTTGAAATCTTTCAAGCTGCCAAGAAGAGGGACCAGGTGAGAATGTGAAGGATGCTCATTTTGCCACCTCCTGTACTGGGATTGTGTTGCCACTTCTGTGCCTCTGTGAGGAACCCTTAGTGCTGAAGCCAACCTTCCCTGTTCCCACTGAGGCTGAGCCTTGGGAAGGTTCTTAATTTAAACAGGAGGAAGTTTGTGGATGTTAATTTTTTTTTTTTTTTTTAGGTAGAGCAAGCACAGCGAACTATTTGTGATTCCCTGTCCTTTCCTGGTGTAGAACAAGCTCTGTTCCCTTGGAGTGGGCTCCCTCATTCCTGGGGGATGGATTTTTGGGGTGTTTGTGAAGAGGAAACAGAAGATTCCCTGTGCTGTAGAGAGCTTCTCCTTGTTTTTAGTGCCTGCTGCTGGGAATTCTCTCCTGCTTTCTGACCTGTTTTGCCAGCAAGAGGAGGGGCAGGAGGCTGCTCCAGTCCTTTCTCAGTGCCCCCACAGGCTGTTAACTCAGCTGAAGGTGTTGATGCCCAGCTTTGTTGGCATCCCAGGCAGGGAAACCACCACAGAGCAATGGGGTGTGTTGGAGGAAGGGGAAGAGAAATCGCTCTGCCCTGGCAGTAATTAGGCTGGACTTGAAATGTCAGTGAGTGCCTGGATCCTTGGAGATTCCATTTTCTGCCTGCCAGGGCTTGGTTTGAGGTCAGACTGTTCATCCCAGTGTTTTCTGCAGACTGGGAGTTCTCTGCTAGTGGTGGCACTGGGGATGGCTTCTGTTACTGGTGGCAAATTGGTTAATAACATGGTTACTCTAAATAAACTAATAGTGCAGGCTGGGTGTCTTTATATTCTTCTGCACCCACTGTTAATTTGCTGGTGTGGAGATTGTATTTTTGGGTTAATTTTAGTTCTCTTGCTCAGCCAGATGCAGCTTTTTTTGAACATAAATTCTGTAACCATCCACTCAAGCCTTCAGAGAGTTGTGACAGCAAGCAGTGGTTCTTCCCTAGAAAGGCTTAAAATGCCATTTAATACTCCAGGCAAATGGCCTGAACTCACCAAGCGCTTGTTAATGGCTTAATTGCTGTCATTTTGATTTGGGTAGAGGTTCTTTTCAGTTTTCTCCCGTTGGCAGGGTTGTTCTAGATGAAGTCAGAAGTCCAGTGAGCACAGCAAGTGGAAGAGAACTTATCAGTGAGTTCATTTTTCAGGGCTGCTTTCTTTTTTCTTTGCTTGCTAAAGAGGTTCCTTGATTATATTTTCTTTAATACACCGTTCACATGCAGCAAATGGGGAAGAAGCAAAACCCAGTTTCATGCACGAGAAGTCAGCGTGGATGACTCAACCTTCATCTTTTATAGGTCCTGATTCAAATTCATTCCCTGTTTGTAGCAGTGGAAATGTCACCAAATGTTCCCACTGTTGGGAGGGCTGGGAGTGAATCCTGCCTCGGTGCTGGAGTGCTCCAAGCTGCCAAAGGTGGTGGGCTCTGGCTCCTGCTGGCAGCTCTGGGAGAGAAATGGGAGCCTGGATGCAGAGTGGGAGGATGAATCACTTTTCTGTTCCTTTTGGAGCCAAACTGGAGCCGGGAGGAGCTTTTGGCTCTGCACAGCTGCAGATAGAAGGAGAAATCCTGCCTTGGATTTGCAGATGTCTGTGAGCACTGAGGTGCTGATGGGGCTCCTGGGGCTGGAGTACCATGGGGTTTTTTAAAGGCTGATATTTCTGGGACAATTACTAATCACAGCAATTAATGTTTATAGACATTGCCTGAGTCTGTGGCTTTATTTTTGTGAATGGGGTATCATTCACCAAGAATTCAGAAGTCGTGCTGAGATGAGCAGTGTCCCTGGGCACTGGCATTTATTCCCAGCGTGTGCCTACTGGTTTTGATAGGTTTGGATTTCCTTGTGCGTGGTAGAGGGTAGCTGGTGCTGTTCTGTTCTTGGAAAGCAGAGTGGCTGCTGATTTCAGCTTCTGTGCTGTGTGGTTTCGTGATTGACCCAGTACCTGTTGTCTTTGCCAGTGTGGGAATGATGCTGGATCAGTGGGATTTTCGTAATTCAAGGAAGGTCAGGAAATTCAATGGAAAATTGACCCTCACTATTTGAAACCCCAGCAGTGTGCCAGAGGAGCACCTGAATGAGCTCTGTACAGCCCCTGGCCAGGGAATTCAGTGGAAAATTCAGGTAATTCAGTGGAAAATCACAGGATTGTGGCTCAGTGCAGGCACACTTGGAGCATGTACTGGGATATATTTACTGTGGGAGCACAGTTCACTGGGCATCTCTGTGCTGTAATTCTCTGTGCCTTTGTCTGTCAGGGATAGGCTTTAAAACCATATCCAGGTTGGAAAAGGAGGTGGCCTGGAGGCAGAAGCAGCCAGCTCCTGTGGGGAAGGTGCCACTTCATGATCTGGGTGATGCGGTGGGGATCGATCACAGCCTGGACTCTGAGCCTGGAGGTCTTTTCCAACCTGAATGTCGTGTGATCCTGTGAAGGAGCTGGTGGCTCATGGATGTGCTTCTTGTGCTGTGCAGCTCTCCACACCTGCACTGGTGTTTTCTCTCAGAAAGTTTTCCTCTCCTGTTGTTTTTAGCCCCAAACTCCACTCCGCACCATGCAGGCAGAGCTTTAAAATCCACAATCTCAAGACTGCTTTGGCTCTCACTTCCCAGCCAGAGCTGACATCCAAGGAGAAGCTGTTTCAGGCTTTAAATAGCTCTGGCAGGGAGGTGGACAGGAGCACACAATGTGGCCGTGGGGCTCTGGGCTATTCTTAGCGGACAATGGCCGGAATGAAAAGCCGCGGCCGCTGCAGCACGTTGGGCCCATTGTGTGCTGTGATGTTTTCAGTTCCAAGAGCCACAGGTCCTTCAGCACCTTCTCCTCATGTTGGAGACCTCTCACTGTTTTTCTTTGCTGGGGAGAGTGGAGGTTCTGAAGGGAAATGGCTCCTAAGAGGAGACCCCAGCTTGCCACACAAGGAGCAAGTCATCTGTCATCAGTCCTTGACGCAGTTTTGAAAAGAGGGAACTGAAACCTCTTCAGGAAAGAATTTTCTGTTCGTTCTATTTTGAGTGTGTTGTGAAATCAAGGAAAGCACAAGCTGATCTGAAATTGAAATTGAGATGGTTGTGGATGCTGCAGCAGGAGTCGGTGATTAAAGCGTGTGGTGGTGTGGAGAGCGCGTCCGTCGGGCACTTTGGGTTGGAACTCTCCCCTTGGAGGACGGTGTCTGAAATCTCTCTACAAAGGACAGGTGGGAGAAGTAGTTTCTCTTACAGCTTTATTTTTAAGGACAGAGCATTCTGCAAGGAAGCTGCCACATGCTTCTGCTTCCAGTGGCTGCCACAGGGGAAGCAGCTGCTGTCACCAGGCACCTCGACTCCTTCCTCTGCAGTTTGAGGAAGGTAATTTGCATTGCTGAGTGGTGTGGCTGATGCAAGCCACATCTGTGCGAGCCCAGTCCTTCTGTCCATCATCTGCAAGGCTGCTCAGTGTCACTGTGCCTAAAAATGAAGTTTTTCGAGTCGGGCTGAGGTGGAGAACTGCAGAGATCAGGCTGTCTTCAAATGGATGGGCTTGACTTCCTCCCCATGCAGTGGTGTCTTAGCTACACCTCAGGAGATGAAAAGCTGGACATCCTGTTCCAGGGGAGGCTCTACCCCTCTGGCTTGCTGTCTGGGTTACTTGGATGCAGGAATGCTGCAAGGATGGGTGCCTGCTGCTTCTCTCCTTAATTCCCAGCCCAGAGCACACTGTGGGACAGCCAAGTGTAACATCAGCAGCGCTGCTGGGAAACGCAGGGGTTTTCTTCAAATTCCCTTTTGTCTGCCCTGGCTGCAGCAGTGTGTGTAATTCAGGACTTTAAAGCTTGCACACTGACTCTGTCTTGCTGCAGAGCATCTGTACTTGCTGTGTAATTCATGTTCTTCAAGCAAATGACTGTGTCCAGGGTTTGTTGGTGTTGGGTTTTTTTTAACCATCGTTTTTTTTTTTCCTTTTTAATTATAGCATCCTCTGCAGATGTTGGAGTGTCATAAAAATGAAATGTGGAAACAAATGCAAAGTTGTCATGGCTTGCTCCAGATTCTGGGTAGTAATTAAGCTGTCGGGGAGTAGTGGAAAGTTCGTCTGCTTTATCTGTGTGTCCTTTGGCAAATGACCTCTGGGCTTGTTAATGGGAAAGGCAAATGTGCAGCGAGCTGGATCCAGTGCCTTGGCTGGATCAGCGTGTCTGCTTTGGCAGATAAAGGATAAAAACTCCCCTGGATAATCAAGTCCAAGATTTGAGGGGGTTATTTAATAGCTGGAGCCGTTGCTGATTGCTGTCAGGGGACACTGAGGTAGAAATGAGCAAGAGTACCCAGAGTATTTCTTATTTCTGGTTGGTAGGAGGGAGCAGTGGCACGGTGTTAGTGCTGGGAGATCACTGGTGTAACTGGGAAAAGCAGCTGGTGAATTGGACAAACAGGTCCAGAAGTGGCTGTGGGGGGACAGGGCCTGTTCTCAGCCCCAACAGTGACCTGAGCCTTTGATATCTCTGGAGACTGAAGGACCTGAGGCTGCCTGGAACCCCCTGGAACCCCCAGTGCATGACCTGCTCTTGGGTTTTATAGCTGGAAAAGCTGGAAGGTGAAAAGATAAGCCAAAAGTGGATCCCAGAAGGATCCACATTTCCTCCCCTCTGTCTGCTTTTAAGGGTTTTTCTGGCTGTCTCTAACACGTTCGACAGATCATTTTGTGTAATCCTGTCTGGCAATTTGTTTCAAGATGTTGGTTTTTTTTTTTTTTTTTTTTTTTTTTTTTTTTTTTTTTTTTTTTTTTTTTTTAAAGCTCTTGTCTGAATGTTTTGTC
This sequence comes from Lanius ludovicianus, assembly GCA_013397235.1. Classification (NCBI taxonomy): domain Eukaryota; kingdom Metazoa; phylum Chordata; class Aves; order Passeriformes; family Laniidae; genus Lanius; species Lanius ludovicianus. Next base: position 128,021 of record VYXG01005245.1, on the reverse strand, counting down.
CAGATGGTCTCAGTGTGAGTCAGACTGGAAGGTGCAGTGGCTTGCTTTGATAAGGTTACTCGCTCTGTTCAGAGAGTTGATGGCTTTATAGGAGTGAAAAAACAGATCTCTCATGTTAATGGGAAATTACCATTCAGGCTTTTACAAAACAAAAATAGGACCAGAACATCTGAAGCTTTCACTGCTCATTTCCCTCTGTAAGTTATTCTGATGTTCCTGTGAAAGTGTTGGATTTTAAATGGTGATAACAAATCCATCTGTCCTGGCTCTTCCCAGGAATGTCTCTCCATAGTAAAGGTCCACCACTATAAGAATTTACAAGTGTCAGTCATAGCTTAATGGCATCAATGATTTATGCACCTAACGAGCAATAAGAGCTAATGGAATGTTGTGTATTGATAATTCATAATTCTGCCATGCCAATAACTAGATTTCCTAAGTTATCTGAGATGTTGTCAGCATATAAATCAAATTTAAATAAGTTTTATTGAAAGTTACACGTGTAACTTTATCAATGGAGGTTTTACTACTCCATTTATTTGTGTGTTCAGTATTGTTAAAATAATATTTGTAGACCTTCCTGACACAGGCTTTTGCTAAGCATAGATATTTCCAACAAAGCCTCTAAACCCAAACCAAATGCTTATTAATTTGTGCATATTAATGAGATTGAGAAACCAAATGCTTATTAATTTGTGCATATTAATGAGAATGGGAAACAAGGATATCCCAGGGTTGGTTGGATGTCTGGATAAACCAACTCTGGAGGAAGTTTCCTTTCTCTAAAATGGTTTTTTTTTCCTCAGGGAGGATGGAGATGCTTCCCTCACTAACCTGAGCCTGACTTTGCCCTGAAACTGCCCTGCCTGATGCAGGAATCGCTGGGCTCTCCCAAGGCTCCTGGTGCTTTCTGGCCTGGCTGTGCTGGGCTCTTGGGCTGCCTGGTGCATTTTGGGTGTGTTGTTTCCAGTCCTTGTGCAGTGAACCAACACAAACATTCCTGGGGCTGCTGGAGGAGAGCCTTTGCTCCTGTTTCGTGTTGCTTTTGGCCAGGGCTGTCCCCAGCTCGGTCCTGGGCTCCTGTGGCACATGGCTGCACCTTCAGGCAGGCAGGGTAAATAAGTCACACCCATGGCAGCAGTCAGTGGCTACCTGTGCTTGTGTTTCCTCCTGTCCAAATGGCTTTGAGAACTCTGAATTCAAACCTGAGCCAGCAGTCAGTGGCTACCTGTGCTTGTGTTTCCTCCTGTCCAAGTGGCTTTGAGAACTCTGAATTCAAACCTGAGCCAGCATTCAGTAGTTACCTGTTCTTGTTTCATCCTGCCAGATGGGCTTTAAGGTCTCTGAATTCAAACCTGAGCCAGCAGTCAGTGGCTACCTGTGCTTGTGTTTCCTCCTGTCCAAATGGCTTTGAGAACTCTGAATTCAAACCTGAGCCAGCCTGAGCCAGTGGAGCTGTCCCTGCCCATGGAACCAGATGGGCTTTAAGGTCCCTTCCAACCCAAACCAGTCTGGCATTCTATGAATATGAAATTTGAATTTTATTTTTTTTTATTTTTTTAGTGGTGATTTTTAGGGACTGAACTACCCCGTGCTGGTGTAGGGGCATTAGGCCAGTGAAAAGTGAAGTGAGTTAATCAGGGCTCAGGTCAAACTTGACCTGTGCAGAGGAGACCCAAGCCAGAGCTTTTCCTGCCAGGATCAGCCTGGAAAATGCTGCATTTCAGGGATTAGTGTGTTGCCTCTGTTATCCAGCTGGTGCTGGGAGTGCAGATCAGTGCCTGGATCCGTGTCTCGTGCTCTGGCTTCAAATTATTCTAAGTTTTATTTGTACAAATAGGTATAAAATCTGGGGGTGTTTTTCCCTTTGACGCCCAGTGCATGGCTGCAGTTTGTGTGCTGGGTTGCACCTGTGTTTCTGTGGAAGAAGCTTTTTTTGGGAACCAAGTGATTTTTTTTCCCCAAGGAGACTTGGGATGGCATCAGAGAGGAAAAGAAGAAAATTCAGATGAAGACTTTAATTTCATTGCAAAAGTTACTGCTGTACAAAGACTGGGTAGAACTCTGTGTATCTTCCAACCAGTGTATGTGGTAAGGTCTTTTATTGAACCTTGAGTCATTTATTGTTAATGCTGGAGCAATATAAATGGTTTCTAAATGATAAAGCACGTGTGTGTGTGTGTAAAAAGGAGGACCTGAATTTTAATGCCAGTTCTCTGACAAAGGCTTATGAAAAATAAGCATCTCCTTGTTCCTGCTCTGGTCTAAGCTGTGCTGATTAATGGGTGTTGCTGGAGCTGACAATGAACTGATAGAAAAATGATGATTCACATAATTCGAGCTTTGCAGGCTCTGTCAAATATTCATTTCTTCCTTTACAAGAGGTGCTGTGGAGTAAAATGTGAAATTCCTTTTGAGACAGCAGTGCTGCACTTACACACTTTACACAGCTGAATATTTATACCTGAAGGAATTAGTGCTGTGGATTGGAGGGGAAAAGCCTGCTTGGGATAGCTTTGCTTTCATTGAGTATTCCTGGTGTAAACTCCCCTTGAATGTGAACAGACTGAGCCAGAGAGCGAGAGGGAGACTGGAGCACTTTTTTTTTAACATAAATGTGTTCTGTTGTTTTCAATTAGGCTCCTGTCTGGCTTTTAGGTGTGTTATATATGAATTAAAACAATGCTTCAATTTGATTTCTTATGCAAACAGTTAAGACTGACTTATCATGAACTCTCCTGCCAGCTGAAAGAGGCTGGAGTTACTTTGATTTTATGGGGTGTTTTAATGGCAGGTGTTGGTGGGGAAAATGAGAGGCTGCTTTGGAGGAAACGAGCTCTGTCATCATTGTCCACTGGTACTGTGGGCAAATAACCTGGACCTTTTTGATGTTGTTCAAGTCAGCTGTGAAGTGTCTGTAATGATGCTCATTATTCACCTCCCCTGGAATGCTCAGGGTTAATTAATAGCCCTGAAAACCTCCCAGAAACCCACACAGTGGGACTGGCAGGGAGGCACTGACGGCTCCAGTCTATTTGACTCACTTGTTGACTCCTGGGGACAGTCACTGTCCTCCTCCTCCATGGACTGAGAGCTTCTCCTGGTGCTCCAGAGGGAAGGGAAGGAGGAGCCCGAGGAGATCCTTCATGGTTCAGCTGTCCAGGTCCACGGGCTGCTGGCCTTCCCCAGGCTGGGCTGCTCGGGACCGACCAGGTGGGTTTATCTGAACAGACCCAGACTGGGAGGGGATGTCCCAGAGGCACCAGGGAAGGGTCTTCATTCCCAGGATTTCATTGCAGGATGCCTCTGGAACCTCTGGAATAGTGGGATTAACCCAAGGTTATCTTTCACTCTTATATAATCACTGGATTTTAAAATGAAGCCTCATCCTATTCTCCTTTTTTTGGTTTTTTTTGCATCTTTAAGAAATATTCCAGGAAAATTGGTGTTGGTTCTTTATAACACAAGGCAAGGATAAAACTTGTCCATGCAATTAAAAAACCAACCCCATGTGTGTGTGACTTTCCCCCCCCTGCCTAAGACAGCCCAGGAATTTGGCAGCCTGCTGGAGGTGATTTTGAAATTGAGTTTGCTGTGCTGGGCTTGAGGAGTGTTTACATGTCCCCTTTTGTTCCTCTCTTCATTTCTTTCTCAATCTTTTATTCATGGTAACGTGTTAGGTACCAAAGAGGAGAGGGAGGCAAAGAAATCCTGAGGTGAAATTCAATTAGACACCGGCATTAATCATTCTGTTTGTATCTCTTAATATCTGACATAATTCACCAAAGGATTTTCCTTTAATTGAAGAGATTAAGGCCTGTAAGTTGTAAATTGCCACTTTTGTTCTAGCAATTTTATTCATTTGACAAATATACTTGATGTTACTTTGCATGAAATAATCGTGGGCAAGAAAGTAACTCTCAGGTCTTGTGAATGGGGAAGAAATGGTGATTTTTCATATTAATGCTGCTTCTGGGTTCTTTAGCATTTCCAAACTTTGAGCACCTGTGACAGATAAATAAATAATTATAATATCAAATTAGCTAAGTTTTTGCAGAGGCAGCTGGGAATTGGGTCTGGGGAATTTGATCCATCCCTGGACTGTTTTCCTGAAGAAATAATTAGCAGAGTGGGGGATTTCATCAGTCTGTGTGTGTGTGTATGCTGTGTTCTCACCTCTGGATGTGTCTGTGTGAGCAGCACTGGAATGTGGCGCTCTGGGGATGTGAAGAGAGCTGAAATTGGGATTCCTGAGGTGAACTGAGGCACCGAGAGCATATGGGAAATGCCAGAAATAATGATCACATTACACGTTTCTGATGAATAATTCACTTTAGGGCTGTTCCACTGTTAAAATAAAGCCCTCACAATGTTTGACACGGCACAGCTGAAACGCTTGGAGAAATTTTGGAAGGCAAAAGGAGCCCTTGTTTAACTTCTGTTTTAATCAGCAGCAGCAGAGGAAATCTTAATGCTTAAAAGGAAGACATATGTGAGGTTTTAGGCTGGAGTTGTGGCTACTAAACAGCTCCTACGGTGTGGAGCAGGAGGAAGGACAGGGAGGTGAAGGGCTGCAGACAGAAACTCTCTCTAAAATAAGCCAGGAAAGCACAACAGAAACTGCAAGAAACAGGAGCTGGGAGAAACATGCCAGAATTACTTATTTTAAAATAAGACAGGGTTGAGTTTATTCTTCCTCTTAACCCTAAAATGCCCCTTTCTGCACCAGAGATTTGGGGCAAAAGAAAAAGACAACCAAATATTTTTGGGGCTGTTTTGCAAAGACTTTTGCCACACATCACTGCAGGGCTGTGTTTTGGGGAGAGGGAAGTGCCCGACCACCCTCTGGGGGAAGAACCTTGTCCTGATATCTGTCCAACCCCCACAGCTCCAGATGGATGCAGGAGGTCCTGCACAGGATGTTCTGAGAGCAGGAGCTGCTCCACATCAGCAGCATCTTAACTGAGCTTTTGTCTCCTGGACCTGTTCTGCTGCCTCTTCCTGCTGGATTGATTCTAGAATAAACAGATCTTTCTGTTGAGAGCGAGTGCAGCCTCTCCCTGTACAAAGGAACCTGAGGTCCTTTGTGAGCACAGCAGTGCCACATTCTTCATTCAAATCTCCTGTTCTGAAGGGAAGAGCCCTGGCTCCCTCCCTCCCCACGCCCAGGCAGCTCATGGCTTGCAAATGAATTATTATTATTATTACTGTGGTTCCTGCAGGCATTTTCTGTACGTTTCCCACACTTTTGGGGCACTTTGGAGTCGTTCTTGCACTCTGATGCTCCGTGGGGAGGCTCAGGATTGATCACTGCTCATGAGCCTTCCCTGAACTGGATGTTCCATTCCTTCCTAACTTTTTCTGGGGTGTTTAAGACGTTGAGGAGTGGTGTCAGTGGGGTTGGAAGGGGAGGGTGGTGGGCTTGGGGTGGGCCAGGGGCTGGTGGAGGAGCAGGAGTTAAACTTCCCTCCCTTGGAGTGTGATCCTTGTGCAACACCCGCTGGAAATCCCCACTCCTGCCCTCCCTCCCAGAAAGGATCCACAAACATTTCACATTTTTACATTTTAGTCATAACCAGCCTTGGCTTTGTGAGAAATCAGGAGCAGTTGGATTGGAAATGTGTCCAGCACATGCTTAACTTCTCTCCTTGCTGCATTTACTCCCTGTTGTTACTATCTGGGAGCACATCTCCAGCTCCTTGCACTGATAACAGCTTTATTTTTTTAATGTGATTAACACGGCAGCATTTTAGGAAAGTCTCTGCTTTTTTTCTGAGAGAAAGGTTTGGGTGAGCTGTAAGGGAGTGTGATGGAAAATACCTGAGTTTGGTGCTGCAGGGAGACTTGGTTTGCCCTGGCCCAGAAGCAGAAAGGGAACTAAAGCAGGGGAAAAAAACCCCAAACCTCTATATTAAAAATATTCACAAAACTTTTGGCCATCTCTGCAGTATTGGCTTTGTCACCCTGCAGGAGAGGAAACCATTGAAAAAGCTATTAAAAAGTTGTTGGGAGAACATAATTCCCAAAGCAATTCCTGCCTCCCAGGGCCACACAACACTCGGGGTGCTCATTATGAGAGGCTACAAAGAGGTTTTTTAGTTCAAATTATTCTCTGAATCTTGAAACTCTGAACTGGGGGGATGTGTGTGTGTTGTCTTTGATTGCAATAATAGTCCATGTGTCAGAAGGACTCTTAAATTGTTTATTCTGTAATTCCATGCTGCAAAACAGTGATAAAATGTAGTTTTACTACTTGCCCAGGGTGTTTTTTCCAGCATCCAGAAAATGGGAAAGCATAAGCAAAGCTTTGCTTGAGGTTTTTTTATTTTGGCTTGATGTCAGTTGGGGGAAAACCTTTAACTGAGTACAGACAATCCTAAAATAGCTGTGAAACTTCCCGGAGAGGAGGAGCTGCAATGTTCCTGCTGTTTGCACATGGATATTTGAAATGTATTGATAAACTTTTATTTCTTTTGAATAAACAGTTGTAGAAGCTAAAAATAGGGTATTATTACCTGCTGTACTCAAACATGTTACCCTTATCAGGGTTGTTTGGAGGAGTTGCTCACGTTCTGCTGTTGGCATTAGGGCCATCAATCCCTGCCCAGGGGAATTTAATCTGGGTTCTGGTTTTAAACATCCTCCCCGAAAGTCAACAGCATGGGCTGTGTTTTGATGATAGCAAAGGGGACCTTCATTAGACAGAAAAAAATATATAAATATTTAATTTGAATACTGCATGGATTAAATACCTTGGCAACTTTGTCAACATGCTTAACTGCAGGATCCTGAGCATTTCCTTGGCAGTTTTGCAGGTCTGAAGCCTCACATCAGTTTGCAGTCTGGGAATATCAGATGACTGGGGTTTGGGGTTTTTTGTGTGGATGTGGAAAACCAATGTCCAGGCTGCTGTGGGCCAGTGGGATTCTTTAAAGTTAGGAATTTTCCAGGTCCCAGCTGTGCTGAGGCATCACCCAAGGCAGAGGCAGCGGCTGCCACGCTCCTGCAAGCGGCACTTTGTGGTGCCTGGAAAAGCTGGGAGCCCCAAAGAATTACAGATGCCCATAAATTAGGGTGTAGGTAAGGAAATAAAAGCTGAATGTCCTCAGTTCTTCCCTGAGACTGAGACCAGCCTTAATTTTTGCTTTTAAGCACGTCTGGCGTCCTCTTCTTTCACTTCATTAATGCAAATTTCCAAGCACTCGTCTTGCACCTCAAAATGATTTCATCAATCTCTGTTGGAAAGAATTTCAGCTCCCAACACCTCCAGCTCTGTTTATATATTTATAACTACAAAGGGATTCTTGTCAGTGTATGTTACCCATTGCTATTATTTCTCAAATGGAGTATCTGGCTGTGGAAAGAATATTTACCTTTTCCAGGGCTTACAGTGATTATGAACCTGAATCTCCCTCCTGGCTCTAGTCTTAAACAAAAGGCTGTATTTCCTCCTCTTATATCATTTTCACTTCAAAGCCAAGCTTTTAGATTACCAGGGAGATTTTTAAGGCTGTGATGATCAACAGCTTTTGGCTGGTGACACAGCTTGTTCGCTGGAATTCTTGCTGTTAATATATGAAGGCTTTTCTAAGTCATTAAACCTCCCAGCCACATTGGGGTTGCTGGGCTGGGCCTGTCATTAGTCACAGCCCTGTTTGTAATCATGTACCAATAAAAATAGTCAGAAATACCAAGTCCTTCACTCCTGGAGTACGGCCTCTCATATGTGATGGCAGGAGAAATGGGAATAATTTAGTGATGTGGTGAGAACATGTCAAAATGTGTGATTCAGCGCATTCCCTAAAAGTTACTTGTGTGTTTAACAGTTATTGCTTTTACTCACAAGTTGTAGTGTTGGATGGTTTTAACTTTTTGAAACTGAATGGAGTGTTGGCTTCAAAGCCAGCTGTAATCTTTGGTTTGACTTCCATGGAGTCTCCCGAGGGATGCCTGGACATCTCCCTCTGCCGTTCAGCACCCGAGCACACGGCAGCTTCCAGGAGATGGGGATTGACAAAAGGATGAGGCACAAGATCTAAAACCACTGCTCCACCTTTGTCTGAAGCAGAGCTTTTTGAATTCATTTTGCCCTTTCCTTTGCTGCGAGGAGCCTGAAGGATAACTCGTGTTAGGCTGGGTGTGCAGTTTAGTGCTCCGTGGGTGCGATGCCTTCTTGGGCAGGGATAACCAAGCCACACACCAGTGCTGGCTGCCACCTTCCCATTCCTGCCTGGATCCTGCTCGCCCTGGGCTTGGCTCCTGCCCGTGTTGAGGTCCTGTGGCAGTGCCAGGGGAAGGGGCTGGCTGTGGGACCACTCGGGCACGGCCGCTTTGGAGCTGGGCTCTGCCCGGAGCAGCGGATCCGTGTGGGTGAGAGCGTCGCTCTTTCATCTGGGCGGGAGCTGGGGCTTGGTGGTTCTGTTTTGCTGCCATCCCACTCCTTTCCCAAGCTTGTCATCTTTTTATACAGCGTGGCACCCGGGAGAGGGGCGGGGACTCTTTGGGAAAGCCACGGCGTGGATGCAGGGAGATGGGTGAGATACTGAACAGCAGCTGGGGCTGCTCGTGCCTTCTCCTGGTGCCCTGTGCTGCCAGCCTGTGATTCACCCTGCTGCCATCCAGTCAGAGCAGTTCCAGCTTATCCCTGGGAAGAGCTGAAACCCTTCCTAGGGAGGGATGTGATCCTGCTTGGGGCAGGAACGTTGCTTAGAGTACATGAGGTGACCGGGCAAGGAGGGCTCTTGGGTCTGAGGTCGCCCTTTCTTAGGTCCCTGCGTGACCTGTGGAAGAATGAACAAGTTGGTACAGAAGATTTGGTTCCATACTCCAGCTTTAGAGGATGCTTAAGCCTTATAAAGGAATTTCTTTGCAGAAGGTGGATGTTGCATGCTGTTCATGAGCAAGGTGCTGTCCCAGTCACTGAATATCCTCCTGCTCCGGGTGGAATTGTTTGATGAAAACACAAATTCTTGTCAGGAGCTCTGCAGAAACCTGCTGTGTTTGGTGTAGCTTGAGGATGTTGAGGATCATGGACGGATTTGGGTTGGAAGGGACCTTAAAGCTCATCTCATTCCATCCCCTGCCATGGGCAAGGGCCCCTTCCAGCTTGTTCCAAGCTCCATCTGACCTAGCCTTGAACACTTCCAGGGATGAAGCAGCCACAGCTTCTCTGGGCAAGGAATGACAAATGTGACTAAAATATAGAAGGCAAAAGGTCCTTCCTTACCCCCTGAATTCATTTTAAACTGGACCTGCCTCCTGCATGCTACAGGGGATGTTGAAAAGGTGGTTGCAGGACGGATAAAATTCAAGTTACGCAACTGTCCGGGATTATACAATGGCCTGTCCCTCGGTGACCCAGGTGACTTTATGATCTGGTGATGGAAATGAAGAAATGGTTTGTTTTAAGTGGATGGAAAACTTTCTGTGGCCACTGAGGATGTTTGCATTATGTAGTTGTCAGCCACGTGAGCTCGAAGTACAATAGACAGAATTCAGCAATACAGGGCAAGGCTTACAGTAAGAATACCTGGTGTTTAATCCTAATTTTGCCACAGGCATCTTGACCTTGAATTCAACGTGTGCTTATTCACCTTCAGGCACTTGAAGCCCTGGCAGCGGGAGCAGAGTCTTCAGGAGGTTGTTCCTTGTCTTCAGTGATCACAGTGGGTGGGATTGCCAAGGTTAAAAGGAGAGGAGGGGGAAAGGCTTTTTTGGTGCTTAAAGTGGTTGTTAACCTAATAACCTGTGCAAATTAAAAGATGCAGAAGCGGTGGGTTCAGGACTGGAGTGGTTGTTGTGACTGGAGACATGAAAAGGTCCCGTGTAATTCGGTGACCCTCGGGTTAGAGCACGCATGGCCCCGACTCCGCCGCGGGATGTGCTCGGAGCAGGGCCGAAAAAAATATCTTCTGCTTGTGTAAGCAGAGGGAAAACAAGCAGACACTTTATACTCTGGAAAGCCCAGTAAGCCTCAGGAAATTCCTGCATTCTTGATTTTATTTTGTGGCGGAGGACTGCGGGGTGTGTGTTTGAAAGATGAGCAAGGTTGCGTCGCTCCGGCCCAGCGCCGCGGACTCGATAAGCCGGGCCTGAATGGCTCATTGTTCCCTGCGGGAGCCCGATCAGCTGTCACTGCTCCCCTCTGAAACACTGCCTTTATTTATAAAGGAAAAGTGCTGATATCGCATTTCACACTGGAGAAGTTGCTGGTTCTTGCTGCTGTTCAGAGAGGGAGCTGTGTGTGAAGTGTCCCGCCTCGAGAGCTCGAGCTGCGCTCTGATTTTCTGCTTAAAACACTCATCCTCTGCTGATACTCTGGGTTTTTTGGAAATGATACTTTGCATTTCTACTTTTGCTCCAAAGGTGGTTTTCCAATTGAGAACATGATGGAGAATGTCCAGTTTTGCTGGGTTGATGCCCTTGTAAAAAATCCCTCCGTTGAGGCACCGAGGAGAGTGGATGGTCATACCATGCTCTGCCTGAGCTGAATCTGGTATTTGCCATTCCTACCCCAGTCCTCTTTTCAAATGTGGTGTCTGCTGCTCATCCGTGCTAAGAGGGTTTGCTCACTTCTGAAGAATTGCAGATGGGCAATGCACAAATTTAAATGTCACAGGTAAACAAAATATTTGCTGCATTTGAATCCTGAATGTCTTCATGTGCTTAGCAGAAAACACCAGATCTGCTCAGGTATTTTGGGATCCCTTTCAATAAGTCCTCAACTTACTAAAATTAGTGTCTTTTGTCCAGTAGCTTCTGGAAAGGTCACAGAGTTATTTCTGTGTTGGGAACATCCCTTTTGGTGAGGAAAGGGTGGAGGAGAAGACACAAAGGGAGGAAGAGCTTTTTAATACTTTTTGTGTTGAAGAATGTTCCTTTTTGGATGTCAGACCTGCAGGTGAGTGTCAGACTGAGGATCAGGAGAACTGAGTGATGGCAGCAAGGAAACACCACCTTCCTGACAATTTTGGTGCTGTTATCACTTCCTTTGCTTTAAAAAGTCTTAATGGCAAAGCCTCAGGTGGGATGGGGGTGTCTGCTTTGCATTTCCCTGGTTAAACCTGCCACTCGTGCAGAGCTTCCCAAATCCTGCAGGGGCTTTGTGGCTGGGGCTCGAGCTGAATGTGTGCAGCACATGTTGAGCATCAGCAGCAAATTTTTACATTAATGCTGGTGGGTCTGATGTGTGTGAGCATCCCAGCTTTCCCCGTGGCCCTCCCAGGCCCTGCCAATCCTGAAACACCAGCTGGGATGGAGCAAACAACAAAGGCAGCACAAAAGCAAAGGGATCTCCAAAGCTGCGGTGAACGCGGCGTGCAGGTTTTACCTGGGGTGGTTCGTGCTTCCCTGCGCATCCAGGCTTGGGTTCCTCGTGGGTTTGTCTCCTCAGCACCCTTACAGCCAGCCCTGCAGGGTGCTGAGCCCTGCCTGGGGTCACCCCACACTCTTCCCACTGAGCTGGGGCATCCCTGAGCCCGGGGAAGCGGCGGTGCTGGAGTGGTTTCGGTTAAAGACGCGCACGGACAGCTGAGGTTGATGTGTTTGCCTGGAGCTGTTTCCTGATGAAGAAACACAGGTTTTCTGGGTTTTATGATTCTCTCCTGGGGAAAAAATATAAACCTGAGCAGCTTTGCCCCCACATTAGGGTTGTTGACTCCTCCCTTTCAACAACCTTGCTGCCTGTATTTCCTCCTTGCAGCAAAAGCCCCTGGGGTGCCACAGGCTGAGGAGTTTGGAACCACCAAATTCAGTGCTAATCAAGGTCATCTTCAAGCTTGAAAACCCAACATTTGTGCAGATTTTTTTTTTTTTTCTCTTTGGCAAGCCCTACTGGGAGCTGTGTTTTCATACATATGGTTTGGGTTTTGGAGTCCCTAAAATAAAGATGCGGGGTTTTGTTCGCGGTGAGTCCCGGATTCCCTAAAACTGTTCCCGCAGATGTGAGCACGATCCGAGGCAACTGATCCTGGGAGTGCATGGCAGGAATGAAACCATGGAGGTCCAGATGGTTGGGTTTTTTTCCTGGGCAAAGGGACAAACTCACAGAGGAGCCAGGCTGCTCTCCGTGATTTTCCGTATTTCAGGAATCAGCAGTGAAGTCGCTGATTTTTTTAAAGAAATTGCCCACCTTCCCTTGTGGTGATGGAGTTGTGGGCGCCTGCAGTCGCAGTGTGGAGGTGTGAGGAAAGCTGTGACTGCTGGAAACCTGAAATTTTATTGCTGGTCCTGGATTCAGCCTGGAACAACACATCTTGGAAAACCTTTGGAGGGAGCAGCACTCACAGGCCGTGGCAAATCTCTACGGTTGGACTGCTCAAAGACCTTTAGATGAAAGGGCACATTTTATTGATTGCATGTTGAGTTTATTGCCTGTGTAAAAGCCAAATAGCCTTTGCTGGCTGCATCGCTGAATATTTCTGCATTTTCAGACTGGGACTGACACACTTCTGCTGTGTTTTCTTGCCCTGTTTGACCGTGAGTGAGTCATTTTACTATTCTGTCCTTCAAATTCAGGATCAGTGGGATAAGGAGAGCACGGGGCTAATGGGAGAAACTTTGATGTTTGTAAAATGCTTGGAAAATATTATGTTAACATAGAGACATTCATAGTAGTTATGCTGTGATTATTATGAACCTGTATTAATAATTAATTATAATATTAACACCTATATGTGTGCTTTATGGGAGATAATGTTACTTGCAGATATTTTTAAAATAAAAGGAGCCTTCCTGGAGATGATTCCCTAATGGCAAGTGCTCTGGTGTTGGCTCTCCAGAGGGGTTTCTTCATCTCTTTCATGGCTTGGTTTATAATGAGCTGCACAGCTGGAGACTCAGGAACAAACTGAATAATCTGAATTTGGTGCCTTTGGGGAGTGTCCCAGAATGTGCATTGTCTTGTTTCTGCATCAGGAGTAGTTTGCAGAGGAATTTGATAGAAATTCCCTGAAGTGTTTGGCTGAGCTGACGTGGGGGATTGCAGCATTCGGTCCTTTTTCCAGACAGAGATTCAGTACATTTTTAGGCAGTGACCACTTGTTCCCCATGCCAAAAATGCACTTGACACTTGTAACTGATGCACTTTTCAGCAACAAAGCTTCACTGTGCACCAGACTGCAGGGTTTGGGATGGATTTCCTGCAATTGGTGTGTCCAAGATGCAACCCCAGTCATTTTCTGCCTGCAGATAGAGTTAATCACCACAAGGGAGCCTGGCTGACACTAATGAGGGAACATATTTTTTAACGATGTTTTACTGGAGAACTGTGATGGTGTTTTCTGTGATGGGATTGTGTTTAATCTGCAGTGCTTTTATTTGTTGCAGAGATCCGTGCCCAGTTGGTAGAGCAGCTGAAATGCCTTGACCAGCAGTGCGAGCTTCGGGTCCAGTTACTGCAGGACTTGCAGGATTTCTTCCGCAAGAAGGCAGAGATTGAGATGGATTACTCAAGGAATTTGGAGAAGTTGGCTGAGAGATTCCTGGCTAAGACTAGGAGCACCAAAGACCAGCAATTCAAGTAGAGTATTTGCCTTTTGTTTTTGCCCTTTTCTTCCCCTGCTGTAAACTTGATTGCAAGGACAGGAATGGAAAAGAGAGTTGTTAGAGGGAAGGTAGGCAGCAGCACTGCTCTGAATTCCAGAGCCAAACGTTGCCCAGGTTTGTGTGGGACACAGAAGCCATTCCCTGTTTCTGGGTAGCCTGGCTGCTCGCTTCATGTCAGTAATTCCTGGTAGGTCATGTGTTGTTAATAAGGAAGAAATGGAATGTGCAGAAGGAGTCATTTTCTTGGGCAAGGTGAGCAAAGCCAGGATTTCCTTCAGTGTCAATGGCTTTGATTTTCTGTTTCCAATCTGTTCCGTGCTGTCAGTTCTCCCTTTTCAGGATCCCACACACTCTCTGTGTGGGGGTTGTGTGGCAGCTCTGCTACTATCACTTCAAACAGCAGAGAAATAAGGCCAGTAGCTCTTCCAGAGAGAGCTGAGCCACTGTGGGTGGGGGAATCCCTGGGTACTGAGCTGGTGGGACTCCATTAAAATCTAAACATGTCCTCACTGACAATCTCTTGGCTCTCCTACTTGAAACATCATTTACAAGCGGGTCTGGCCATGCTGCTGGGCTTGCTGCTGGATGTTGGTTCTTCCCCACTTGCCTGAGTTGGGATGACTGATGCAGATGGAACCTGGTTTGGTGGGTTCCCACCATGAAAGATTCTTCTGAGGTGCTTTTCCCAGGAGAAGGGGGTGTGTGGGTGAGGAAGGGGCCGTGTGGCACGGCCACGTGAGCCCAGCTCGGCGCTGCCGTGGTTCACATCTGGGCAGTGCTCAGCCTTGTTGGGTTGTGTTGTCAGGGCAGCAGCTGGGGAAAACACGGAGCAGCAGCAGCCTTGGGATCTGAATCATTCCTGCTTTGGCCATTTCAGGCTGAGAGGATCCATCTGGGCCTGCCCCCGCCCAACGTGCAGCGTCACTTTTCGCATTGTTTGGGTCGGGACGTTCTCCCTGTGTTTGTGTCGTGTTGTTGCTGTGTTTGGAGGGATGTGGGGACACAGCAGCTTCCCTTTGCCAGCAGCAGCTCTTTTTGTGGAAGCCATCAAGGAGGCACCATTTTAGTTTCCTGTCTGCACAGCTTTGATGTCATTCACTTCAGTCCTCATTTAGAGCTCCCGTTGTGCTGCGCTCTGAGGAAAGCCTGGCTCCAGAGCAGAGCTGTTTGACAGATTGGGGAAGAGTTATTCTGCATATCCATAGACCTGTCAGAGTCTGAAGGATTTCTTCTTTTCCTTTAGAGGGAAAGTGTTATAACAATAAACTGTGCATATCCTGCGTGTGCCTTTAAGATGGCACTAAAAAGATGATGTCTTGAATTACAATTTTCCTCTGCAGTAAGATTGGTGTTTTCCGTTGATTTTGTTGTTATTTCTGGTGAAAATTGAGGTGATTTTCTTCACGTTACGTGGTATGAAACATCCCATCAGAAACACTTTCATATTCAGCTTGAGAACGCTGCACAGAACTTACCTTATGTTTGGGGATTTAGAATGAATTTATAATGTGGAAGTTTTGATCAGAGTTGAAGAGAATCCTGCAGGATTTGCAGTGAGAGGGCTGGTGCTGCTCAGGCTCCTGCTTTCACTTACTTTAGCAGCAGATTGCTCCTGCCAGAAAAATGCAATGCTCTTGAAATACATTCTCCCTGCAAGGTCTGAGTCCTAAATACACAAATTAATTTGGTCGAGAGTTGGAATAAGAGAAAAATAATACAAAGTCTGAGGCTGCTGGGTGTGTTGGCAGTGTTGGCCACAGCAGTGGCACAGGTCAGGCTGTCCATGCAGCACTTGTTTGGTCATTTGTGTGCTGGCTGTGCCAGTCAGAAGGGTCAGAATGCCATGGGGGTCTGTCAGGAAGCAATTCCCATTGTAACCACCTGTCCCCAGCACTGCTCTGTCTGAATCATGGGGAGTATCTTGGCTGGCATCTCTTGTGGAGATGCTGGAGCTGGAATCCCATTGGGAGCCCCCATTTGATCAAAGCCAGCCATCAGGAGCTGGGATTACACGTCTGGGAGAGGAGCCCGGGTGGGTGCTGCTCTGTAATTGCCTGGCTCTGACCCTATAAATACCCCATAATAGCCTGCTCTCCCCAGAACCTGCTAATTATGTCGGGAGGTACCGTGTCATTCCCTGTTGTGAGATCTCCTGACACACAGGCCGGGGGGAAATCTGTCAGGCAGCCCCTGCCATCTGCGTGTGCTCTCCTGCTCAGCAGCTCCTCTGGAAGTGCCAGCTTGCTCTGGCTGTGCACGTTTGAGGGAACGCTCTCCAGGGCAGGGGGCTTCAGGCTGACCCCTGGAACTGCATTGTGTGGCTTCCTCAGCAGCTGTTCCCGTGCTGGGAAGAGCACAGGCTTCCAGGAGAGAGTGGTGTGGGCCTGCAGGCTGGAGTGGGGCTTCTCAAAACCTAATGGGGTTTATTTTTCTCAGATGTGGCTGTCTTAGAGTTGATCAGGTGGCCATGTTTACATAGAATCCCAGACTGGTTTGGGTTGGAAGGGACCTCAGTGTCATCCTGGACACATTCTGCTATCCCAGGTAGCTCCAAACCTGGCCTTGGACACTTCCACGAATGGGGCAGCCACAGCTTCTCTGGGCAACCTGAGTCCCTTTCTCACAGGAAATAATTTCTTCCCAATATCCATTCTAAACCTCTGTCAGTTTGAAGCCATTCCCCTTGTTCTGTCACTCCAGCCCCTTGTAAATCATCTCTCCCCATCTTTCTCATCAGCTCCTTCAGGCACTGGAAGGGCACAGTTAGGTCACCCCAAAGCTTCTCTTCTTCCCTTCTCCAGGCCCAACAAAGCCAGTTCTCTGAGCCTTTCCTTGCAGGAGAATTTCCCATATGGGTTTTGAGGTGGGGGTGGCTGGGCAGCAAACTGAGCCTGGCTGGGCTGGGCTGAGAGGGTGCCCAACAGAGTGCTCAGTTTGAAGCTTCAATGGAGCATCTTAAAATGATTTACAGGGATAGGTGTGTGTTATCCTCATCTGATGTCTCTGAAGAAGGGGAACAGATTGATTTAGCCAGGGTGACACAGGAGTTGATGGCAGTTGGATACAGCCCAGGTTTTACTTGCTTTTAACTGCTCTGCCATGGCTGTTAGACCTCACTGTGCCCCTTCTCTTTTAAAAGTGAGGTTTCTGCAGTTAGAAGAGGCTATTAAAGGGCATAGTCATCCACAATATTTGGTGTATATATTGTATATTCCTCAGTATCTGTTGGGAAATTCCCTTTTAAAGCCCAAGTCTTATAACTGTGGTTGTTCCAGGAGCTTGTTGGCCCCAGCTTTGGTACCTAAGGTGTAAATCAGAGCATCCATCTCACATGTGACTCTTGGGTCTGGGGGTCCCTGCAGGGTTGGGTGTGACTTCCAGCCCCCCAAAAAGGCTCTATCCAACTGCACTCATACCCAGGGACCTTCAACCTCAGGCTTCAGTTCTCCTTTTTCTTGTGATTTTTATCCTGGAGGCATTTGCCTATTCAAATCATCAGTCAACAATATGAAAACCGTGGCAAATCTTGAGTGATTGCTTTTGAGGGAGAAAATGGAAAAAAAAAAAAGGAAAAAAAAAAAAAAAGACAATGCTATTTTAAGGCCATATTTTAAATCAAGACAATCTTTGGAAGCAGGATCCTGAGTAGCAATTGTCAGCTGGAGAGCTGAATGTCCAGGATATCCCAGCATGAAATTCAGATGGCTTTCTGGCAGCCTTTGCCTTGAAGTAGAAGAGGCAGAATAAGTCTGGCAACCTTCAGGCTGAGCACTTGTAAACAACAGATGTTCATAACTGGAATCTTTTGGAAGAGAAGGGCAGGGAGCAGCATGGATGTCCATGCTTGTAATTCTCAAAATTTGCAGTTAACACCGAGCTGTGTCAGGGAAAATCAGATGAGGATTTGAATGAGCAGCTTGCAGGGAAGTTCAACTTTAATTTGCCTAAAAGTAACAAGATTTCTTTGAAGCACAGATGATAGAGGTTGTGAGGGAGGAACTGACAAAAGCATTCGAGTCACATGGACTTCACTTACATTATTATTATTAATAATAATAAATATTGTCATAGGCTATTTTTGTGGTTTATTTTGCTGAAACGGATTCTTGCACATTTTATTCTGAGCCTGTCAAATAACCCCATTTGGAAGGTTTTTGTAAGCATTAACCATTCATTGATTCAGTGACCTCCGTGAATGCACAGAGCTGGGGATCCATGACCAGCAAAAATGGATGTAAAACCTCAGGGAGGATTTCTGGGCTGTTTTTCATCATCTCAGTGATGCCAGTGTCACACCACGTTGGTGTGATTGTAGCCTCTCCTGCCAGAGCACACTGCAGAGGACAAAATTCAGAGAGATTGAAAGAGTATTTAGAGGAACAATTAAATCTCTGCTCTCACACTTGGCCTGGCTCCAGCTCTGAGGGTTTGCAGAGTTGACTGTCCTGGGATGCACCAGCTTTGGAAAAGTCAGTTGGACACATCTAGGAAAGATGTGAGTATTTTGGGGAGCTCAGGAGGTGGAACAGGAGCCTTCAGGGGTTGTTTTAAACGCCTCATTCAGAGCAAGGATGGTCAGGGAGGTTCTCTGTTCCCATGGACAGTGGGACATTCCTTGGAGAGGGACCCTACATCAGGAACTGCAGTGATGGGACAAGGATTGATGGGCTCCAACTGAGAGGGGAATTTAGGGGAGATCTTGGGAAGGAATTCCTCCCTGTGAGGGTGGGGAGGTCACAGCACAGGGTCCCCAGAGAAGCTGTGGCTGTCCCATTCTTGGAAATGTCCAAGGCCAGGCTGGACAGAGCCTTTCTCTTTATTAATATTTTCATTCTCATCTGAGTCATTCCTTCATCTTGTGCTCCTTAGGGAAGCACAGGGTTCCTATTCTAGGTTTGTGGGTGTCGTTTTAGATTTATTTTTTTAAATTAATTTATTATCTATTTTGTTATTGGTTATTGTTTTAAATTTGAATCTATTTTATAAGGTGACTTTTCTGCTGTTCCCTGGCTGTGCCCAACTCAGTGTCACTGGCATCTTGTTGCTCCCCCCTGCTTGCCTTAGAGTAGATAAACCTTGGGTTGTCTGCAAGTCCCTCGTCTGAATGAGTAATCTAATTAAGACTTTTCAGATAGTTGAGACTCAGTCTTCCCTTCTGATCTTTTTGAGACCCAGCTGAAACCTTTGAAGTGGAAGTTGCACAGGACCTGATCAAGATCAGGGCTTCGTTGTTTGTGGTTCCCTAAAAATCTGTGCTCAGCTTCCTCTTCCTGCTCCCAGCCAGCCTCGATTGCTGTGCTCTGCTGTAATTTAGGCTAACCTAAATAAACTCTCCACATTCACTATCATCATACCATCTTTACATGAGGAGAAACAGTGCTTGAAATGAACCTGGATCTTGGCATCTTCTTCCTCTTCCTCCTCACAGGGAAAGTTTGAGTCAAAAAGTTGTTGTCAGTGTGAAGGCCACCAGCACTTTGGGGAAAGTTCATATTTGCATCCTAAAGTTTTTGGGTTGATCTCATCAGTTTTACCTCTCCAGGGTGAAGAGGGACTCTGTTATTCTGTGGGAATGGAGCTCAGAATGGTTTTACCCACCAGTCCCTGTGGATATTTCCCTTCCCTTTTCCATCCCTCCTGTGTGGTGACATGGAACTGGGAGCAGAGTGCCTTTCCCAGCTCCTTGGAGGGTTGAAATGGTTATTGGGAATCACAGTTTGCTCCCTGCTGTGGTGAGGATTGAGGAGGTTCTGTTGTAGAACTCCTGCTCCGAGTTGGAAAACCTGCACCCATGTCCCACCCCAGGAGAAACTGCAGTTCCAGAGGTGCTTTAAAAGTTAATGTGTGTGGAGTTTTAAAGGGTGCTTGGGAGGTTTGAAGCAAACCTTTCCTTTTCTGTTTCACTTCTGCCTCAAGTATCTGCTTTTTGCTGGGAAAATTGTCACCAGCAAATACTTAAGGAGAGGTTTTGCCTCCCTTCCTTGCCGTGAAAACGCTGGATCTCTACAAAAGCAAGATCCTCTTTCAGCAAGGCACTGAAGGGGTCATTGAAACCAAGAGACAGCCAGAAATTAAAGGAATTTAGAACGAGAATCTGGCCGTGTGTGGCTGCCCAGGGCTGAGCATCCCGAAGGTGACAATCCCGGAGCGTGTGGGCTCCAGGCTGCTTTTCCCTGCAGGATGGCCTTTCATGTGTAACCACAGCGAGTGTGTCAACAGCCCGTGTGGCGCCAGCAGGCACCAGGGACTGCCCTCCCCAGCCTTGCCATGGGCTCCTGCTATCCCTGCTATTTGCTGCCTTGGAATAGCTGGGGCTGCTGTGGCTGGGACAGCTGGGAATTGGGCACTTAACTCCTGCAGCTGCAGCTTCCTTAGGGAAGGTGCTCCTGCTGCTCCCTGGTGCTTCCCATGGATTCTTGTAGCCAGGACTCCTGGAGCTGGTGGCTCCTCCAGGCTGCTCCTGGTGGTGCTGGGGCAGGAATGGGCTCTGAGGGGTTTTGAGGCAGGATTTTGGGACAGCAGGAGTAAGGACAGCTGGTGGAGAGTCTGAGGGTTTTTTGTTCCTACGTTTCATTCCCAAACTCTTCATGGTAGCTGGGTAATTGTCACTTGCAGCTCTGCCAGCTTTGGAGGGCAGAGACTGAGTCAGTGGGTGAAGCAGTCTCAGATCACAAGCTGCAGTCAGTCCTGAGCTTTCCAATTTTTTTGTTTAAGAAAAAAAATTTTAAAAAAATCAAGATCAGCTGTTCTGAAACCCTTTATCTAAAATTATCCATATTGCAGCACAAATCCAACTGTTGGTGTCATGAGAAGGGTAATGAAACTCTGCCCTGGCTCAGTTTTCCCATTTTCCCAATGTCAGGCGTTTCTTGCAGCAGAGATTGCTGTCCTTTCAAGTGCAGAGTATTCCCTTTTCAATGGAAATTAAATTGCATTTCTTTTTAGGAGGAAAGAAATCCGATCAAGTCGTGTACAACAATCAGGGAGAGCTCTGGCTTTGTCCCACAGGTTTTACTCTTTTCTAGATAAATATTATTGTGCTGTAAATGAATGGTAAACAGAACTGGAGAGAAGTAAATGATGTCCTTAAGGCTCCACCTGGATCTGCTGCTGGAGCACCCTGTGAGATCCCAGCTTTCATCTGGGATGAAATGCTGCCCTGAGACAACTGATTCCTTTCAGTAAATGAAATGCTGACCCAAATAAAGTGAGGTTCCTCTCTCCTCTCTCCTCTCCTCATTTGCTGGGTGCATCAGCCAAAATAAGGTGGGGAAAGTTCAAAGATGAGAAAATAAAGCTGCTTTTAGGAGTGCTGGGGACAGATAGAGAGAGATGACTCCACTTAATGGGCTCTGCACATGAGACACAACACTTTGTTTCCTATGCAGACACTGTTTAGCTCTCTGGGTGCTTGAAATGGTTTTTTATTGTGGTTAGGACCCAAATGCTCGAGACAGGACTGTGAACCTTTTGTCAGACACTGGAGCCATCGCCCTGCCTCAGGCTCTGATTTATGCACAAAATCCCAGATTCAAAGGGAAAAATTAAAGCCTGCATTTGGCACAGTGCTGCCTGCATTGGCAGGATCTGTTTGTTGGGGGGCAAAAGCTCATGGGAATGTAGGGAAATGCAATGGAGGGTGTATTTTCTGTATTTTCCTCTGCTCCTCAGCATCCCACCCACCCCAGAGCTGCAGTTACAGATCCAGAATCGTGGGAGAATCCTGTCCAATTGTTGCTATTTTGTGTCCTTGTAGGAAGGATCAGAATGTGCTGTCACCAGTGAATTGCTGGAACCTACTGCTCAACCAGGTGAAGAGGGAGAGCAGGGACCACACCACCCTCAGTGACATTTATCTCAACAACATCATCCCACGCTTTGTCCAGGTCAGCGAGGATTCAGGCCGCCTCTTCAAGAAGGTAACTGAGTGCTGCAGCACAGAACTTTGCACTTTGGTTCTTCTAAAATGCAGTTCCAGCTATGACTCCTGGTGGATCGATTTATTAGGGGATTTTTTCCTCTTTGGGCTTGATTTACCTTTGATTTTTTTCAGTCATTTTCCCCAGTGTGGCCAGTTGAGATTTGTTGGTCTAAATTAAGGCTGTGTTTTTCTCCTCTTAGCCCATTCCACAGTCTTGAATGGATGTTGAAAATTTAATTAAATAAGCAGAAATGTTCCAGTTCTTCAACTCTGAACGTTAGTCAAGAACAACCCTCTAAAGGCAGAATTTTATCTGCCATGGAGAAATTACTGTTAAAAGAAAAATTAGGGAGAATTCCTGCTATGCTAAATAATAAAAGGATGTATTGTCCTTCTCTGGGAAAAGGAGAAAACACAGCTGAGGTCTCTTTTGTTTGCCTTGTCCCCTAGATTTCCACCTGGGAAGGAAGGTGGGACAGTGTGGGAGGGTTTTCCTATTAGGAATCTGTTCTTGCAGTTAAAGAAACACGATCTGGAGGCTCTGAAAGTGCTGTTCAGTGGTGATGCCTGGTCCCTGCAGGGATTTACCAATGGCTGCAACATCTGCTGCTTCACGTGTTGGAGTCATTGCAAGCCTTCACTTTGAAAAGCCATTTATTTCTGTGCCCCCTCTCCCACCCCCTGAGCTCAGGGAGTTATTTCTGCTCTGGCAAGGCCTGGAGAAGGGAGAGATTGTTCAGGTATTTCATATTTTCTGTCAGTTGCTTTAAGAGCTAAAGGAAGCCTGTAAAAAGCAGTTGGTTTAGGCTGCTGGAAAATGAACAGTGCTGGATATTGTGTGTGAACTTTCATGTCAAGATGCACTTGAAGGAGCAGCATCTTGTTGTGTTTTACCTGGAGAGCAGGCTGTTTTACCTGCTCCAGCAGGTTTTTGTGGCTGTGATTTCTCTGGGAGAATGAAAATCTGAGGTGTTCCCTCTCTCCTGCCTGTTCTTTGGGTTTTTAATGGAGGATGAAAAATATATTCCACTTTTACATTCCATTTCTCTTGTACTACTTTTTTTTTTTTTTTAAGTCATTGCCTGAGCAGAGGAGGAATCTTCTCCTTTTCAAGTAACGTCACACTGAGGCCTTTCTGACCTTTTAAAACTTTGTGGTAATTACATTATGGTTGATTAGATACTTACACGGGATTATTGAATGGCAGTTACTCTTCAATTCCTCTAATCCCTCCAAAGGAGGAGTAATCTCCCTGCTGAATTTCAACAAGGGCTGTGCTGGAGCAAGGTGGCCTGGAAAATGCCTTGGCAAAGCAGTACTTGGAAATTGATATTATCCCAGTTTGGCTGGAAATGGCAACTGTGTTTTATAAACCAGGGCAAACCTGTGTTTATACTTTATTTTGGGCAGCAGGACTTGAATAAAAACAAATAAATAACCATTCAACAGCAAAATACGTCTCTGGTTTGTTTCTCACAGGCCAAGGGCAAACTCCACGTTAATTTGTGCAAACAAAAGGGCATTTGTTGCTAAATCCCAACTACTTGTTTGGCTGTTTGCCAGGAATACCAGCTTGGCTGAAGGCCAAATCAGGTGTTTGATTACTGCTCCACTTGTGCTGCGTGGTTAAAACTGAAGATTGCATCCTCTGTTATCTGGTAGCAGCAGATAAGTAGAGAAATTCAGCAAACCTGGACCTACTTGTGCTTTTTCACTGGAGTCTCTTCCCTTCCTGAGCTGCTTGAATGGGTACAGGAGGTACTGCAGGGTAGAAAACAGATGAGGTGTGTGATTAAAGTATTGCAAATCAGCTTTGCAGTCCGTGGATTTAAAGAAATGTTACCCATTTATAAACCCCCTCTGGGGCACATTTCTAAAATATCCCCAAAGCAGCACAGAAGTTGTCAGAGCATCTCTGAACTTTAAGTAATTGGGACCTTTTTGCCTTTTCCTGAGTTAAAAACAGGGACAAGTGGCTGAAGTTGCTGGCAAAGCCAGGCTGCCTTTGGGTAGGTGTTGATAGAAAATCTACCAGTTTACATTTAGGAAGTACTCACTGGGTTTTAAATAATGCCATGAGATGTGCAGAGGATGGTGACCCAGAGATCCTCATCTGCTGAGGCCACTCCACAGCAGATCCTGAGGCACAAAATCCTCTCCTTGGGCCGTTTTTGTCAAATCAGGGTTTTGTGTCCTGCTGGGATCGCGCGGGTGGGAGGGGAGGACAGGCAGGGAAAAAAGGAGGTACTTGAGGTCCCTTTTGTCACTGAACTCTGGAATTGCTGCATCTCTGAGTGTGTGGAGAGCCTTTCAAAGGACAGAGTGCAGCTGTGATCCAGGCTGGAGGCAGCACAGGGGCTGGGTGCCTGCGATAAGGGCCGTGCTGGCAGGGCAAAGCAGCGGGAGCTGGAGCAGCCCAGAGCCTGAGGTGGGGACAGCAGGTCCTTCTGCATCCAGAACATCAGCAGCAGTGGTGGCAACGTGGTTTTGTCTCTTCAGGCTGGGGTGGAGAACGCCCAGGGTGAGATTCTTGCATGGTCACCCTCGGACTCTCAAAGGGCGCTGCTGATGGTCGGGCATGGCTGGGTTCCTGTCTGTGTGAAATCAGTGAATTGCAGCATCCCAGCAGGGCTGCCTGCTCTGCACACGGGCTTGGAGAGGTTGGTGTTGGCAGTGTTTGGGTGCCCAGCAGCCTGGGGAGCCAGCCTGGCCCGTGGCTGTGTGTCACGGTGTCCCTGTGCTGGGCCGAGGAGATCCAGGTCCTGTCCCTGCCCAGGCTGTGACACTGAGGAGGGTCCTGGCTGGGGGAGGGATGGATCCATGGATGGATGGGAGCCTGCCAGCCACTTCACAGCTATCTATGCTGATAAGAGCAGCTGTGTTTGCTGCCAGAGCAGCCCTGGGGTGCTGCTGGATGAACACTCTGTGTCAGCCCCTTTTTCCCCTGCCTCTGGGGTTGGTTTACTGCCCCAGGTCCCCTCTCCCTGCAGGGCCTTCTCCTGTCTGAGCTGTCTGCCCCAAAGGTGGGTTGGGATTGGGAACTCTCAGCTGAGGTGCAGGAATTCTTGGAGCACTGTACTTTTCCATGCTCTGGTTTTGGTTTCTCCTGGGGAAATGCTTTCAGGTGTCAGTGGGAGATGCTGCTGATGAGGGACTGGCAGCTCTGACAGTCCTACAGATGAATCCCAGTCCTGTCAGGGGGAATTTGGGATTTGTGTGCCCCCAGGGATGGTGTCAGGGCAATTCTGTGCTGCAGCCAACAAAAAGGAAGATAAATGGTGAAATAACCACTTTTCCAGCAAATAAAACTGGGGGGGGGTGGGGGGGGGGGAATTGTGCTGGTAACAGATTGTTCCACCTTGGGGAGGAGGGGATATTTTCCTGTTTGGGCAGAGTTAATGATTTAGGGCTGCCTTTGGTACAGGGTTGGAGTTTCCAGCCCTGGTGCCACCCGTGTTGCTATTCTGGTCACCTCTCCCTCTCCTGGAAGATCATCCTGCTTTGATGTCTGCTCCTTTTCATTCCTTCATCTCCTTTGATTTCTCCTACTTATCCTCCTTCAGCGTGGCCTCTTTATTTATTTATTTATTTCTACAGTTCTATATCTATGTATGTTTTTATGTTTATATATATATATATATTATTTTTTCCCCTAAATATTCTCCCATTTGAGCTGATTCCTGCTTTGATTTCCCCTTTTTCCCTCTATCCTCCTGTCACCCTCTCAGTTTAATGTGACCCTTCATTCCTTTGCATGGAACAACGTTCCTGTTTCTTGTGTGGTTACCAGGTTTTCTTGCCTCCAGATGTATCTTTTGAGTGGGATCCCTTGGGATTATTTATACATGTATAGACCCTTTGAGCAGCAGTCTCTTTAATTTGGTCTCTTTAATCACTCTGTGTTGTCTCTTTGAGATTTTCCTAGAAGCAGCCTCATAATCTTGTTCAAATTGAAGGGGGGAAAAAATTACCTTTTTTAAAAGAACAGATTGGGAAACCTCAGTCACTTTGAGCAGTGTCTGAACAAGCTGATATTTTTCAGTTTGACAGATTTTTACATAAAGAAATTGTGAAGTGACTGGCAAATGTTAATGGGCAGCCAGGCAGATTATTCTGTGTGCAGAGGGGCCTCGGGACAGGCAGTGCCTCCGACCTGAGCCAGGTACCAACTCAGCACCTGCCTGCCCTGCTGGGTTTAAAACACATTTTCTGCTCTGGCTGTAGCTGGGAGGCTCCCTGGGCTGCTGGAGCAGGGACCTTTCCCTGTTGCATCCACTTAATTGGGGATATTTAAGGGGAGAAAACCCCGTTTGGAATCAAGAAAACCAACCTGAGGATTTGAAATTTTCTTTCTGTTCAGCTGTTTGATGGTGGAGAAGCCCCAGTTTATCTCCTGGTACACTGCAGGGTGTTTGATGTGAAATGGAAAATCCACAATGGGTTCGTTAAAAGCCTTGCAGTAATCAAGGAAGAGGAATTATTAATTCTCTGAAGGGGTCTGTCGTGACCTACTTTACAGCTGCTCTGTGTCTCTTGCTGCAACTGGAACCAGAATATGACAGATCTTAAAGAACCCCACACATGGAAAAGCCACCACATGAAAGAAATGTAATGGTTAAAATGCTGGGCATTTGTAAAAATATTTTTCCATCACGGTGTCAATTTGCAAATATGCAAATGCCAGGAGTAAAACTCCCACTGAGTTGGTGCAGAGTTGGCACCCTGTGCTACATCCCTGCTCCCCTCCTGCCATCCTTACCCACACTCCACTGGGGATTCAAAAACATGGGAATATTTAATGTTTGTCCTCCACCTAGGCATATTTAATTATTACTTTTAAAAAGATGCAGAGACCTGATACTGTTCCCGAGCCGTTTCAGCAGATTTGGGTTCCAGTTCCAGCTGTCACCCTCTGACATAATTTGAGGCAGCAAATTAGATAAAAATCTCTTCTCTTGGTGTGTTACACATTCCCTCTCCGATAGCTTGAGCCCTTCCTGGCTGTCCTTGAGTTTGTGGGGAAAGCACCTTGGGAACTCCAGGGAATATTTATTTTAAAGCCATCCCCTCTTTCTCTCAGCCTTGGGAGGACATTGCTGGGGCTTGGAGGTTCAGGGCAGAAAATGTTGAAGGCATTCCTGAGCTCTACTCTTTATTATCCCCCCCCCAAATATTTTGAAGCTGAAGTCGTTAATGTTTGGTGGAATGCGGAACAGCCGAGCGAGCCCCGCAGTAGATCCCAAAAACATCTTGATTAAATTAGAGGGGAGGTGGAGGGGAGGAGGGCTGGAACAAAGAGGCTGTTGAGGAGCTGGCACGGCCCGTGCTGGGAATTTATGTTGCAGCCAGGGGTGGCAGAACCTCCAGCCCTGCACATGGTGCAGATACACCCTGGAGTAACAAAGGAGTGTGTGTTCCTGCGTGTGCACTGCCCTTCCATGGGCTGGGGACGCAGCTTTTCCCCAGCCCATCAGTCCTGCCAGCTCCTGGGGTGGCTTCCTTGGGTGCTGCTGCTGCTTTTCCAGGTTTGCAGAGAAAGGAGAGGTCTTGATGAGCTCTCAGTGCCCAGCAAAGGTGAGGAGCTGCCCCACTCTGCCCGTCCTCAGCTGTGCAGGGAGCTCCTGCGCTGTCTCCCAAGGATGCTTTTCCAACCACATCATCTTCCAGATCTGCAGGAGAAGGGTTTAACCTGCTCAGATAAGAAGGAGACAGGGTTTGTGGGGACACCCCCTCTCCACATGCACACCCAGCTCATTAGTGGAGCCAATTAATTAAGATTTTGTAAGATTTTGTTGCACAAGCCTTTCCTCGTGTTCAGGGAGGTGCAGACGGACTCGCTTGCAGGTACAGCCAGGAGCAGATTGCAGTAAAGCTGATCAGAATATCTTTTATTTATTGCCTTTTCCTGGAAGATTGTTTACAAAATGGATCGTTCTGCCTCTGCAAAACACACAGAGCAATAGAGAAAATACAGAACAATGTAGAATTTGCTGCTGCAATAGCAATTGGTGTCTGGAGACATTCACAACTGCCAGGACTGTTGTTGTCTTTCCTTGGCATGGATTTTATTCATAATTTCATGGCACTTTCTGGCATGATGCTGGAATCTCTCATGCCTGCATGGCAGTGGGATCAGCAGCCTTTAATCTGCAGTTTGGATTCATGGGAACTCAGGGAAGTTCTCTTCGTGCATCACTTCCACCTCCCTCCACTGCACTCAAGCAACAACTTTTTCCTGACATCCAATCCATTTTCCTCTGGTTTCCACCAAACAAATCCTTCTGCTTCCTCCAATGTATTTTCATTTATCAGGATCAGCCAGCTCAGCTTTTTTTTTTTTTTTTTTTGTGGAATCAGTGCAGGGAACAGTTTTACATTAACAGTGCTCATTGCACAGCTCTTGTTGTGATGTCCCCTGTGATCTGTCTTACCTTCATCTTAATGGAAGGGTTTTTTCCAGTCCAGCAATCCAGCAGCTCCTTTCTTGAGAGCTCATTTGAAAGCACAAAGAGTTTTGTGTTTTGGCAATTTGGCATCTTCTTTCCCCCTTGAACCTGAATCCACATTAAAATATTTGTTTTAATCTCTGTCGCATAATTGATGCTTCAGCAGTTTGTGCAACCAATGAGCAATTTTTTTAGTGCAAGAAATGAGCAGAGTGGGCTGAAAAGAGTGGGGTGAGAGGCAGATGAGGGCCAGGCCAGGCAGTTCCAGCAGCACCAGGGAGCCTGTGGCTGGAAAGCTCCTTCTGTGTGAAAAGTTCAGTGCTGAGGGCATTTCACACAGA
The DNA here is from genome assembly GCA_013397235.1 of Lanius ludovicianus. Taxonomy (NCBI): domain Eukaryota; kingdom Metazoa; phylum Chordata; class Aves; order Passeriformes; family Laniidae; genus Lanius; species Lanius ludovicianus. The sequence goes on along the minus strand of VYXG01005245.1, from coordinate 99,768 downwards.
CCCAGGCAGTCCCTTCCATTAATCATCCCCACGTGGAGGAAAAGGCAGCCAGAAAACCCTGGCGACCCAAATCACTGCAGGGGTGAGCAGCAGCCTCAGCTCCTTCTGCTTCCAGAGGTGGAAATGCTGTGGGTTTGTCCCTGCAAGCTCCCTCGGAGGTTGGGAATCCCCAGCTCTTTGCTTTCCTCTAGAAACTCCTCAGAAAAGGCTTTCCTTTGTCAGTTTGTGTCAGATGTTCTTTATTCCTGTAGCACCTAGGGAGCAGGGTGAGGAATGTGGGGTTGGAACATGTGGAAAATCCAGGGGATTGGGTGTTGGATGCTTGGGAATCCCATTGTGCTGCCATCAAAGCAATTCCAGGCTGATGGGAACCACAACTCCCCAAAATAATAAAAAAAAAAGTCTCCAATAAAGCAATTTTCATCTCAGAAACACACTCTGAGCACTGCTGAACTGGACAGCACGGGGAAAAGAATAATTTAAATTCAAATCAGATAATCTTTCTCTTCTGGCTCTTTAGTTTATCAGTGTGTTGTTGGTTTTCTTCTCATGGCTTAGCACTATCTTGACTTCCTGGGCAGAAATGTTGGTTTAAGCGTGGGTTTGGCTGCACTGCCTCTTTATCTGTTTCTTTTCCTGAACGTTGCAGGCATAAATAATCTTGGATTTATCAAATTTGCTTGCCCCAGTAGATATTAAACACTTGTAACGTGAGGGTTCGAGCATGCAAACGCTGCCTGAGTGGGCAGTGAATGAATAAAATCTATAAACTGGATTAAGTTATTCTTGTTACGTGGTGGTTTTCTTATCCTGCCTCTCTTCAGCTTCCATCCCAAGCTGTGCTGCACCCACAGTGTTGCTTGATCCTGTGAAAACAGGAAAATGCTGTGTTTTCAGGCTTGAAAATCGGAAATCTCAAGTTCTCTGGAAATTTCCATCTCTGTTCCATAAAGCTTTTCTGACTGTGCACTTCTATATTTTGGTTTATTAATACTCCTGGTGCAATGTGACCCTGGGTGCCTCTGGGCTGGGCACTGATTGGATTTGCCAGCATAAATAGTGGTGCTTAATTAAGCCTAAATTATTTGTGGATGCTCGGTGCTCACTTCCTGTGCCTTTGCAGTGTCTTCCCCAATTAACTTTCATTTCTCTGTTCTGTTGCAGAGCAAGGAAGTGGGACTGCAGCTCCAGGAGGACTTGATGAAGGTCTTGAATGAGCTCTACACGGTAAATCAGTGATTTCTTGGCCCCTTCTCAGGCAGAAGGGAGAAGTGTTTGACTTCTCCCGCCAAGGCTGAGAAGAGGCTGCAGTGCCTCAGCTCGAGGTTACCTAAAAAGCTCCAGAAATCCCATTTTTCCCCTGTGGCTTGTCCTTGAGTTGTTCCAGCTCTCCAACTGTTGGCTCCCCAAAGATCTCACCTTCATGCCCATTTGTGCCTTTGCTGCAGTGCTGGTTTGAAAAAGAGCCAGAGACAGGAGAATTATTTCCAAATATGCCGAAAATCTTGGGGTTTGTGTGGTGTGGGCTTTCAGAGGCACCCACTGAACTGATTTGTCCCTCAGCTCTCAGCAGAACAGCTCCTTTTAGAGTCAGAGTTTCCCATCTGTGCTTTTTCCTTCTCAGTAAATCCACTGGAGACCCCAAGGAGGAGGTGAGGAGGAGGAGGAGGTGATCCCAAGGGTTCATGTGCTGCCTGGGGATTTTTCTTTTCCTCACACAGACCAATGGAAAAGCCTCTTGCTTGATGTAAATTCTGCTTTCTGCAGCTGTAACTGAGCTAGTTCTCATCTTTAAAAGCAGAACTCACTGCTCAGTTGCTCAAAATGCCTTTTATTTTGTCCTTCCTTGGTGATTTGCTGGGTCATGACACTGAGATTTGTGTTCTGGCCTTCCTCCTTCCAGAAGCTGACCCAGGGCTGTTTCTCAAGCCGTGGCAAATTGACCCTGTGGTGGAATCAGGGGTAAAAATACAGAATATACAGAATTTCAGGGGGTTCCCTGAAATTTCCTGTGTCAGTAAAATGTATAGAGGGAATTGTTTCATTGCAGTTTGTTACAATTAGAGCCTCAAAGCCAAATATTCAGGCAAATCAGCACTCCAGAAACTGTCTTCTATTTGAGGGCATAATTGGCTCAACTTTTGAGTCAAGTCATGGGTGGGATCCTAAGGAAGGACCCAGATCTGCCTCGAAAAAGAGACTTTTAGGAGCTGAGATTAATTTCTGTTCCAAGTTCAGCTGGCTCTGAAGTGGCTGCTGAGTGGAGTGGCATGGACAGGGGATCATTTCTGGATGCCAGGATCTGACAGGTGATTTTTTGAGCCAAATAGTGAGTTCTGGTAATTCCTCTACCCTGGAAGGAAGAACTTCCAGAATGCAGCCTTTGCTAAACAAAGTGATGGAAGGCATTGGTATTTTTAGTGTCAGTGCTGGGAATTGGAAATCTGTCTCTTCATTTCTCCTGCTGCAGAACTCTAAACTGTCCCCTCACCAGAAAACCTTTTCCTTTGCAAAAAAGCCACTTCTGATCATGCTGAAAGATGCTTTTTGTTGGAATTACAGCAGCCCCACCAGTGATTACATTTAGTGGTATTTTTAGAAATAATTCCACCTCTTTTTCTGCTGGATGTGGCACTCAGTGGGCTGGGCTGGGTGACAAAGTGAAGATCAGCCAAAGGCTGGATGCTCTTGGAGGTCTTTTCCAACCTCACTGACTCCATAATTCCGTATCCAAAGGATTAACAGAATCCCTGATTTTAGGCAAAATGGATCTGGATGAAATCTTTACTTTCTCTGCACAAATAAAACACAGAGGGTTGTCCCAACCTGTAATTTTTTTTGTCCTGTGCCATCTTGCCCTCAGCAGACCCCAGTGAGTCACCAGTGTCCCTACACCAGAGCCTGTGGCTGCCAACGTGGCGTAAAACCATTAAAAACCCATTAAAACTGGGATTTCTCCCTCTGCTTTCACTCTTTGCCAGCTCCACTGTGAGTGAGAGAGGAAAAGCAACTCCTTTGCATCTATTATTATCATTATGAACGCCTGCTTTATAGTCTGAGCATCTGCAGGGGCTGGGAGTGCGTGTGTAAATTATTCAGGAGGTGTCTTTAGCCCTGGCTGCAGTCACATCCCTTTCATGTTTAAATCCAGAGTCTCTGTGGCTCTGGGAACCTCTGCTGATCACTGCACAGGGGGAGCCTGCAGCCCACTCAGGTAAAATCCTGTTATGTTGTGATGCAAAATAGCTCCAAACGGGTTTTCATCTGAGATAAATCAAATTATTCACAAGTGGGGCCTTTATTACTGCTGGAATGGGGGACTTAATGCAATTGTGCATTTTTTTTTGCCCCCTGTGAGTGTTGTATCGTGTTTGTTTTGGTGTGGGATTCAAATTGCTTTGCATTTATGGATAAAAAGCTGGTTTGTGTCTCTTGTCCTTTGGTTCTGTTTGCATAGCACAAAGCTAGACATTAATATCACGTGAAACAAATGTGATTTTTGTGACTGGGGGATATTTATCTATTATATTTATGTATAAAAAATGTGCTATGATAGAAGTTGCTCATACAGCACAGAGTCCAGGTCTCCCTAAACAAAAGAACCACACTTGTTTATTAATTTTTTTATTACATAAGGTGCCCAAAAGTAGTTTTATGTCCCAAATTTGATTTGAACAAATGGCACCTGAGTGGCTCTTGCAGCCACTGTGTTGAGGCTGGATTTACATCCTGTGATCTTTGAAGCACTGATTCACCCAGATGAAAGACTGATGGGCCTCCCTTCAGAAACCTTACCTGCTGATGAAAAGCTCTCATTTTCCTGGCATATCATTTTCTTTGAACAGTCAGGGAGTCTGGATTTAGTCTGCATCCTTTTTTTGATTTTCCTGCCTCCTTTATTGCCTTGTGCAGGAAGGCACATGCCAAAGTCAAACAAAGCAGCAGCTGCTGAATCATCCACTTTGATTTCAGATTGGTTTGGAGAGCCACACTCACTCAGGCACCTCCTGCCCTGCTTTTCTGACCTGGGAGATGTCCCTGAGTGTGTTTTTTTGGGGGTTCAGGTGTTTCAGACTAAGAGCCAGCTCAGCCTCGCCGGGCCCTGAGTGGTGCTCGTTGTCCTCTGCAGGTGATGAAGACCTACCACATGTACAACGCCGACAGCATCAGTGCCCAGAGCAAGCTGAAGGAGGCAGAGAAGCAGGAGGAGAAGCAGATTGGGAAGTCAGTGAAACAGGAGGACAAGCAGACCCCACGCTCCCCTGACTCCACCTCCAATGTCAAGTTTGAGGAGAAGCACGTCCGGAGGAGCTCTGTCAAAAAAATCGAGAAGATGAAGGAGAAGGTACTGGCAGGGGTGCATAGGAGCCACAGAGTTCCCCCCCTCAAATGCCAATCTCATTCTTTGGGCAGGTTTTACTCAACACTCAGCTGAAGGAAAAGCAGATCCAGCACCAGGTTTCCTTTAGGGCAGTCAGGTGTGCAGTTTGTGTCGTCCCAGGGAATGCAGGCACGGCACAAAGAGCTGAAACCAGGTTAGAGTGGGAAGGCAGAGGTTGGAATTCATGGCTACCGTGATTGGTTTTGTTGCCCAAAGCACGAGGCCTGTGCTCCAGGGAGCCCAGCAATCCCAAACGGGCTTGGAGGGCAGAACCAGTAGCCTCAGCAGTCACTAAGCAGTTCAGCTTTAAGGTTCAAGCCAGTAAAAGGGATGGAGTTATTTTTGAATGGATTTGGGCTGTGGAAGGACCAGGTTCAGGCCTTGGAAGAGGTGGGGTGCCTGTAGCAACCCTCAGACAACCCATGGGCTTCTGTGGTGGTGCTGGAGCTGGGCCATAACCTCCTAAACCCACCCTGTTCCTTCATCCCTCCTTTAATCTTCCCCATCCCACAGTCTCAAGACTTTCAATCCAGCATAGGAATACTTAAACACATCTAAATAATTAATCTGCATTTCAAATCTTGGAGTCCTGGCAAAACTGGAATTCAAATGGGCAAAATCTGTGTGAGCAGAGTAAGATTGGTTCAGTGTTCTCTGGTGTTACCCAGAGTGCTGCTCACCTCCTTTAATGCTATATTCTGGTTTTTGTTGTCTTTCAGCGCCAGGCAAAGTACACAGAAAACAGACTGAAGGCAATTAAGGCAAGAAATGAGTATCTGCTGGCCCTGGAAGCCACCAATGCCTCGGTGTTCAAGTACTACATCCATGACCTGTCTGATCTCATTGATGTAAGTGCTGCTGCTCGGGGCCAGGAGCCTCCCGTGTCCCTCTCCTCCCTCAGCACAGCTGGAAACCTCTGCACAGCTGGGCTGGGCAGCTTGGGGGGGTGGCAGTGGCCTGATAATTGGTCATTAGGCTGTGACAAGAGCTTTTCTCAGGTGGCCACCTCTGTGACCCAGACAGGGGACAGGGCTCTGAGAGAGAAAAGGAGGAGCTGCTAAGTTGAAGTGAAACCTGGCTTCAGTGTCACACTGCTGCCTGACTTTTTCACTTGACTGTGAGGGAAACCTGCAAGATTTTAACTCAGAAGCACGTTTGAAAAAAGTTTTTTAACTGTAGAAACAGAACAAGAAATTTGGTTGAAGAGAGGAAGTTCAGAAATGTTTCCTGAGGCTGCTTTGGTTTTGGCAAAGTCATAGAATCATGGAATATTGTGAGTTGGAAGTCAGGGGTCATCCAGTCCAACTGCTGGCCGTGTACAGACATCCCAAAATCCCCCCCTGTGCCTGAGGGTGCTGTCCCAGCACTCCTCCTGCAGCTCTGGAGGGTTGGGAGCAGTGCCCATTCCCTGGGGAGCCTGCTCAGTGCCCCAGCACCCTCTGGGGGAAGAACCTTTCCCTTCTCTCCATCCCAAACCTCCCTGACACAGCTCCAGCCCTTCCCTAAGATCATTTCCTCGCTCACCAGAGTGGAATTCAGTCTCTCCCCATTCAGGGGACCACAGTTCTGCTTTTGGTAAAACTCACTGCAAAAATGCCCTGAAATTCTGATTTTTGAGAGCTCAGAAAAGCCAGTTGGGAATGCTGAGGTTGTTCCCAAGGATGGAACCCCCCCTTCAGCCTGAACACACTGCGTGGGGGTCAGTGGCTCTGGTGGCTCCTGTTCCCCTTGCCAAGGCCATCCCTGCTGGAAGCTCTCGGCTGCAGAGCCTGGAGGGAGCTGCTGTGGAGGAGCAGGCAGTGATGAGCACAAGAGTCTCTAGACACAGGCACTAAAGAGCACTCAGATCTCTATTAATTACTCAGCTATTAGAATAACCAGCAGTCTATAGGATACATTTATTCAGCTGATGATAAACTCGCCTGGAGTGCTCTTGTGCCAGGTGTTGATTTAAACCTGTCCTTTGGAGGTCAGGGCTGTCACCAAGAGTGGGCTTGAAAAATGCTGTTATTTCCAAATGTTGTGGTTTGCAGGATTGCTGCTCTGGAGAGGCCTGCTTTGTTTATTCCTGCTGCCTTTTTAGGAGCCCTGTTTTGGTTAACATTTGCTCAACCTTAATTGCGTGGCCCTGGGTTTTTAACGAATGAGAACTTTGTGTTTATATTTATATCAAAGCTACAAGGTTGGGATTAATTTCACCAGCATCAGCCTAATTTAATTGTTTTAATTTTATCCTTCAAAAGCCCTGTCTCTCAAGTCTTCCCCCAAATGCTGCCCATGTGCCTGGTTCAGTTGTCTGTTCTGGGTGTATTTTCATGGATCACAGGTGGCAGAGAATCCCTGTGGATGTCACAAGCCCAGAACAACCTCTGAGCACAGAGCTGAGGTGTTTCCAGCAGGACAGGACAAACCTGGGGCAGCTTGGAAGGAGGGGCTGCCCTCCCTGGGCTGTCCCAGCTGTGTCTGGGGCATGGCAGGCAGTGGTGCAGGACAAGAATCCAAATTTCTGCAGCCCAGGGATTTGTCTGTTCCTAGAGAAGAGCCCTTGTGGCTCTGGGTGAGCCCCTGCCTGAGTTAACCCCCTTGGAGCATTCAGTTTAGCACCACAAGTTCTCATCATCTTCAAAATAAAAGTGTTATCTGCTTTCTGTTCAGGCATGGAAAAATGTGGGACTTGTCTGGGAGCACAGCAGATGGAATTCAGTTATCTCGTTAAGACACAGGGAAAAAATAGATTTATTAATGCCTTTGATCCTGAAGGATTGAAAATTAACAATTATAACCATTGATGGTTATCTGAGCCATCTGACTTGAATAAAAATGAGATTTTTAAGCCAGGCTGTAATGCCTTGCCTCGATCTAATCATTTGATGATATTGAATTATGAAATATAATATAAAAGTAATCTTCAAAGTCGCTTACAAGGAGATTGTGTTAGACCAAACAGCATTAACTTGTCATGTTTATCCAGCACGGTGTTCCCTGTGCAGGGAAGGGTAACAGGGAGTTAATTCTTTGTCGAGAGTTAAGAGCAATAAATTGTTTCTGACATAGCCCAGTAGTTTTGAATTTCCTGACTTTGGGGACTGAGGCAGCTCTTTGATGCTAATGAAATATTACAGTAATGGGGAAGTTTGCATTAACTCATATTTATAAAAGGGTCACTAGGACAGGATTGGGATAAAAGAGATAAAAACGTGTGTTAAAATCCCAGAGCTTACTTTACTCTTCCAGAGATAGGTATTCTGTGGCTGTTTACTCCAGGATCTTATCTTTCCCCTTCCAAATCTGAATTGCATTTTAAAACAAAGGGCTTTTTCCCCTTAAATCTTCTGGTTTTGAGGCCTGTTTGAAAGCTAACTGGCAAAGGGTTAATCAGCTGTCATGTTGGGAAGTGAATTTGAATGAGTTATCATTAAATTCTTATAAAAAATTGATTTCCTTTGAGAACGATTCCATCAAACATTTATATAACCCAGAAAAGGGATGGCAGGACTGGTGCATTTATAAACATGGGACACTGGACTTAAAAAAAACCCTTTAAAGTGGGGGAGTGGGCTGGGAAATGTTTTCTGTCTGTGGTTTCAACAGCAAAGAGCCAACACATCCTGCCTGAGGGAGGTGAGGTGTGACACATTTAACTTGCCTTTGGATTCCCAGTCCTCCCAGTGCATTGGAGGGGACACTGGGAGGACAAACTGGTCACACTGGCAGGGTGCACAGCTGCCTGTCCCACAGCAGGAGTTCCAGTTGTTGTCCCTGCAGTTCAGGAATGACAGGGAGCTGCTGGGTCCAGCAGAACCCACAGAGATGATTTGGGGTCTGGAGCATCTCCCTGATGAGGGGACACTGTGGGGCTGGGGCTGGTCAGTCTGGAGAGGACAAGGCTGAGAGGGGACCCCCATCAGCTCAGAAATATCCCTGAGGGGTGTCAGGAAGGTGCCAGGCTCTGTTCAGCCACAGCACAAGGAGTGATGGGCTACAACACAAGAAATTCCACCTCCACCTGAGGAAGAACCTCTGTCCATGAGGGTGGCAGAGCCTGGAACAGCTGCCCAGGGAGGGCCTGGAGTCTCCCTTCCTGCAGACATCCCAAACCCACCTGGAGAGTCCCCTCCACGTGACCCTGCCTTGGGCTGGGTGATCTCCAGAGGTCCCTTGCAACCCCAAAAATTCTGTGCAAAGGAGTGAGTGCTGCTGTTAAATCCGAGCTGATCCTGATCCCAGTCCTTGGCCCAACTCCATCTTTCCCCCCATGGCTGCAGGACCAGCCCTGCAGAGTGAGCAGTAGCTGTGAGTGCCTCTTGATCCAAGGCTGCCTCCACACGTGCAGATTCTCAATCAAGCCTCTTTTGTTTTGCTTTTTGTTTTGTTGTGTTGTTTGGTTTTGTTTTTTTTTTTTTTCTTGGCTGGTTTTGTTCTTTTCTGATTGAATGTAAAGTCCCTTAATTCTCTGCCTCCAGTCCAACCAGCAACTGCAGCTCTTTTTCCAAGGCCCCACACCTGCCACAGCTTGCTTGGCACAAGAGCCAGGCTTCCAGCAGCACTCAGTGGCAGGAATTCTGTGGGAGCAGGGAATGGTCCAGCAGTTTCTCTTCCCTCTCCCCCCACCCCTCCTTCTTCTTTTTTCCCCCCCCTCCCATTTTTCCTCTGCGTTTGCAAACAATGGCAGTGATGAGACCCAAATGATGGGCAAGGAGGAGTTTTCATGTGAATTTTGCTTACAGAGCAGCACAGCAATGGAGCAGATGGTCTCTTTCTTTCCTTTCTGGATATTCTCCTAGTGGATGTAATCTTGCTTGTAATTCCAAGAAGGTGGGCTCCTTCTCACTCACTTTATGGCTGAAAAATCCAGGCTGGTTCTGAGCTAATGCTAATGAAAAGCTCCTTTTTTTTCCCCCTTCTGAAAAATGAAAACTTGGCTCTGCAGCCGTGGTGGAAATGAAGCTGCTTGATTGTCTCCCAGTGACATCATCCCAGTGTCAGCCATAGCCAGGAAATTCTTGACCATAACCACTTTCTGCTTCAAAGTTTTTTGCTCCTCTGTTTCACCCCAGCAATGAAATCATCCCAACTGGTGGCTGCTGGGTTTTGGATGACTCTTTTCATGTCCAGGTCATGCTCTTCCTTCCTGAAGTACACTGGATGAAGCAGTTTGCTGCAATTATGGAATTATTTAGATGCAGATTTGTCTTTACAGATGATCCAAATCCTGTGTCTTGTCTCTCCAATAGCACCTCAGTGCCTTGCTTTCCTCCTCCTTTGAATAATGTTATTTAAGGATTTTGGAGTGTTTTCATAGGAATCAGGACCCCTAAAAGTCAGGTTAGAATTTAGGGAAATACCCTGCCCTACTGCTGAACTTCACCCCTTCATTTTTGAATGAAATCAGTCTCCAGTACTCCATGAAAAATGAGTCTCTAATAGTCCAGGAAAACGCCACAACCTGTTACTGTGCTTCAAGCTTGGTAATTAATTACAACATACTGATAAAATTTGCATGGGGTTACAGCTTGAGGTGCTCTGTGCAGTCAGTGAGAGACGTGGGACCTCCCTGCCACCCACAGATGACAAAATACCCCCACCTTGTTCCCCCTTTTGCACAGCTCTCGCCTTTGGAAACATTCAGATTCCCATTGTGGGGGTTTATTCCCTTTATTCATATGGAATTGTGTGTGTTTTCCAGCAGTGCTGTGACCTGGGCTACCACGCCAGCCTCAACAGAGCCCTGAGGACGTTCCTGTCGGCCGAGCTGAACCTGGAGCAGTCCAAGCACGAGGGGCTGGACGCCATCGAGAACGCTGTGGAGAACCTGGATGCCAACAGTGACAAGCAGAGGCTGATGGAGATGTACAACAACGTCTTCTGCCCCCCCATGAAGTTCGAGTTCCAGCCCCACATGGGTGACATGGTCAGTGTGGGGCCCTCCTGCAGCTCTGCCTGCTTATCTCCCTCAGTTTTGATCACTTCACCCACTCCAGGGCCGCCTGTTTGGCTCTTTTGGGTGCCTCAGAGCTGGGAGATGATGCAGAGATTAAGCAGAGGTTTCATGGCAGAGATATCTGAATTTTAATTTTTTGGCTATGCAAGCTACTGGAAGTGAAAATGATTAATTAGGTTTAAGATTAAATGTGAGTAGGAAACACCTTCATTCAACCCACAGGTGAATCCCCTAGGCTGCCTCTGAATTCTGAGATTTGAGGGGCCAACAGAAGAAACCTCAATGCTGTGTTTTTGCACCATCTGAGTGTGCAATCTGAGAGCACAAATGCTTCAGAGTGGTGCTTTTTGCACCCTCCTTGTGAGACAGAGCTGTCAGAGGACTCCCCATTTTTGGCAGGGCAAATCCCTCTCTTTGTGGGTCTATCAAGATGTGGTTGCTCAGCTGGGAGCTGTTGAAAGTCACACGAGCTGAAACAGTTCTGAACAGGAACACGTGTACAGTGTGATAATTTAGGTCAGTTGGTTGGATTTCTGGATTATCCCCCGAGCACAGACTGGAGGATGGTCTCTTGCAGCCTCTTCTTTTGGGCTGTGAATTACAGCCACTGCTCCAGGCTCTTCTTTGTCTCTCCCATTTTTAAGTGAAACCTTCAGACTGCAAATGACCTTTCCTGGATTGTTCTGTGCTTCTGATCCTGTAAGATTGTGGGAGAAAAAGGAATTACCTGCAGAGTCTCATTCAGGAGCAGCTCCTATTCACTGAATCATTTATCTTGCTGCTTCTCAAGGCCAGAGGAGTGTTTATAAATGCAGCTGATGGTCTTGTAGCAATGGTGCTGCACACAGCAGATTGTATCAGACTAGATGATGGTGTGTGTGCATGGGTGGGATAAAACTCCCAGTTTCAATTTCTGTCTCTAAAAAAACAGCCTCAGGCAGTGAGGTCAGTGTTTTCTTTTAAAAACCCACACAAAACCCAGAACAAAAGGAAAGGGAAAAGCTGCCCTGTGCTGTGGAATGAAGATCATTCTGAGCAGCTCAGGGAACCTCGGTGTTCTGGTGTCTGGGACAGGTCCCCAACCTGTGCTGGTTTTATTTCAGCCCCCCTGGATCCATTCAGGAGTGACCTGTGCCTGCTGCTGTGCTGTGCAGGTGGTTCAGCTGAGCAATCCCCTACCCCAGGATGCCAGGCTGAAGCTCTGAACCAAATTCTTGATTTTTGATATGATTTATCCAAATACCTGGCATAAAGCACCTCCAGGCTTCCAACACACACGACAAGCTGACATCACCAAGAGTGGCTGTTGTTTTCTAGCTCTTCTTTGATGTTGCCATCATGTCTTTCTCCCTGTTCAATGCTCTCAGGAAGGGAGCTGCACTTTGGTAGAACCATGGACCTTCTCTGGCTGAAATCCAGCACTGCCCAGTTCTAAAGCTCAGCACTTTGGAGAATGTTTCTGATAAATAAAGGAGTAATTGCAATGTCCTGCTGTGCTGTTTCTCCTGCAGGAGTCTCAGCTCTGTGCCCAGCAGCCAGTGCAGAGTGAGTTGGTGCAGAGGTGTCAGCAGCTGCAGTCCCGATTATCGACGCTGAAGATCGAAAACGAAGAGGTCAGTTAAGAACCAAAATTCAGCAGCACCTCTTAGCCACTGACTGGGCACTGGTTATGGAAGAATCTGGGTGTTGTGATCCTTTTTTATCAACACTTGTGTTAACATTCAAGGCCAAGGCATCTTGTGCATTAATTAGTGTGTGATCTCACAGGAAAGTTGGGTGTATGGAGAGGATGCTTTAAAATCCCTCCCCATATCTCTCTTCCCATCCTTAACTTGATAAAACTGGCTGTGGTGCAGAAGTTTTGTTTGGATGGCAAAGGGAAAAGGAGGAATTTAATGCTTTGAAGTGAGTTTGCATAACCTGAGTTAAAGTGATTTTTGTTTACTTGGCCATTCATGATGAGAAGAAGATGACAGGAATGGGATCTAATCTCTGCACCTCTGTGTTCAGGAACTTCTGGGCAAAATTTGCAACTCCTTTTATGTCTAGAAAGTCGATTCTGGCCTTCAGTAAAAATGTACAGTGCAGCAGAGTCCTGTTTGTAATTAACATCTGCTGCCCAGTAGCTGCAGAAGACAATTAGAGCATCTTTGTTCAGCTCTCTTTGCTTTGAGGTTAAATTTCTTTCCATCTCCTCCTGATCCCAGCCTGAGACATCACAACTGCAAGCCTGGCACGGAGTCCTGGCAGGTTCAGGGCGCTGCCAGCTCTGTGCTTGCATGGACTGTGCTGTTAATGAGCCAAAATTAATTACAGCACACAGGGTGTGAAACCAGTCATATCTGTTTATTAGTGAAGTGCTCCAGGGGACTTTACTACCTCTGTTGTTTACTTACAACATAAAACCTTTGGGTTTTGAGTTCTCTCCTTCTTGCTGGACAGGTTAAGAAGACAATGGAAGCCACACTCCAGACAATCCAGGACATTGTCACGATAGAGGACTTTGATGTCTCTGACTGCTTCCAGTACAGCAACTCCATGGAGTCAGTGAAATCCACCGTGTCAGAAACGTTCATGAGCAAACCCAGCATTGCCAAGAGACGGGCAAACCAGCAGGAGACTGAGCAGTTCTACTTCACAGTAAGGGGCTGATTCTTAGGAATTTAGGAGGGTTTTTTTTGTTCGGGAAATTCGCCCCTTTGAGGGTGGGCAGGCCCTGGCACAGGGTGCCCAGAGAAGCTGTGGCTGCCTCTGCATCCCTGGAAGTGTCCAGAAGGGGCTTGGAGCAGCTTGGCACAGTGGGAGATGTCCCTGCCCATCCCCTGGATGATCTTTAAGATCCTTTCCATTCCAACCCATTCCATGATTCTGTAATTTTCAGTGTGATCTGCTCAGAATTATCCTCACAGGAGAGTGCAGAGTGATGCTTTTGTCTATCAAAAGATGCTTCTCTCTTTGCTTTTGGGCAAGCAGATGCAGCGTGGTGGGGTTCAAAATTGCCTGCTCTCAATTCTCTGCAAATATTTTGGGATACCTCTGTTGATGCAAACGTCATCTGTGGGCAAATCGTGTCAAATTTGATTTCTTCTGCATCTGAAAAACAATTTTCTGAGAAAAAACCTAACAGCTTGTAAACATCAAATTTCAAAGCTAGTGCAAACTAAAAGAACATTTAGCTCTTTCATTTTTTGTGATTATCATCTTACAATTTCAGCCTGCAGAAGCTTTTCATTGAGTTGGTTCTTTTTAAAAGATGCTAAGAGCTTTTTGATACTGAATTTCATACCAGACTGTCTTTTTCCTACATCAGACTTATGTTAAACTGTTGAATTTGTTTCCAATTTCAAAATATTTCAGAGTAGCAGATGAAAATTATGGATTTTACCCTGGTTACTTTGTCACTCCTTTGGGCATCCTTCACCACCTTCTTCCCAGAATGGTGGTGCCTGTTAAAATGTGAATTTTCTGTGCACTAACTTGGCAGGATGGTTCATTAGGCCTTAGAAAGATCCAGAATCCTTGGCTGAAGGTGAATCTGGCTATTGAGAGAAGTGGGTGGAGAGGCTGCTTCAATTAAGAAGGGATTGACCACCCTGCCCAGGGTTGTGGAACTGGAAAAGTGATTTTTAATTGAACTCTGAGCACTCCCTCTCCAGAGAGGGCTATTTTGAGTTCAAATAGGAGGAGGAGGAATCCAGGGCTTAGTTTGGGTGGGATATTTCTCTGTTTCATGTTGTTGGTGTGGTGTTAGAGAGAGACCCTCTTTAAGCAGCCTGATCAGATGCTGCATTGATCTGCTATTGACCAGGCTTATAAATAGCCTTGATAAGGATTTCCAGCTCTGAATCTGCCAGGAGCAGCTTTTTCAGTGTCTGAGAAAACCCTCAGATTGGGTATTAATGAGGCTTGAGGGCAGAGCTTTGTGTAGGGGATAAAGACAAAGTGCAGTGCAGAAGTGAGATTTAATTCCCTTTTACCTCGTGATGTGCTGAGTGCTGGGGGGTAGGAACTGCAAGAAAAAAGCTGATTTAAAAGAATATTCCCTGTTAATGTGACTCAGGGAGGAAATTCCATGTGCTGCATTCCTAGGCAGAGCTTTTGGGTAAATACAGTGATGGCAGCATGAGAATTTAGTGGAAGGATCCTCACTGGAGCATCTCCAAACTGGACTAATCTGTATTTCCACTGGAGGCACATCCCTGCACTGCTGATGGATCTCTTGGTGGGCTTTGAAGGGAGAATTGTCTTCAGGGTAATTTAAACTTGGCTGTGTGAGTGCAAGGCAGAGGGGAAGGATGGGCTCAGCCCTGGGCTGCTGCAGGTGGCTGAGGCAGGGAAGCAGCAGCAACTTCAGGGAGCCAAAATCCAGGGATGTGCTGCTGCTGCCATGGCTACAGCCCTGCTTCCCGAGCCAGGGATCCGGGCAGAGCTGCCCATCAGGGCACAGCTGGCACCCAGCCCCACCTGGGCAGTGGGAAGGGGGTGAATGATTTCATTCTTTCCCCTCTAAACAGGCATAATTTTAGTTCTTAGGCAAAATGTTATTTTTTACCTCTGGAAAGAGGGGGAAGCAGAACAACGCTCGTTGTGTGAAGTGCTTTAGGATTAATGGAGATTTATTTTTGCCAAGGCCTTTAAGACATGGAGAAATGTGGTGTAAAATCCTCCTGCCCCTGAGTCATGCAGCAGTGGCAGCTGGGGGGGTTTGGGTGGTGCTGATCCCATGGGAAGTGGATCCAATTCCCCCATTGGGATGCTGATCCCTTGGGAAGTCAGATCCAGTTCCCCCATCCTTGAGTCCAGTGCCTGGTTTGGAATTAATCTTGGAGGGGTGAGAGAGAGGAAAATCCCTGAATTTTCCTGACTGGAAGCAGATCAGGATGTGGAGCAGTAGCAGAGGTGTTTTTTTCCTTCCAGCCTGAAAAGGGAGGAAGGCACAGTCCAGTTTGGGTTCTGCTTCATCCCATGCACAACTGGTTCTGACTGGGAAACTCCTGCAGGGCCTTTGGGCTCAGAGATGCCCAACTTGCTTGGTTTTGTAGGTGTAAAATGCTCCTGGCTCTGACTCCCAGCTGGTCTTCACCTCTAAATTGTCACCGTGCACCAGTGATGTGGCTCGAGGATGTTCCTGCTGCTTTGGTCTGGCTGCACTTGGCCCGACCCCAGCTGTGCTCTGCCCCAAATGAAATCCTCAGGAGTTCTGCAGTTTGATTTTTTTTTTTCCTTTGACTGTTTCTATTACACCCAAAATCCAGGGCTAATGGATCTTTCTAATTCACTGGGAAAAGCCTGAAGCTTTATTTTGAAATTAATTTTTTTTGTCAGCATCCTTGCAACAGGCAGGGAACAGAATGTTAGGCATGAGGAAATGCTTAAAAAAACATGAGATTCTGCACTGGATGGGAACATCTTTTAGTCCTTTAAAGCAACCCCTGGTACCTGTTGATGTTTTTAATGACCTCCAAGCGAGAGCCTTGCAAGTCCCAGCGAGTGCCTCTGCCCTGCCCTGCCTGCAGTCACCTTAGGCTGGGCTTAAGTGTTTAGATCTGCTTCAAAGGGGAGCTTAACTCTGCCAAGACGAGTTGATCTGCTGATCTTTAAGCTTCTGTTTGCAGCTGAGCCTTCCAGCCCTCCTGTCCCTTTGCCTGAGCGTGACCCTGGGACCCCCCAGAACCAGATTTATCCTCATCCGCCCCCACTTCAGACTGGTTCTTTTTGCAGTTTTTACTTATTGTGTTTTCTTCTGCAAAAATTTAACTGAGCAAAATGTATAGTATGGGCTTGGCAAACAGATTCTACAGGGAAATCCCCCCCCAAAAATGTAATTAATTTTTCATAGTGGTGATCACGCTTCCTGTTTTCTTCTAAAACAACAAGAAAAAGTTGAAATATTAATAAAGGAAGCAGGAAATGCTGAGACTTTCCAAAGGGACTTAATTCTTGTGAAATGTTTTATTCAGTGTTGTCAAGCAAGGGGACATAAAACACAAGCTTTTGGCAGTTAATTAAAGCCATTTTTGTTTGTTGTGTCAGTGCACACAGGGCTGGGGAGCCCAGGGGGAAGCTTCGTTAATTCCTGGAAGGTTTTCCCTCACCCTCACTGCTGCCTCAGTGGGTGTATGTATTTCTTTCTTTCTTTATTTATGTATATATTTCTTCTTGACTCTTTGCTGCTCCTGCAAAGGCCAAGCAGGGTCCAGGCACTCGTGTTGTTAAAAATACTCATTTTTGCTTGAAGGATTTGCAGTCTTACTGTGCAGATCAGAGCTGGAAGGAAGTGGATTGAATTGGAGAGAGCTGGAAGTGTCCAAGGCCAGGCTGGACAGGGCTTGGAGCAACCTGAGAGGGTGAAAAGTGTCCCTGCCCGTGGAACTGGATGAGCTTTGAGGTCCCTTCCCACCCAAACCATTTGAATATTTGATTACAAGAGGGCTTTCCAGGGCCACTGGGCAGTGACATTTGGGATTTTCACTCCATTTACTGCCCAGAAAAAGCCGTGTCCTGAGCAGGGGAGTGAAGGTGCCGGACCCCGAGGTGCTGCACAACCCCCAGAGCCACATTCCTTGTTCCCGAGGGGACATGGACATGAACAGCGCATCGCCCC
>VYXG01005245.1:49465-82103 GCA_013397235.1 Lanius ludovicianus | reverse complement strand
CCCCGAATCCATTCTGTACTCCAGGAAAAGTCCCGTCCGGGTTTTCCCCCATGCCCTGCAGCCGCCCGCAGCGGCACCGCGGGGTTTCTCAGGGATGAGGATTCGCCTTCCCCGCTTTCTGTTCCCGAGTGTTGGAGGCAAAACCACGCTCCAGGAACAGCGAGGTGCCCGTTCTTGGCTCCAGATCCCTCGGTGCTGCCTCAGGAAAGCAAAACAGAAAGAGAAAGGGAGCCCTTCCCGGAGGGGTTCACACACAAGGGCCTCACCTGCCCTGGGAGCCGCCCCAGCCCCCAGGAATCCGGGTGTTTTCCTCCCGGGATGTGAGCGTTTGTCTGTTTAGGAGTTCTCCTTTTGGCTTTGGTTTGTTCGGGATTTTTTTTCTCTTAAGGAATTCTCCGCCTGCGTGTTGCTGGGAGACAATAACGACTGGATACTTGAGCGAGACAAAAGCCCCGGCCCAGCTCGGGGCGCGGCTGCTCCCGCTTTGCCTGGGGCTTTCTCGTGGGGGGCAGAGCTTTGGACTGGGAAAAGTCAAACTGCTCCGAACTGCAAGATAAGAGATGAAAGAGCTGGAGAAAAAGAAAAACAAAACAAAAACAAAAACTTCCAGCATTTGCAGAGCTGTGAAAAATCAGGGAGCAGTGGGGAAAATGCCTGCGTGGCTGTACAATATTTCACTACAAGAGTAAATCTGAACCTAAGTAATATCTTTATTTGTTTTGTCCCGTGTCCCCTGTGCAGCCCTGTGGATCATCCAGCGTGGAGGCAGACGCAGGGTTTGACAAGTAAAGTGGGGTGAGGGAGGTTAAGTGAGAGAATAAGCACAGTAGCAGCCTTTGAGTTGGTTCAAACAGATTGCTCATTCAGCTGCCCGTGCTGTGCATCCCCAGCCCGCCCTGCCTGCAGAGGAGTGGATGGCAGCTCCTCTGGTGGCTTAAAGGATGCCAGACATTCAGCTGGTCCCACAGTG
The DNA here is from genome assembly GCA_013397235.1 of Lanius ludovicianus. NCBI lineage: Eukaryota > Metazoa > Chordata > Aves > Passeriformes > Laniidae > Lanius > Lanius ludovicianus. The sequence goes on along the minus strand of VYXG01005245.1, from coordinate 81,133 downwards.
GAGCAATGGAAATTGCCCTGAAGATATAGAATCACAGAATTACAGTTGTTAAGGTTGGAAAAGGCCTCTGAGATATCTCTGATGCAAACTCGGTTTGGCTCGAAATATGGGTGGACTGAGCTTCAGACTTGCCCAGATACATAAACCAGGACTTAGTTCAGCCTTTAACCATGAATTCCAGTGTTACTCTGTCACTATAAACTTCAGTGTCACTCAGTAGCTGTAAATTCGGTGTCACTCTGTTAAAAGCGGGACGGCAGTCCCGGTTCTGAAGTGATTTCAGCATTTATTACATGGCCTAAAGCACAGGGCCCCGTGGGCAGAGCTCACACCGATGGTGTGGGGAAAGCAGAGCAGGAGAGCTCCTGGTCAGCCACAAGCTGGGACTGCAGAGCTGGGGCTGCATCTTCTTCAGAGCAGGAGTGTTCCCAATGGTCGAGCAGCACACCCCACTGACCTGGATGCTCCCTTTTTATACTGATTTTTGTCCCTTTGGGTTGGTCTCTGTTTGGATCCTTCGTGTGCCTGAAGGATAAGGCACTGATTGGTTCTCAGGGGTTTTTGTCCAGGCTGGCTCGTTGCTTGGGGTGGGGTGCACTTCGGTGTAACACTGTAAATTGAGTACTGTATTTCTTAAAACTACATTTTTAACCCCTATTATAATATAATAACCAAACTTTCTAACTGTAAGTGTATTAATCTGTTATTAACTATTTAGCAATATTAATATGAACAATTGAACAGTTTCTAACCTATTTTTGACAATTCTGCTCTCATGTTCTCAAATCCAGCAGCCCAAAGACTCGAATTGTCCACTCACCATCCTGTTTTTTGCCACCTCCACAGAAAATGAAGGAGTACCTGGAAGGCAGGAACCTGATCACAAAGCTCCAGGCCAAGCACGACCTTCTCCAGAAGACCCTGGGAGAAAGTGAGTGTGGGTGCCCCTCACAGCCCTCAGCCAGGCAGTAATTTACTGAACTACTCCTGCTCATGTTTTATGAATTGATTGCTCTGATCTGCATGAGGGAGAAGCCAAATGACCCCGGTGGCTGCTTGATGAGCAGAGAACACCAAAACGCTTAAGGAGGCACTCATGTGCATCACTGATTGTGGCAGTGAGGCTGTGCTGCCCCTCCTTCACACCCATCCTGCTTATCACTTAATGACCTCTGTTGGGCCAAACCTGGTGATTTACTGATGAATTCAGAATTATTGATGGGCTGGACCTTCATTTGTGTGGCAGTTTAGCTGCTCCTCACCTCTGTGGGTTCAGCCAAAGAGGGTATGGGAGCCCAGGCTTTTATTAGGAGAGGAACAAACAAATTTCAGAGCATGTAAAATATGTTGCCTGTCTAGAGGGCATCAGTCAGGGGGCAGCAGTCAGAACTGAATATTCATTTGCTGTTAAGAGTCAGAACAAAGGCAGATTTCTTTTCCTTCGTGGTATGGGCAAATCCTGTTGGTCAAAAAACACTTCAACTATGCATCCAAGTTTCCATAGAAACCTGCCTGCCTTGTATTTGCAGAGGAGAAGGTTTTAACAGTCTAAATGTCAGGTCAAAAAATGGCTCAGCTCATTCTGAGTTCGTGTCTGGAGCAGAGCTGGTGTTGGGCTGTGGCTGAGCTGGACTCCCCACAGCTTGTGGTGTGCAAATCTGCTGGATGAAAACTTAACCAGCATGTGGGCTTTGAAGTGCTTTGCTTTCAGTTTGAAAATGCTCTGTAAAACTAAAATACTTCTTGCTGCAGTAATTAAGAGTTTGGTGTTTATCAGACCCCAACCGCTGGGAGCTGAGGGGAGGAAGTGCCTCAGTTTGAGTTGGATTGGTTAAAGTTGCTCATCTCTTCAGCTGTCCTCTAAGAAAGCGTGGCTGAAGCCACAGTTTTGTGTCCTCGGGGCATTTTTCTTGTGCCTCTAAATATGTGCAAGTGACAGCCGTGCTGGCCCTGTGACTGATGACATTCCTGGGTCATAGCTGACCTCTGCATTCCAAGACCTATTTCCTCTTAACCTGCCTGCCCCCTGAACCGGGCTCAAGCTGTGGCAGGAGGGAAAGGAGAGGAAATTAAATGGGATTTCTGTATTGCTGTGTAGGTTTAAAGGCTGCTTCTGTTTTCTTCCTTTGCTTTTTGAGCTTTCTTTGTGGCCCTATGAAGGGACCCAGGGAGTGTCAGGGCGAGCTCCAGCAGCTCCTGAAAAAACTTCTTCTGTCATCTGCGAGATCAAAAGGAGCTGGGAAAGAGAGGAACATCCCATTTCCAAACCCACAGGAGCAGGTTAATAGTACAAACTGGGGAAGTGCTTAGACTTACCCGTAAAATGTCATTTAATTGGGAAACGGGCAAATAAAATTCCCCTCACACGTTCCTGGAGCACAGTTAGGAGCCTTACAGGAGGCTGTGCCTCCAGCTGTGTGTCTTCAGTGCCTGGGAAGTTCAGGGGGTTGTTATTTTTTATTCTCCTCCCTGCCCCATCCTCAGGTGACATTTTTCAGTCGGGGTGCAAATTGCCTTAATCTGAAGATGACAAGTTCCAGTAATGAAAGGAGCAGCAAGTCCTCCTCTCTGCAAGTCATTATGTCCCTGCCTCCTGTACCCATTTGTCACCCTAATGCAGGAGCCCCTTGATGCTGCCACAGCCGTGTAATTTCTCTGTATGAATATTCCATGATGAAAACGGGGACAGATGGCTGGAAATTCTGCTTCAGAATAACATTTTCATGTAAATTATGCACTGTTTTGGCTTTACGTGGGGAGAGCAAAAGTGGCTATCAAGATGTGCTCGACTAATTGTCAGCCATCAGCAATTAGCTGCTTCCCTTTCCTTCTTCCATCTCCCCAGGAGCAGGAAGAGAGCTGGAGGAAAAGGTGGATTTTTCAGCTGGTGGGAATCAGTGTGGTTTCACTGATTTTTTTCACAAAAAAATGGGCCTGCCCCATTCCCACCAGCACATCCTGCTTTTTCCTGCCTCTTGTGTTGTGATGTTTTAGGTGATGCTGCATTAGCAAGTCCCGACTTTGGCTGCTGCTTCCCTGAAAACTCAGCTCAAGTTAATGGAGTGTTTTTGTAAAAATGTTTGTGGAAAACACCATTGAACGTCTGTCTCTCAAAATAGCTTCAGTGCCAGCACGTTCAGGCTGTGGGCTGACAAATCTGGGAGTGTTTTCACTCTTCCTCAGGGGCTTGGTGAAGTAGAATCTCTTGCCCCACCAGTTCCCCTGGGAAGAGGGAGGGAAGGAGGGACTGACCAGCCCAGTTTTTTGGCAGAAGTTGACAATTAGAATGCTCAGGGAGGTAATTTTTATTGAAAAACAACAATTTCCAGAGACAGGAGTCTTTGGACAGCCTGAGCTGATTCCTGGTTGGATTTGGTGGAGCTGTGCTGGCAGGGCTGAGTTTGGTGCTGTCTTTAGAGCTGCCCCCTCCTCTCCGCTCTCCTCCATCTCCTTCCAAAACTCTGTACAGAGCCACTGAGAGCATTTTCCCCTTCCTCCCTCCTCATGCTGGATTTCTTTGTCTTCCCCACAGGTCAGCGGACTGACTGCGCCCTGGCCAGGTAGGCGTGGCTCAGGGAATTGTGTTTTTAAGGAAAAATCTGATACAAATTGGTCAGTCCAGCTCAGTCAGCAGCCTGTGTGTGTGTTAGAAAAATATCCTGATTTTTTAGAACCACAGAATCATGGAATGGTTTGGGTGGGAAGGGACATTAAAGCTCCTCCAGTGCCACGGGCAGGGACACTTCCACTGTCCCAGGCTGCTCCAGCCCAGCCTGGAATGATTCCAGGGATGGGGCAGGAACTGAGCCAATATAAACAGATTCCTTTTCTTGCCCTGATGTATTTAGAGCAGATCAGAAGCAGGATGGGAAAGTGAGAGAAATTCCTTAATTTGGGGCTGTCACCCAGAGAATAGCCTCCAAATTTAGGATTTTATAACCAAATCCCTGGTCCTGGGGGAGGGCTGGGCCCAGGGACTGGCCAGGGCTTATCCACGGGGTTGAGGACCATAAACTGGGAAACTCTTGATCCTCTTGCTGCTCTGCTGTGCCTGGATTCCAGCAGGACGGAGGGCACGGAAAATAAACCTTTTATTATAATTAGGACCAATCCCAGAGCCAGCAGTAAGTTCCTGCTGGGGCTTTTGTAGAACATACCAAATCTCCATCCCCAAATTGATGGATTTGAGGGGCTCTGCTGGGCACGAGGAGCTGGGGCAGGGGCTGTGCATCATCCTGCCTCGTCAACAAAAGGAAGGTGATTGCCACCAGTGTGGAGTCATTATTGCTGCTCCCATTCCTCACAGCAAAGCAGAAGTGACAGGTCCTAATTAGACCCTGACATCTGTAATAATAAAATATTATTCATCATGAAACAATTTTAAATATCAAAGAATCATGCCCGCTGATGGTTTAAAACCCACCTTATTGTCTGGGGCAGCCCGTGGAATTGGATTTGATTTTTTTTTTTTTTTATTTTTCATTCAGTGGGTTTGATTTTTTTACAAAAGGAATTTCCCCCAAATTACCACATTGTACAGTCTTTTTAAAAATCACACTTCTAATCCCCTTATTTATAATTCAGCAGCCATCTGCCCTGGCAGGGAATTGGCTGGAATGATACATTAGGGCCTCTTTGCTGTTATCTCCCTTGCTTCATTTTTACAAGAAACTAAAGGAATTTTAAACCCCAGTAATAAATTTTGAGGGGAAAATGCTGGCAGAGCAGAGCCTTTTTTCCTATTTTTTCTGCCATTAATGTCTCCCAACATCAGCAAATGAGAGCAGACAGACAAGCCTTAGCCTGGCTGGTGTGTGCTGGTGTTCGAGGGGGTGTTGTGTTATTTATTTATTTGAAATCTTATCAAAACTGTAATAAAGACTCCACGGTGGCAGCTGTTAAGGGCACAGGGGGAGCCAGCCTGCTCCCACCTGCTCTTCCCTGTGCAATTTATATCAAACTTCATCTCCAGCAAGCAGCCCTGGCTCACAGAATTCCGTCTGGTCAGAATTAAAACGTCAGGGGCAATCTCCTGTCAGGGCTCCCTTGTGCCTCGTGCAGTTTTTGAGTGATTTAAAGTCACTTAAAATCTTTCTGGAGTTCCATAAATCGAATGAGGCTCTGGCTTTGTGATTGACTTGGATATCTGGCTCCTTCCCTCCTCCAAAATGTGGTGGGGAGTGCTGAAGGAATGAGCTGGGGATGGTGGAGGATTATCCTGACTGTTCTGTTCTTCTTTTCCCTGCTGCACCCCTGGAGCAGTGGCCGGCGCAGCTCCACCGTAAGGAAGCAGGTAATTAACATTTCCCTCAGTAACGAGGCAGGGATGTGATGTGCAAACAGGAGGAGTGGTGGAAAACCAATTTTTGTCTGTCCCTCCATGTCTTCCATGGACCTTTTCAGTTTTGTCTGAGAGATCCCTCAAACCTGCATCCAAAACCTCATTCATTTTCCATGACAAAAATTTAAAATTACTTTTGCTCTGTGTTTTGGCAGACCTGGAACCAAAAATCCAAACAGCCCTGAGCAGTTTGGACAGCCATGGACCACGCTGTTGTTTCTTTGTCTCCACTCCCTTTACTTTCCCTGGAATCCCACTGTTAAACCTGTAACTGCTCTTGTTGTGTAATGAAAGACGAACAAAGCCAGGCTTGTGGCCCTGGCCTTGGGGATAATCTGTTGTTTTTTGGTACCCAGTGAGCTAAAATTTGTTTCCTTGAGATAGAGTGGACCCAAAATATCTCTTGTTGATGCTGTAAGGTTGAAAATCAGCTGGAATTCCACTACACACAGCCTGGTCTTGGGCTGCTTGGAACTTTGGAATAAAGCAAGAGAGCAAGTTGTGATCTTGGTGTGCAGAGTCAAACCTTTCTCATTTTTGATTCTTTTTATTTTTTTTTCCTCTTCACTCTACATTCTGCCTGCTCTTCCTGCAATTCCTGTCTGGGCAGGATTCCTCCCAAGCCATTCCCCTGGTGGTGGAGAGCTGCATCCGATTCATCAGCAGGCACGGTGAGTTGTGGGCTGAGGGGGTCCTGGGACATTCCTATAAAATAAACCTTAGAAAAGATGCTCAGAGTAGCTCAGGATGTGGTGCTTGTGCAGAGGCTGCCCCAGAAGGAAAATGGCTCTGATTTTCAGGCTGCACTGCTGGTGTTGTGTGTGATGCCTGCTCCAAATAACTGACCTTGCAAATGCTGTTTTTCCAACAATATCCCTTTATTCCTTGCAAAATAAGCTTTCCATCCATAGACACCACTCGTGCCTCCCCTCCACTCACCTTCCTTTGAGCCCTGAAGTGTGGCCTTCCCCAGGAACAATCATCCTCTTCATGAAGAGGAGGAGGAACACTCGCAGTGTTTGAATGTAGGAGGTCAAGCAGTGAATTAATTGTTCACTCTGTGCCACAGCAAGATGATTTATGCCTGTTTGGTAGGCTGACCTCTCCCAGCCTTGAATGCTGTACATTTATTGCAATTTGTTTTCATTTTTAATTGATATCATTTGTTAGTAACGCCTGAAACAGCTGTTAATTAACACGTGCAGAAAGTGGTGGAATTTATCTTCATTAACCAAGATGCAGGGCCAGGTAGCAGGTCCTGTTTCGTTTTCCTTGTTTCATTACCATTGTTTAGAAACCATAACCTGGAGTCCCATTCTCATCATCACTTGCCAGACCCAAGTTCTGTAATCCTTGAAGGCCATACTTGGATATTTGCTGGAAAAATCCTTGAAACCACACTGAAATGGGAGCTGATGGGGGCTAAATCGTGGCCATGAGGAGATGCTGATTTCACTCAGATGCCAGAATTGGCTTAGATTTTCCAACAGACTCAACCGAGTCCTTCCCTGAGTGCCAGCCCTGGCTCAAGGGTGGTTGAGCACTTTGCTCCTGGCCTGCACAGAACCACTCTTGGAAAAGAAACCTTTTCCTCCTGGCTTTGGCTGTATTTTACTCCTGGCTGCTCCACTGCTGCTTTATGACTTCCTCTGGGTTGTAAAATCCTCTGGGGATCCTCCAGGGTGAGAGATAACATGAATGGCTGTCAGAGCCCTGGTACTCTGGCAGTTTAGAAGGGTTAATAATTTTTCTGCCTGTGCTGAGTTCTGGTTTTGCATATTCTGGGCATCTCAGGGAAAGGGGGCCTTTAAAGCAGCGTCCCTCTGCCTGTGTTCTTGCCTTCCCTTTATTGCAGGAGCTGTAGCTGCTGAAGGTGCCATCTGATTTATCTTGTCTTACCTTGCTATCAGCATCTCTTGTTTCCATACAGGTTTGCAGCACGAAGGAATATTCAGAGTGTCTGGGTCACAAGTTGAAGTGAACGACATAAAAAATGCGTTTGAGAGAGGTAAGGAAGAGCTCCTGCAATATCCCTGAAATGATTGCCAAGTGTGTGAATTTGTATAAATACTCAGGAATGGCCTGAACTCAGCTTGCTCCCTTTTGTTCCTTTGATTTTTGTGTTTGCTGAGCCAGTCCCTCCCAAACACCTCCCTGGTGCTCATTAACCTTGAATTCTCAGTTTGCTGTTGTGCTTTGTACCCTGTGGAGTGGCTGTATAATAAATATTCTGAATTCAATCTCCTCTCATGTCTGATAGCTTATTGATTGTTTGCAACACTAAAGGACGTAGAGGATTTCATTATTAGGTGTAACTGCATTTCCTCCCCTCTCCCCCAGCTCTTTGTGTGCCAGAGGATGAATTTTCATGGTTTTTCTGTGGTGTTGAGGCACAGCTTGGCCACATTTATTCTGAATACCAGCGAGGGAGGGAGGAAATTTTCAAGGGAGTGTTAATTTGATGTAGCTTTTAATAGATGGGATTTTCTCTGCCCTTGCATACAAAGGCAGGGAGCAGTTGGGAGCCTCCTGACTCATCAGCTCCTTGCTGGGCTGTTCTCCCTGGCAGAGCAGGTTCAGAGGAGCTGCTCCTCAGGCAGTCCCTGGGTCACTGGGAACAACAGGCCTTGTGTTAATCCCTGGAATCCATTGCTCCCCAAGAATAGGATCAGTGTTTTCCTGTGCTTGCTGCTGCAGGAGATGGGCAGACATTAATTAGGCACAGAGAGTTTATTTTGCTTTTGGGGGAGAGAGAAGCTTAATGAAGGACGTGTGGGAAATGTGGTGCGTGGTGTCACCTGTCCTCAGCTGCATCTACCTGGGAGGGAATGTCTTCAGGAGCAGAGGGGGCAGGAATGTGTGTCATAGTAAGGAAAAAGTATCACAATTTGATTTTTTATTATAAAGAAATACCAGCTTGGGAAAATACCCACTTGTTCCATGCAGAAATTAAAAAAAAAGGACTTTTTTCCCCCTTCACCTCACTTGTCTCTGTAAAACCTGTGATGTAGAGGACTGCCAAAGTTAACAATAAGGTCCCTGCAGTTTATTACTTCATCCAGAGCCCTTGGTGGCAGTTAATATCAGGGATAATGCTCAGGTTTGGAGTGGCCCATTTATTATCCCGTGTGCTATTAAGATAATAGGCAAGCTTTGGTAATTTCAGTCACATAATGGATATATATAGCTTCAATTTGAGGATTGCCCCATCATTAAATCTAATTATGTCTGATAGGGAGTTTTCCCCAGGGAGCAGCTCCTTAAGTGAGCATCTTTCCTTTGGCAATGCAGACAAACTGTGGTGGATCTGCAGCATCAAACTGTCCCAGAAACGCTTCCCCCACCCCATTCCCTGTGTCTGCACCCTGCTGAGCCAGGCCTCGGATGCTCAGTGGCTTCCTGGGTGTCCCCTGCATCCCCTGAGCTGCAGCTGTGACCCTGCCTAAAGGCTCCTGTGGGTGGTGGAGCTGTGATGTTCACACCTGCCCAAAATCCTGGAGTGTTTCTGCTCCAGGGCCACCACCACACCCTCAGCTCTGGTGGCAGAGTGACATTTGGCTGACAGGGGCTGTCCCAGGTCTTCTGGGATTCCTGGCAGAGCTCCCCACCCTGGGATGTCTCTCTGCCTCACTCTTGCAGTGCAGCTGGAGTAGGTGGGATTAACTCAGATGCTTTTCTCCTGCTGAGTTGCATCCTTCAAGTATTCCAATATTTTCCTCCAGTATTCTGATTTTTCTTGCCTTCTCTCCTTGCCCCAAAGGGGAAGATCCCTTGGCTGGAGACCAGAATGACCACGACATGGATTCCATAGCAGGAGTTCTCAAGCTCTATTTCCGAGGCTTGGAGCACCCACTCTTCCCCAAGGACATCTTCCATGACCTGATTGCCTGTGTCAGTAAGTACATGAAGAACTGGAAAGAAATAAGATTAATTTTTCTCATCTCCCACTTCCCTTTCCTACTTTCCCATTTTTTCCCGACTCTGGAGTGAGTTTTTGGGGTTCCTTTGGCTGGGTTTGTGCTGGTCTCTGTTAGCCAGTCTGGGCAGTCCCTTTCCACAGCCATCCTTGCTCTGACATGAATGGATGAGGAGACAGAAATTCATAGATTTTAGGGGCTGTGTGATGGGGTTTGTGAGACAGTGCTTGGTGACAGGATTCTATCAAAAGAGAATAAAGCAAAAAGCCCTCACTTGTGTAAAATAATCTTGAAGAGCTGTCATCAGAAGGTGTCAGAAATGCCCTCTCCAAGGCAGGGATCACCAGCAGGGTTCCCTGCCTTGTGTGCTTTCCCTGGGTCTGCTGCCATGCTCCTGTGTGCTGGCCTCAGCTGACAAGGTGGTTTTTATTCATACTCCTTTTAGCTTCATACCCACAAGGGACCATCCACTGCCTCCTGCTCGAGCAAATCAATCATCAGGGCACTCACAGCCGAGCTGTTAACATCCTTCATGCTTCCTAAAGGTGCTTCTGCCAGGCACAGGGTTGTTTGTGGTTTCTGTATGTGAACAACCTCATTTTTAAGTGGCCTGGCTCTCACTGCATCCCCCAGAATTGAAGAATGATTCCATTGTCCACGCAGAGAAATGGCCTTTGCAGGGGCAGCCTCCGAAGTGAGGCAGGAGATCACTGAGGAGACAGCTTCAGAAATGGCCTGTGCTTTTCTGCTCCTGATAAATGCATTTACAGGCTTGGATTCACATTATGTTGAGAAGCAAAATCCTCTTTCCCCCAATGAGCTTCTCCCTTCGGAGCTGGTTTATGCTGCCCACTTCTTTCTCAGCGGGCTGCTGCACACAGAGCCTTTTGCCTCACCCCTTAGCAATGTTAATTTGAGTGTTACACACTTTCTTTTCAAACACCCACCCTTCTGAGCGGGCCTGGAGGAGCCCTTGTGCCAGAGCCCCTGGAGCAGATGGCACACAGAGCTCCCACGCTCGAGGGGCTCGCAGGGAGGGTTCGGGGACCTTCGCTGGCAGCACCTTTGGTTCTGCAGCAAAATCACCTGCTGTGCTGGAGCTCTGCTGGCTGCCCAGTTGGCACACACAGAGCACTGGTTGCACTGGGCCCCAGAGGCTGTGGGTGCAGCGGGAGGGTGACTCTGGTGCTCTCTCTTCCTTCCAGCCATGGATAATTTGCAGGAGCGAGCGCTGCACGTCCGGAAGGTGCTGCTGAACCTGCCCAAGACCACCCTGATTGTCATGAGATACCTCTTTGCATTCCTCAATCAGTGAGTACCCCTGGGAGCACCAGGGCTCTGCTGCAGGACCTGGGATAAACATGGAATTATTGAGGCTGCACAGGGCAGGGACACCTCCCACTGTCCCAGCCTGCTCCAAACCCTGTCCAGCCCGGCCTTGGGCACTGCCAGGGATCCAGGGGCAGCCACAGCTGCTCTGGGCACCCTGTGCCAGGGCCTGCCCACCCTCCCAGGAAAGGATTTCTTCCCAATATCTCATTTAACCTCCTGTCTTTCAGTTTAAATCCATGGCAGGGGGGTTCTGCTGTAACTCTGGTCTTGAGTTGGGCTGCAGTTGGGCTCTGAACAACAATAACAGAGAAGAAATAAAGTCAAATATTAATGTCAGCACCCAGAGCTTTCAAACTCCCTTTGCAGTTTCTTTTTCATTTCTCTGTGAATACCATCAGTGTCTCATTTTTTACCTGGATCCAGAACATTTGTATCCCAGAAAGCCCAGAGCAAACCTTCCAAGCAAATCTCTGCTGTGTTCTGCAGCAGAGGATGGTGGTGGTGGTGATGATGTTTTCTGCTGTTCACCCTCCTTCCCACTTGTGTTTTTTTCCAGTTTATCTCAGTTCAGTGAAGAAAATATGATGGATCCCTACAACTTGGCCATCTGCTTTGGGCCCACACTGATGTCTGTGCCCGAGGGTCACGACCAGGTCTCTTGCCAGGCTCACGTCAATGAATTGATCAAAACCATCATCATCCAACACGAGAACATCTTCCCAGGACCCAGGGAGCTGGAGGGCCCAGTCTACAGCAGGGGTGGAAACACGGAGGATTACTGGTATGATGGATGCTCTGAGGAGAGCAATGGGTGGATGTTTTTCCATGGATTAGGATGCTGCAGTTGTGTGCTCTGCATTGGCTAATTCAGGATTGCAGCACCTGGCCCAGCCTTTCAAAAACCTGTTTTGTAGCAGCAGAGATGGCTCTGGTATCTCTGGAGAGCCATTGACTTAAAAGAAATAAGCTGGTATAAAGTAGCTATTCAGTTGTCAAACCTCACTCACTTATCTTGAAGGGCAAGGTTGTGTAGGGATTTTCTTGGATGTTCTGGTTTGGTAGTTGCCAAAATCAATCTCTCTTTGTTGTGGGTTTTTTATTTTTATTTTTTTTCCCCTCCTCCTGCTTTTACCTTTTCTCTCAGCCTGTCTGGAGTGCCTTTGCTTCAGACACAGGGGTCACTTGCAGCTCAACCTCCAAGGCTGTGGCACGGTTTAATTTGCAGGGCAGCCCTGCTGGAGGGGGAGGGAAGAGGCAGGAATGCAAAATCCCCATTTCCATGCAGCCCAAAGCTCCAGAGGCCCGGCCACGTGCTCGGTCTGAGAGCACATCTGGAAGCAATTCAGGCAGAGCGGCTCCTGTCATCTGGGGTGGAAGCCTGGGCAGTGGGGGAAGGAAAGGAGGTGTTTGCTTTCCTCCTGGCCAAGCTGGTCCCTCCCTCTGAGGATGAGGAATGTTGAGTTGTGTCCCTCTTCCCCCTCCTCCTTTGCTCCTGCTCTCCTTCAGCGTTGCAGGAATGCAAATGATTATTTTCGTGGAGTAAAATAAATAGGTTTTTTTCAATGAAGTCACTGTGGTGACAGAGCAAGCCTTGTTTCCCTGGCTTGTCTCGGAGCTGTGGGATCACTCCACGTTTAGAGGCTCCTCCAAACTCACTGCTGTGTGCACAGGACTTGCCAAAACCTTTTGGAAATTCTCTTAAATTTACCCCTGGCTCTGATGTTTTTAGCTGATGTTACATATGAAAGAATTGTAGGGGGAAAAAAATGCCCCCAACTTAATATTTATGGCCTTCAGGAAACACATTAATTTTGACAAGAGGTTTTGTCCCGTGAGGTGAAGGGAATAAAAATGTGCTGTGTTGAGTACCCTCAGTGTGGGTGGGAGGGGGCAGAATGTCCTGGGAGATGCTATCAGGGAAGGAGGTAAGGTAGGGATGAATCCTGAGCTGGAAGGGACCCACAGGGATCACGGATGCAGCTCCTGACCCTGCACAGACACCCCAAAATCCCACCCTGGGCATCCCTGGCAGCGCTGCCCAGGAGCTCTGGCAGCCTCGGGGCTGTGCCCATTCCCTGGGGAGCCTGGGCAGTGCCCAGCACCCTCTGAGGGAAGAACCTTCCCTGATCTCCATCCCAAACCTCCCCTGGCACAGCTCCAGCCACCTCCTCAGGTCCTGTCACTGTCACAGGGAGCAGAAATTGGAGCTGCCCCTCCAGTTCCCTGGTGGAAATTCCTTGGCTCGCACCATCCCTGTGGCAGGGTTTGCTGTCACTCTCAGAGTGACACCAGTCCTTCCAAAGCAGCATCCAGAGTTCAGTCAGCAGCAAGGACAGGTTTTTAGGTGGAAAATGCTGCTTTTCAGGAGGCATGGCTGGTTGAGGCACGTGGCCTCTGAGCAGGGTTTGGAGCCGCGGCGCTGGCTGTGCACGACATGACTTCACAGTCTGGGTGAAACTTTAGCCCTCACTGCTGCTTCCTCCCAGGGCCTCCAGCTGGCTTCAGAGGCTTCTGTAAACTTTATTAAGGAGCATAAAGGCTTTGCAAAGGATGGGAAAGGTTGATTCCTGAGGTACTGACTCGGGGGATGTTGGGCAGCCCTGTGTCCTGTGGATTAAGCAGAACGAGACACCAGAATTATTCAGACATTTCACCCCTTCTCCTTTTTCCGTTTTCCTCCTGCTTAAAAGAGCACAGGAGGTGGATTGCCAAGGGGAGAGCACTGTCCAACCATCATCACTTATTTTAACCATTGCAGGGCCCAAGTGAGGCATGAAGTTACTGCTATGTGAAGAGGATTAAAAATCACCTTTAAGGAGTGGCAGTGTGAGAGGGCAGCAGAGGAGTTTTCTGGTGTGAGATGAGGAGCAAGCACTGGTTTTTAGCCCTTTTTCTCCTCCTGATTGGAGCAGGCAGGCAGGCAGAGCTGGCAACAGCTCCGTGGAGCTGCTTGGGAGAGGCAGTGAATCCTCTTCCAGTCTCCTTTCTGCTCCTGTCCAGAGGGACCTGCTTGTGGAGCTTCTTACAAAAACATAACCTTTGGTTGCCACTTGTTGTCTGTTGATCCTTTTAAAGCTTTTCTTCATGCCAAACGTAAATGAGACCTCTTGGTAGTTTGTGTGCTCTGGAAGCTTTATTTACAGGCAATTAATTGGGCTGTGGGAGTCGTTCAGGGGGATGAATGGGGCATTTAAGATGGTGATAAAAGGGATAGAGGGAGATGACAAACACAGACCTGGAAATATCGTTATAAATCGAGGAATGATTTCCCCCAGGAAGTTGCAGCTTTCTCATCAGCCATCTAATGAGCTAATTAGAGCAATGGAGAATGCAGCCAAGGGAATAATCCTGGCATGGCAGGGAGGAGCTGGACCCAGCCTGGCACTGCTGTCTGACTGCTCAGCATCTCCAGAGGTCCAGGCTGTAAGATGTGAAGTTGGACTTTGCTGATAGCACTCACAAAGGGTCACCAAGATGTTTAGTTTGGCTGATCAAATAAGAATTCAGCTTGATTTTTACCCACAGCCACTTCAGCATGTGCAGATGCAGCCACAAAGTGTCTGTAGCAGCGAAACCTAAATATTGACTCCTGATGGGGATGTTCCCAGCTCTGTCTGGTTGTTTTCCAGGGTGTTCCCAGTTCTGTCTGCTCACTGGCCACGATGGAGCTCAATTCCCAGCAGTGTAAAGCTGTCCCTGTTCCCTTCTGTTGCAGTGAAAGTCCTCACGGAGAGAGAGCCCTGACAGAGGATTCGGTGCAGGACGTCACAGCTGAGCACCACACCAGCGATGATGGTATGGGAAGTCTGGTATTTACTGGGGTAACTGGTGCAGCCTGCCTTAGTGGGGGCAGGGAGGGCTGTGCCTTGCAGTGGAAGTTTCAAATTGGTTCCAAAGTGGAGTTTAAATCAGAACACTCGCTTGAAACATCACATGCAGCATTTGATGGCAGGAAGTACAAATGTATGGGGTCAGTGGGAATCTCTGGGAGTTACCTGACGATTCTGAACGTGTCCCTTCTTCTCATGGATGTCTCAGCAGGAGGCTGGGGGTGTTCCAATGTCCTGTGCCTCTCCTCTGTGCCTGTGCCAGGCATTTCCCCTGTCAGTGGCTCAGGAAGGGGAATTGTGAGTGCTTGAAGCCCAAGCCCTTCAAGGGAGCAAGCAAAACAAACCCGAAACCTGCTTGTCTTCCACTGAGAGCCAGGTTTTAGAGCAGAGAGTCCTGAGGGCCTCTCTCAGTGATAATTTTTTGATTTCCTTTAGGAAGCTCAGTTACATTTCTTGTCTGATCAGTGAGAAGAGGCACCAGGGCTGAGAATTCCATGGTATTTCCTAAGGAAAAGGTGACACTGCAGCTGTGAGCATCCTTGATGCTTCCAAAGGCTCTTCCTGCAATGGGGAACATCCTGTGAGCCCCATCCAGAGCACAGGAAGGACTGAGTCACTCATTGAATCCCTGGAATGCTGAGCAGCCTGGGAGCAGGCTGACCCACCAGGGCAGGATAGGATTTTGTTCTTGTGTTTGCAGTGTGGAAGTTCTGGGGTTGGTTTTACTTGGATGGTCTCAGTTATAGGGCTGGGAAGCAGCATTCCCTTAAAATTAGGCATCCTCCTTTTTGTGCTGGCCTTCAGGAATTTGCTCAGTGGCCCTGCCAGGTGCTCCTGTGCTGCCCTCTCTGCTCCAGCAGCTGCCTAACAAACCCTCCCCTGGCATCCCTGGGCTCCCGCTGGCTTCACGGCTCCCTGATCTTACAGGACCCTCCCAACCTAAACCATTCTCTGTGACCCTCTGGTGTTCACACAGCAGCGAGAAGGGAGAGGATATTTGGGAAGGCTGGGAACTCAGTTCTCCCTCAGCAAGGTCGGGCACGGGCACTGCCAGTCCTCTGCAGGGTTGTGGGGAGGCAGCACAGAGCCTTGGGGAATGAACCATGGGCTCACTCCCTGCCTCAAACAGGGTGTTCTGTCTGGCAAGTGGGAGCTCTGAGGACTGCATGAAGACCTGTCCTTCTGGGATTTGTATCTCTGAGAAAGAGCAATTTAACAGCTGTAACAAAGGACAGGCCACCTCATCCCACAGCTGCACAAATCCTGGGATAAAGCCTGCAGGCTGCTGCAGCCTGGTGTGAACTTGAGCTGTTTGTGGCTGGGAATTGTAGCTCTCTTTGGTGACTGGGAGGGCACAATGATGGGAAAGGAGCAGGTGGAGATCAGGGTAGGACACTGCTCTGCAGCCCCTGCAACTGCAGTGCGTGGGGCCCCTGAGCAAGGTAAAACTGGGAGGGGTTTTGGATGGAATCCTGCAACCCCCGTGGAATATTCTGTAGGGAGGTTTTGGGAGGGAGCACTTGGCACTGAGGCACAGGAGGGAGCTGGGACTGGGTCTCTTTGAGGCAGCAGCAGTGTGTGGTTAATTAAGGAGTCCCACGTCCTAATTGGGCTGTGCAAGTGCCACACCCTGGCCACACCTCTCAGCAGTGCAGGTACAGCTCCACCATGGATCTTCCTGGGGGTTTTCCCTCATTTTGTCTTCAGGTGTGACCAAACCTCTTAAAACTCTTTGGGGAGGCTGGGATGAATCTTCCCAAAGTAAAGCTGTCGTCCCAGCCACCTCCACTGCAGGAAGGAATTTGGGGGTCAGAGAAGAGGTTGTGTTTGGCAGAACATCTGTGCAGTTCATCAGCCTCCCTGCATTGATTTGAGACAGGTATGAGAGGTCAGAACTGCTGAAGGACAAGCAGATTGCATGTTTGTTAAATGATAAATACAAGTGGAAATGTTTTAATCTGCTGCTTGCCCGCCCAAGCTGTCAGACTGGCAGAGGGAATTGTTTGGCTTAGCCTTATTGCTCTTCATTCACACAGTTTTCTTCTCTGAGCATAAGTGTAAGTAGGAAAAAGCTACTGGAAATTAAAGTCTAAAGTCAGTTCTCTGGAGAAAAGCCAGAGTCCTAAAAAGCAAATTGGAAACATAAGAAACCTGAATGCCACGCTCATCTGGAACAATAAACACTTGTTAATGAAGCAGATGGAGTTCACCAAACCACACTCCCATCCCCTTCCTAAATGGAGGGGGACACCAAAACCCAGCACAGTTGGGGTTTGTTACTGTTAGGACGAGCTGGCAGAACAAGCAGGAGGGAAGAGGGAGCCAAATCCAGATACCCACGTGCTTTGGGGAGTCTGCCACGAGCTGCCAACATGGGCCAGCCTTTTCCCACCCTGGCCAATCCCTGGCTGGTTGCTGAGGACTGATAGTGGGATTTGTGTGAGTCTGAGCACAGGCTTACCTGGAATGGGTGGTTTGAGGCAACTCTGAGCTGTCAGGTTTAGTAGTGGAGGGGCTGTTGGGGAGGGATCTCACAGATCCTGTTGCTGATTCCCCTTGGTCACTTAATGCTGGATAATTTCAGATCCTGGTGGGGCTTTTTGGGGGGAGATGCTTCTGCTCTGCTCCCTCAGCCTGGCTGAGGAGCTCCAGCTGGCTCAGATGGATTTACACCATTATTTTCTAAAGCCCTGCTACTGCCTTGCCTGCCTACAGGCAGCTCCAGACCCAGTCCTCTCCCAAGGAATAACTGGAAAGCAGTGGCTCGTGTTTGGCCTTTCAGCCCATTGCAGTTTTCTCTTGCTCTGTAGGAGCTTCCTGTGGTGCAGAGATCTCTGTGTGGAGTAGCAGATCTCTCTTTGATCAGGAAGAGGAACCACAAATCTCTTTCTCCAGGAAAGAACTCAATTTCCATGGATTGCTTGGCTGCATTAAAGCTCCTTTAAAGTAATTAGAGGGAGCCCACTGGGGCTGCGTGGTTGAGCTCATCTCCATTCCCCTGATTCCTGCCTACAACCAGGAGCTGCCTTAATACACATTTACACTTAAACAGCAGCAGATTTTTTTCGGAGTCTTAAAAATAATCCACGGGAATTCCACATTGATTTTCCTGAGTGCCTTAAATGCCCTTCTTGTCCTTCTGTATCAGAGTCCTGCAGGGACCTGGATTAGTGCCTGGCTGCAGGCAGGGCATGGCTGGAGCTCCTGTGGGAGCTTTGCAGGCAGGAGTGGGCACGGAGCAGCCCAGGGAGCAGCTCTGTGTCCTCAGCCCCACACCAAGCCCAGCACTCGAGGCTCTGGATGCTTTCCTTTGCTTCCACACCACTTGGATGAAGAGCAGGGCCTCCCACCGTGCCAGAATTCCGGTCTCCTGGGTCAGGTGAACCTCACAGGCAGCAGAAATTTCCTTCTGAATAGATGCTTTATTTCTGAAGCAGCTTGGAATGAGAGGACGTTTCCCTCCCCTGCCTGCCCAGGGGGTTCACTTCAGCTGCTTTTAAGGAAGTGAACCACAGGCAGATTTTTGTCTGATTGCTTCCCACCTCTGAAACCCTTTTTATTTTAACAAAACACCAATTCTGCCTTCTCCACCTCCATCGTTGTAGGCTTGAATTGCTGTGAGGGTGTTTAGGCCTTGGAAAATATGAATGTGCCTTCCATGTAGGGATGAGGGAAAGGGTGAAAGTGCAACATCCTTAAGTGTGGGGGCTCCCCTCTGAATTTTGCTGCCTTAAGAGGGAACACTTTATCCTCTTCATGCTCTGGTTTATGGCAGCTTTAAACTGCTGACTGCTCACCTGAGCCCAGGTGTTGAATGACCCGTTGTTTATTGCCTTCTGTCCTGTAGAGTGTGAGCCCATCGAGGCCATAGCCAAGTTTGACTACCTGGGCAGGACTGCCCGGGAGCTGTCCTTTAAGAAGGGAGCCTCTCTGCTGCTGTACCAGCGAGCCTCGGACGACTGGTGGGAGGGGCGGCACAACGGCATCGACGGCCTCATCCCCCATCAGTACATCGTGGTGCAGGACACGTACGTGACCCTCTGCAGCCTGGGCTGCCTCAAAAATCACCTTGGCATGGGGGTTTGTGGCCACACAGTGGGGGAGAGTTCATCTTTTCGTGATCCAGCGCGCAGGGGAGCTCTGAGAGGTTGGAGGAGTGATAAAAGAATTGCTCTGGTGCCTGGTAAAGGTGTAGAGCTGGGGTCTGCAGGGTGCTCACAGGAATCAGGTGCTCAGGAGAGGGGGAGGATTGTCCACAAGGGGCATTGGCCTTAAGCTGAAGGAGAGTAGGTTTAGATTGGGTCTGGGGGAAGAAATTCCTGGCTGTGAGGGTGGGCAGGCTCTGGCACAGGGTGCCCAGAGAAGCTGTGGCTGCCCCATCCTTGGAAGTGTCCAAGGCCAGGTTGGATGGGGCTTGGAGCAGCCTGGGATAGTGGAAGGTGTCCCTGCCCATGGCAGGAGGTGGAAGTGGATGATTAAGATCCATTCCAACCAATCCTTCAATGATTTGAAGGATACAGGATGATTCTCCAGCCCCTCACACCGTGCAGCTGCCCTGTGTGGCCCTTTGCACAGTGCTGTGCTGGGAATTCAGCACTGCTGCTCCTGTTCTGGTTGTGATACCCTCCCCTCCTCCTTCCTAGTGAGGATGGGATGTCGGAAAGGTCCAGTCCGAAGTCGGAAATAGAAATAAATTCTGAGCCACCGGAGGAAAAAGTGACAGCCAGAGCTGGTGCCAGCTGCCCGAGCGGGGGCCACGTCGCAGATATTTACCTTGCAAACATCAACAAGTAAGAGCAGCCTTGCATTGTTTTCCCTGCCTGTCAAGAGCTTGGTGATGAGTCCAGTGAAATGTTTCCTTCCCTGAAAAAGGTTCATTAATGGGCACTGCCACCATTTTCCTCAGCTTCACCCTCTTTTAACTCACTCACGTTTTGCTCTCTGTCACCGCTGTGGCTGTCGCTCATTTGAAACCCCACTGGCTTCTCTTCCCTGTCCCCAAGGTGCCATCTGGTCCTGTTTTCCCAAATGTGCCCTATTTTGTGTGCTGAGCAGACAGAGGAAGGGAGGGGAGTGCTGGGAGGAGCTCTTGTGTCGTTGTCCCCATCCGTTGTCTTCTGTGGTCTGTCTCCTGCACATCCACCACGTTCTGTTCGAGGGGGTGGGGGACAATTCCTCCAGGAAGTGGTGTCCCAGTTTGTGATAAATGCCATACCTGCAGTCCCACCATCTGGCACCGCCTGCAGCACTCCTTTGTTTCTGCAGCACTTCTCACCTTGGGTTACTAACCATATGCTTGCAGTGGAACAGCACAACCCCCTGTTGCTCTAACCTTGCCTCCTCCATCAGAAATTGTTGCTTTAGCCAACACTCAGCATAATAAAAAGTTGGAGAATCAAGTTAGTAGCAGACTAAATTCCATGATCTGTTAAATAATTTTTCTAGACAGGCTTTATCCCCCCCCTATACTTCTGGTTATTTCCCCAGTGTTAAAAACCCCACCTCTCTCTGTTGTGCAGTGAAGGTATTATGGGATAATTACAGCTTGATGGGAGGGGATGTTCTTAACCTTCAGTTAATTTAACACAATGTAGTCTATAAAGGCATTAACACAAATGCATCCTTTTAAAAGGTTTGGACCTGCTCGTGGCCTAGAGAGCCTGGTCCTTCCTTGTGGGACTCAGCAGAGCTCCACTGATATCTGGGAAGCCATGCTAATCTGCATCATTTTGGGATCTGGGCTTGCTTTTATGATATTTGCTGTCTGAGCCACTGGAGTGGCCATTCTGCCAGCTATGGAGAGTTTTGTTTAATAACAGACCTGTGCTGGAACTTCACCATCTGCTGGCCTTGGTAGAGTTGTGTGGTGGTTTTTAGAGGCCTGGGGAATGTCCACTCCAGTTTTGGGGTTTTTTTTCCCTTTACTAGGGAACCTGATATTTAGCAACAGTAGCATAAGACTCATTTTGTTGTTTTTTCTTTAGGAATGAATCTTCTGACCTATGTGTGAACAGACTTGAGCAAAATTAAATCAGATGGTTTCGCAATGACAGTTGTGCCACCCACTGAATTATTATTTGGATGCCAAAATCCTACTGGAGTTAACACTTTCTTGCAGTTATTCGTGGGGCTGGTGCTATATATAAATGGATCCTTCCCTGTATAATGGATGCCAAGCTTCAGACCTATGGCATAAAGTATTCTGCTGCATTGGCCTGCCCATGATTTGAGTGGAATCATGCTGTCAGACCTCATGGTGCTGGGGTAGAAACTAAATTCTTTGGACCAGTTCATCCATTTGACATCATCCCTTTGGTTTATCTGTAGCCCTGCATAGATAATGCCTTGTGGTCCTGCCAAAGCCATGAGAACCATCTCTTACATTGGAAATGATCATTAACCCCAAACTGGGGGTCTTTGCTTGCTGATCTCTGAAAATAATAACTTGATGCCTTGGGCCAGGAGCTTAGTAGACTTATACTGTGTCCTCCAGTCAAAGATTGTAGCTCTGCTCTTGGAATGTAATAAAAACACATCATCAAAACCTGTCGATGGCACAGAGGTTTTTTTGGTTTTTTTTTTTGTTCCACTATAAATTCTTCTCCTCTTGACCAAGTTAATCACGTTCCACCCAAGTTTTCTGGTTTTGCTATGAATGTGCACAGCTGCCAGGACTCAGTTTTGTGTTAGAAGTCTGAAACTGGAATGATTTCTAATTTATAATTATTTCACTGTACTGCAGTCACTCCTAAACCCCTGGATCTGTTTGTAATCTGGGTACCTCTGTGTCTCTTCCCATTGTCCTGTGTGTTGTTTTGGGGGGATATCTTCAAATGACAGCCCTGTACCTGCTTGTATTGACTTGTTTTGCTTTTGTGACTGAAGGCAAAGAAAGAAACCAGAGTCAGGCAGCATCAGAAGAGCGTTCCGTCAAAGTGACAGCCACGGCCTAGGTAGTTCCCTGGCAGAACCAGCCTCCCCCGGAGCCATAGCCGGTTCCAGACCCTCATCTCAGCCCATTATGAGCCAAAGTCTTCCCAAGGAGGTTCCAGACAAATGCTCCATCAGTGGCCACGGCAGCCTCAATTCTATCAGCCGGCACTCGTCGCTGAAGAGCAGGATGGAGAGCCCGCAGATCCGCAAAGCTGTCACGGCAGGGAGGTCCAAGAGCTTCAACAACCACCGGCCCATGGACCCCGAGGTCATTGCACAGGTGGGCAGCAGCCTTCTGCTGGAGGGGTGTGCTTGGGGAGCTTGGGGGGTGTGGGATGCAGGAGGTGTTTGAGTGCCAGGGCTGATTGAATCTCGTGTCACTTCTCCAGAAGGGAAGGGCAGCTCTGCAGAGCAGCTCAGTGTGGGGAGAGACTGTGGGAGCTGGGCCTGGTCAGCCTGGGGAGGAGAAGGCTGAGAGGGGATCCCATCAGTCCATGCAGATATCCCCAGGGGTGTCTGGGTGGTGCCAGGCTCTTTCAGCAACAGGACAAGGAACCATAAATTAAAAAGTTCAGCCTCAACATGAGGAAGAACCTCTATCCGTGAGGGTGGCAGAGCCCTGAAACAGCTGCCCAGAGAGGTCCTGGAGTCTCCCTGTCTGCAAACCCACCTGGGTGTGTCCCTGTGTCACCTGCTCCAGGTGACCCTGCCTGGACAGGGGTTTGGAGTCCGGAGTCCCTTCCAACCCCAAGCACTCCGTGATTTAACTTAGGACACAGCTCCAGTCTGGGCTTTCATCCTTAGGACACAGCTCCAGTCTGGGCTTTCATCCTCTCTGTGTGCAAGGCACTGAGGCTGCTTTCCTGAGGGAAGATAAACAGTCAGGTCCTTCCTCCGTAAGAGCTTGGCCCTGTTCATTATCCAGAATTTAATCTCAACAATAAAAACACCCATTTCAGAAAGTGGCACAGATTCCAAAGCTGTCAGCAGAGAATTAAACAATCATAACTTCAAGACACGAGAGAACTATTTATTGTGGCTCCAGCACTCCTGTCAGAGGTGCAGGCTTGCCTGTGGTCTGACCTGGGGAGCACATGGAGCAGCTCAGCCCAGCACAAGCAGGCTGCTGACGTGTGCACTGCTCCAGTGGCATCTTCAGCTCCTTCCAGGGTGCAGTGTGTGATCAGAAACCAGCTCTGAACGTAACCCTGCTGCTTTTCAGGAGCTTACACAAAGGCCTTGAAGTCAGGGCTGCCTACAAAAGATGTGAATTTACAGATTTCCCTCTTCCACGAGGGCTCTTCCCTGGTGGATGTGTCTGGACCTGCATTTGTCTGTACCCACTGTTTGCAGGATGGGATGGATGGATCTGTCTGAAGCCAAGGAATGCTCCGGGCTCGGATTACAAAGCCCTGGGAGACCTGACTGCTCTGCCTGGCTCGGGGCTCTGCAGGTTCCTAAGGAGCTGGGGGGAAATACGTGAAAATTAAACATAATTTTTATTGACAAAACAGCAACTCCACATAATAAATAAGGGGCCCATTAAAACCTGACAGGTTTAATTCTGATGGGAGTTTGCATTTTGCCATTTTGAGTACCTTCAGTCCATTTTTAACAGTGGAACTGTCGTGTTACAGCTCCTGTTATCTTCCTGTTTCCCTGTCCTTCCGAGGCTTTGGTTGATATAAATCAGATTCTTTGTTTTTTCAATTAGGCTCTGACTGAAGTTGTTCTGTCTCCTCTCCCTGCCAGAACCCTTCACTCCTTTGTTTCACTGGAGAAGAGTCTGGGGACAAAAAGGAAAGAGGAGGGGAAAATAAATAAAAAAGAGGAGGGAGAAAAGCCCAAGCTGTGTTAAATCAATGTTTTCCCCTGTAGTATCTGCTCAAACACCATCCAATAACCATCTCACATATTTCCCCAACTTCATAATGAAAATCTGCCTGGCCTCAAGATAGAGTGGGAGGTGTCAGATTTCTGCCTCTGGTTTCTTCCACCATTCCTTGACTGATTTACCTTCCCCACCCCCTGAAAAACCTCTGAGGAAGCTGAAAAGCTGTAGCCAAAAGTGTGAGTCACAGCCAGGCTGAGCTCTGCTGCTCCCTGGGGAGTTCTGTGCACCACTGGACTCTCCAGTAGACAATGTGTAGGTCCTGAGACAAAAACCCCGTGGTTTTAGCTCAAAAATACTCTTTATATTTATTTGTTATTAACTGTAATATTTTTTTAAGAGGAAGGAGAACGGCCAATTTGGGTTTCTCTACGTGTTTCTGACATCTTCTGTGTTTTCTAAAACCTTAAAATTTTGGGTCCTGTGAAATACATTTCTGGGAACAGCTCAGACAGCAGGAAAACCAATGAGGCAGCAAAAGCCCACGAGGATTTCAGTGTGTGGCCCATCAGCCAGAGTCAAAGCCATCCGTGCTTCCTTCAGCAATTTACTCTCCTGAACCTCATGTGCCAAATAAAGTGCAGGAATGGGCACCAATGCTTTGGTTTCTGTTCATTGCTGCAATCTGGGGCTCTGCTTTGAAGCCTGGGCAGCATCAGGAGCAGTGAAGGACCACATTAGCATCAAGGCAGTGCTAGCAATTATTTTGCTCCCTGTTGCTGGAAAATTTCAGTGATCATTGGCTCAGGATGCGGGGCTGCCCACTTTGGGCCTTGAGGTTCATTCGAGTGTCGGTGTTTAGAAAACAAAAACGTGCCAGAATCTGGCTTTTATCTGGTTATTTGCGTGTCTGGGCTGTGCCTTCACCAGGCTCCTCTGCTGTGCTTGCAGGACATTGAAGCCACCATGAACTCAGCCCTGAACGAGCTGCGGGAGCTGGAGAGGCAGAGCAGCGTCAAGCACACGCCCGACGTCGTCCTCGACACCCTGGAGCCCCTGAAAACGTCCCCAGTGGTGGCCCCCACCTCGGAGCCCTCCAGCCCCCTGCACACCCAGCTGCTCAAGGACACTGAGCCCCCGTTCCAGCGCAGTGCCAGCACGGCTGGGGACATTCCCTGCACCTTCAGGCCGGTCAAGTCCATCAAAATGGCCACGCAGGTGAAGCCCCCGGCCACGCGGCCCAAGCCCACGGTGTTCCCCAAAACCAGCGCCACCAGCCCCGGCGTGGCCTCCTCTGCACCTCAGCAGCCCCCTGACAAGTCCTGTACTGTCTGATAAACCCCATGCTGCTCTCTGGGTACAACTCCTGCTGTTCCAGATGAAGAGACTCTGTCAAAGACATTAAAATTCCTATTTAACGAATCCTTGGACTGAAGGTCGGTTGTGAGCTGCTGCTGGGAGCTCCTGAGCGGTGACAGCCTCGTCCCACGTCCCCAGGACGGCTCCTGCCACGCTTGGGAAAGCCACAATCCACGATCCACTGTGAAGCTGAGCAGGAAAACACCAAGGGATGATTTTGGGTTCGATGCCTTGTTCAAGTGTTCGGCCGCTGGAAGGAACATGTGGTGGTGTCCTGTTTTTGGATACTGGTGTAGTGACTTCTGTATTCTGTGTTTCATTTATCACAGGGAAACAATAGGATAGATTTTAGTCTATTGCATGTTTTGGTGCCACTGGTTACGTGGAGCTTGGACATGCCTGTTTCTTGTGCATTATTATAATTATTATTATTATTATTCTGTCGCCCGCTGGTGCCACGGTGGTTAAGGGTCTGTCTCGACTGCCATCACATCCTCTGGTTTTGTTTGTTTGCTCCCCATTCCTCCCCCTCGGGGCCAAAGCCCTTGGCCCTCCAGCCTCATGCTTTAATTGTCATGGAAAAAATAGTTTACTCTGGAACGCTCTTAGATTTTGTGGAGTTCTACGTAAAATGTGTCTGTGCAAATATAAACAAACGTTCCTGAAGCCTGGGAGCACAAGAAGGAGCCCACTTGTTGCTTATGGACAATCTTCACTGGTTTCCCCCTTTGCTCTCCCATATTTAAAAGCAGCTTTATTGTTTCCAGTGTCATTTCCAGCCCGTGGGCTCTGATGGGGTGTTTGGTCTCGGGAGACTGAATGTAAAACAAGGATAATTTTGCAAACAAGCATCCTCTGATGGGAGCCCCCTCCCAACACCCACTCCTGGTTTGCCCATGCCTCAGGACGGATCCTGACCTGAACCCCAGCACCAAGCACTGTAAAAACTTCGCTCAGGAGTTCTCAAGCTCCCTGCCTTGTCCCTCTCTGCTTCAGGCCGGTGCCTGTGACCGCTGGGAGCTGCTCTGGGGATCTCTGCTCTTATAGAGCAGTGCAGGGAACGCTGCTGGGGACAGGGATGTGACAGCGTGTGGCTTCTGGAGTGGCTTCCCTCCGTGCTCCCTGGCATGCCTGCTCCATGTAGGACTGACCTGTGAATGAGTTCTTTGGTATTATTTGTATTTATCTGTAGCCAGCAGCATCCACGGGACTCTTTTGTACCCTCCTGGGAATTCTCCACAGTGCCCACATTTATTTAATTTAATAATTAAAAGGCATGTGCCACTTAGGAGTGGAGACTGGCTGACCCTGAGCTCGCCTCGTTCCTCAGCTCTTCTGGGATTTCAAATGAGCTGCACGTCTTAGGCTTCCATCAAATAAATTCAGGCAAGGACAAGATAAGAAAAGTCATTTTTCTCACCCGTTTAAGCTGAGTTTCCTTTCAGTTTGCGGGTTCCTGGTGACTGCAAAGTTGGTTTCGTTGGCAGTTAAAGGAAGAAACAAAGAAGAGTTGCTGCAGTGTCCTTTTGGGATGCATTTAGGATGTTCCTTGGGAAAATGGGACAGGGTCTTCTGCGTCCCTGTCTGTCCCCACACGCACAACCCCCTCTCTACAGAAGCAATCAATTAATTAATGAATGACGGCTTTCCAACACGCCAGCTTTCCCTGGGCCCTGGATTAAGGGCATGCAAAAACTGGGGAGCACTGGAAAGGTTTTGGTGAGAACACTCCTCGTTTGCTGTCTCTCCTCAGCGTTCCTGGGGAAGCCCCACGGTCCCCGCCCTCCGGGAGCTGCCACCAGCGACCTTTGCTCTCAGGTTCTGATGGACTTCTACCACCAAGGAACCACTTGTTCTTTTGGGGAAACAGGAAAAAAAAAATAGATTAAACTTGTAATTTGTTGCTCAGGCAGAACTTTCTGGCATTTCCTTTTTAGTAAGAATTCTTATTTTTTTTTTAATTTCTTTTCAGTTTTTTTTTTCGGCCGTGAACGACCGAAGTTAATCTGTGTCAAGAGCAGGATCTCTGTAAATTGACTTTGCCTCATTTTAATGCCTTATTTTCTTTTTATATTTTTATGCCTAGCATTCATATTCCTGAGAATAAGTGTCCAGCCACGCACAGCACATGGGAGGAGCTGTTCTTTTCCAGCTTCAAGGTCTGAAGTGTGGAATTAGATGGAAACAAACAAAAAAAAAAGACTTCAGGTTACTGTAACAGCAACTGTCTGTATCTGAATTATTACTGTGCTTCTCTAGCATCCACAGCTCTGGGACAATCCTGCTGCCAAGGGCAAGGTGCTTGGCAGGATCACCTGGATATGGAACAACTCAACTGGAATTCTGGTGTGCACTGTGATCAACACAAGCAATAGGACAGGCTGAAGCTCGTCCTTCCTCTTCCTCGGGTGGAAAAACCGTACGCGGGGGAATAAAACAAGAAAATCACACATAAAATAATTTAAAAAGGAGATTTTCAGCGTGTCTGCTTCCCTCTGTGAGCACACAAGGCTGAGGGGACTTTTGCCACGAGTGTTTCATGAGCAGTTGCTGCTGGAAAGGTGGGAAGGAGGAACTGGAAATGTTCCCTCCCTGCAGAACCAGGAGAGGCCGGCGTGGAGGGGACAGGTCTGGCACAGTGCTTTGCTTGGGGAGGTACCAATGGCACTCCACATCTTCATACCCCGAAGAAATTTTAGCTCTTCCACGGAAATTCTCTTTTCATGACTTTTCCTGTAACGTTTGTGTCAAATGTAAAGACAAAAGAAGTGTTTGATAACTGGAATTAACGTCTGTCTGTTCGATAGTGCTTTGTATGAACCTTGTTCATCAGGTGTTGGATTGAAATAATCCAAAGCAAAAAAAAAAAAACAAAAAAAAAGAAACTTTTAAAATGAAACACAGTTTTAGGTGATCAATCTGAATGGTTTCTGAAGCTCAGACCTTTTCTGGGTTATTTCCCTAGTTGGGAATGGAGCAGTGTGCTTTAACCATTGCTAAATTTCTGCCTCTCTGAGGCCGTCCAAAGGCTCACAGTTTATGAATTGTAAATTTGTCCTTCATGCCCGAGCAGTGGGACACGATCAAACCCTCTCACTTTGTCTGTACTGGGTATTTTATTGCAATGAAAATGAGTAAATAATTAGAGTGCACTGTGACAGCAGAAAAAAAAAAGTTGTTGTATATGTCTGTATTTTGATACCTGTTCAAAAGGAGTCTTTGGGTTTCCTGTGCTGAATACCTCATGTGTTGGGTTTTGGGAGTTTTTGTTGATTTTTCTTTTTTTTTTTTTTTTTTTTAAGGCAAGATTGTTCTTGCACAAAAGTAGGTTAAGATAACCGAGTTCTCATAAATTTATTTACTGAATCAAAACACTTCGGCTTGGCAAGAAATTCCATCTGTTGTAGCTCCCCACCTTGCACTTGGTACGGGGCTGAGCCGGCGCCCTTGGAAGAGCTCCAGCAATACTGGGACAGGAGAAATCCATTGCAGGTGGAGTTTGCTGCCTTATTTCTCTTCTTCTCTGTGTCAGGAACCTCCAATTCAGTGGAACGTGGCATAGGTTTGGGGATTTATTGAGCTTTTTGGGAGATGTTGTTCTGCAGAAATCCCTGTCTCCGGTTCTCAGCACTTCAGGTCCTTCCCGGCCGTGTGGACTGGGGACACTGGAACGCTCCCTGGTTGGAATCCACGTGGAGGGGACACTTCCAGGAGGTGATGCTCTCAGTAAGGAATCAGGAATGATGGAAAAATACCCCAAAAAATCCCTGTTGAGACTCCGTGAGGGGCTGAGCTCTGGCCCCTTGTCCAGCACATCCATGAGCACAGGTGGGAGGGGAAGGAGGTGGCCCTGTCCCCCGGGTGTGGCACTGCTTTGGTGGCCGGGTGAGGGGCACCTGGGCTTGGCAGGACCAAGCCCAGGTATACAGGGGTGTGCTCCAAAACTGCACTGAACTCAGCTGTGAGCCACAAGTAGGGAAACAGCTTCAAAAACTGCTCCAAAACCAGAGGAAAAAGGGAGCAGTGGGGCCTTTCCATCGCTTATGAGCCTGTTCAGAACAGAAAATTGAGTTTAACAAGCCAGGGGTTTATTTATTTTGAGATTTTTAGCTTTCACAAAAATAACCAGCCCTTGTTTGGGCTTATCTGGCCTTGGCTAGCACCCCATAAATCTGTTCCTTTAGTGGGCACGAGAGGTGGAAAGGAGGGAAGATTGTTCCCCCAGGGATGCTCCTGGCGCCAGCTCTGGGGAAACACTGAGCACCTCATGGACTGAACTTTGGGGTTTGAGCTCTCTGCAGATGGGCTCTCTGTGTGTCTCTGTGTCTGTGTGACAACCTGGTACTTGAAAAAAACAAAAATAGAAATACTTGACCCTCTGCCTCGTGCCTGCGGGGCCGGGATGGCCCCGGCTGTGTCACGCACAAGCGGTTCTGCCGACCACCCACCCGGAGGCAGATGGATTCGTTTCCAGGCTCGGTTCTAGCAGCAAACCATCTATTTGGGTGGCTCTGGAGATGCCAAAACAGCAGTTCAAGGCCTGGAAAATGGAAGGATTTTGTTGTTTTTTTTTTTTTTTTCTTTTCCTGTTAAATTCTGTGCTTCCTCTAACGCAGTTTGGGATGAAAGTGATTTTCAACGATGGGCCAAAAAGAGGTGAAGGTGGAGAGGGAAGGCAGCTTCCTGCTGTGCTAATACTTGGTCTGCCAAGCCTCATACAGGGTAAATATTCAGCAGTTTGCAGTGGGAATCGCAGGTGGACCCGTCCTTTTGAGGCTCTCACTGCTGAAGTGGACTTTACCAACCTTTCCTCCAGGCAGAGCCCCGAGATGTGAGGAACAACCCAAGCCCGAGGGGTTGGACTCGTGTGTCAAACTGCTGCAGCAATACTTGTGAGCAGCAGCTTCTCCGAAAGCCCAGCTCGATGTAGCTCAAACGGGGCAGTTGCTGAAAACCATTTCTGATTTCTGAGGGTGGCAGCAACGTCGTGGTCCTGCTGTGAGGCAGGAAGGGAGGGTTGCAAAGTGCAGAAATTGTGTTTTCTGTCCGAACCTGGGGTTATCAACAGCAGTTGTTTGATGGTGGGATGGAATGTTCTTGCTAAAACAAGTTTCCATTGTTTCATGTCTTCTACACCAATATATATATGGTGTATATATTAAACTGTGTAAAATTGTACTTTGTACATAGAACTCTGTACAATATGGAGGTACAGCATTTTTTTTTGTTTGTTTTCCCCCCTTTTGGTACAGTATTGTACAGTATTAGGAGTCGATGTGTTGGAAGTGTTAAATCCATACTGGGGCAACAAAATGTATCCATTGTCATTAGCAATAGTTTTGGAGAAATAAATGTTTTGGGTATGGTGGAAACACTGACCTGAGGGTGCCAGTGTGTGATGTCCTGGGTTTGAGTGGGAGAGAGGGAGAGCATGGCCAGGAGGGGCTCCTGGAATGCTCAGGAATGATGTTGGAGGTGCTGGTAAGTGGGAGAGGAGGGATCTGCAGGATCCAGGAGTGCACGGCACCGTCCTGGGCACTGCCACACTCGATGGCAGCAGGGCAGGAGCAGCGTGGAGAGAAGGGGGACACGAAGGATGTGGGATGGGACAGGGAATGGCCTGAAAAGCTGAAGGAGGGTAGGTTTAGATGGGATATTGGGAAGAAATCCTTCCCTGTGAGGGTGGGCAGGCCCTGGCACAGGGTGCCCAGAGAAGCTGTGGCTGCCCCTGGATCCCTGGGAGTGTCCCAGGCCAGGTTGGAGCATCCTGAGATAGTGGGAGGTGGAATGATAAGACCTTAAAGGTCTTTTCCAACCCAAACCATTCCTTCTGTGACTGCACTGAGTCCTGAGCCCTGTGTTCCCCCACTCTGGGCTCGCACGCACCCACCACAGCAGGAATCCCTGGGGCAAACACTTCCCTGCCAGTGACCTGATTTAGAAATGCTTAATCTTCATCATTTTCCTGCGGAGGATGGACCCCCAACTGTCTCAGGAAAGAGGATTTAAGATTGAGATTATGGATTGGATCATTATTATTATCACTTCCAGCTTTTCCCCCATCTCGGTTTTTCAACAGGCCTTTTTCAGAGCACAGAGGGGGAACCTGGCAGGGCTGTGGCATTTTGGCTTCCTTTTCTTTTGATTCCAAAGAATTACTTATTTACAGTGAGGTTTGATGTTTAACTGAGACATTTTGTCCCCTCTGTCCTTGGGGTGAGCACCCCTGTGCTCCCTGTCCCACATCTCCTTTTGTAGGGCTTCAAGAGCTGGAAATTTGGGATGCTTTTACTCCAAAATCACAGCAGCCTCTGTGGCACCACCCTAGAGCAGACTGAGCACAGCAGTGGTGGGGGTTTGCTTTTAAAACATGAAATAGTCGGCAATGGGGTGGCACAGACAACAAGGGGGGTTTGATTTTTCCTTGGTCACTGTCGAGCAGCAGAAGCTGTGATTATCCCTTAAACCCTCATCAAAGCCCAGGTGGGGCTGACCCTCCCTCCCAAACCTCATTAGGGTGGTTTTTAACTCACCGTGGTGAGTGCTGGGAGGGCTCAGCTCTCCCGGACGTGTCCCAGGGAGCAGGTTTGTCACAGGGACACTGAGGGGGCATCCCTGGGTTCGTGCATTTTTTGGGTTTCCCGACCCCAAGGACGAGGTCCCTGCTGCACACAGAGCTCGCTGCTTTCACTTTATTCTTTGGGCTTTGCCGCCACCAGCTGGAACAATTAATTCTTGCCACAAATTGCTCTCAAGGCCGGGTTTTTGCTCTCCCATCCTGTGTCAGACGGACTCTCCCACCACACCACGGTTTATCCCCCGTAGGCACATCCACTCCTGGGGGTCAGCAGGCAGCAGAGTGCCCTGAATCCCACATCCTGCCCTGCATCCCACCCTGAATCCCACATCCTGCCCTGCATCCCACCCTGAATCCCACATCCTGCCCTGCCTGCATCCTGCATCCCATCCTGTCCCACATGACATATTCCATGCTGCATCCTGCATCCCACCCTATCCTGCGTCCCACATCCTGCTGTGCACCCTGCATGTCACCCTGCATCCTGCATCCCACCCTGTCCCACATCCCACCCTGCGTCCCACATCCCACCCTGTCCCACATCCCAC
>VYXG01005245.1:33897-48974 GCA_013397235.1 Lanius ludovicianus | reverse complement strand
GCCAGAGCTCCGCACCTTCTGCCGCTGCCGGAGCCCGTTCCGGAGGAGCGGCTGCGAGCCCGGCGTGCCCGCGGGTGGCTGCAGCGCTGGGAAGTTTTTTCTCGAGCAGGAAGCTGAAGCATTTCCTCCTGCAGCGTGGCCGGTGCTCGCCGGGCGGGTTTTGCAATCCGCAGGTTTCAGTTCCCGGGCTGGGGAGGCGCCTCCGCCGCTCGGCGCTCGCTCCTGGCTCCTGGCATCTGTCAGGGCTGTGCTGCCAGCCCCGGCAGGGCCCGGCCGGGCGGTTTCTGGCAGCACCGAGGGCTCNCGCTTCCCGCTGGACATGCAGAGCACCCCCAACTACCTGTGGAGCACCGAGGACCTCCTGGGCCAGGGGGCCACGGCCTGCGTCTACAAAGCTCGCAACAAGGTGAGCGGGGGCAACTGGGGGGGGCAGGAACCCCAAAACTACAGAGCTCCGGTGCCCCCCATCCCTCCCGCCCCACGGGGTGCCCGAACTCCGCTCCACTCGCCTTCCCGGGCGATCCTTGGCTGGGGAGCAGCTCAGGGGCAGCTTTGGGTTTTATTTTCATTTTCCATGGGCTCCTTCCCTGGCTCTGCAGCTCAAGGGCGGCTTTTTGGGGGCGCTCACAGCCGGGTCCTGCTCGCTGCCTTCCCGAGCGGCGCAGGGGGAAGGAGCTGTTTTCCGGGGAATGCCCAGAGGTTTTGAAAACCCCATCCTTGGCCATTTGCATAGTTCATGCCAACACTTGCCAGCCTTGGAGCGGGCTCTCCTCCTTGCCAGCCTTTGAAGTTTATTGAGCAAACTGCAGGCGCGGGGCGGGAGCGGCCCGGGAGCATCCCCATCCCTCGGGGAGCTGCCAGCCTCGGCTCCGGACGGGACCTTTTTGTGGAGCCGAGCAAACACAGCGCCACGCAGCACGTGGGTGCGGGGACAGGAAGCGCAGGGAAGTGAATAACAGCGGTTTGTTTGTGCAGAGGAGCAGCCGCGGTACAGAGGCAGCATTTGCATCCCCGAGTGGGCTGTGGGAGCAGTGACAGAGCTCCTGGAGCTGCTCTGCACATGAATGACATCACCTCGTGTTTTCTTTCCCTCTTTTCCCAGAAATCAGGGGAGCTGGTTGCTGTGAAGGTTTTCAATAACGCCAGCTACCTGCGGCCCCAGGAGGTGCAGATGAGAGAGTTCGAGATGCTGCGGAAGCTGAACCACAAAAACATTGTCAAATTATTTGCTGTGGAGGAGACAGTGAGTGGGACCCCTCTGGGAAACCCTCGGGCTCACCAGCCAAGGGAGGGGACCTGGTCCTGCCTGGGCAGGGGGACAGGCCGGCTGCTGGGGCATGGGGCTGGCTGAGCCCTCCTGGCATCTCCCACCGCAGGGCAGCAGCAAGCAGAAGGTGCTGGTGATGGAATACTGCTCCAGTGGCAGCCTGCTGAACGTGCTGGAAGATCCAGCAAATGCCTTTGGCCTGGCTGAGTCCGAGTTCCTCATCGTGCTGCAGTGTGTGGGTGCGTGGGGGGGGTCCGGGGCCACCAGGGACCGAGAGCCTCCAGCTGGGATCCTCACAGTGCTGGTGGGACCCTGCAGGCACCAGCCCTGGGGTGAGGGGTCAGAAATTGCACCTCTGAACAGGGTGGGGTTGAGCTCTGTGTGGAGAGAAAGCCTGAGGGTTTCTCCTTGCTCTGGGAGGCTGCTGTGGGGACGGGCCTTGTGCCACGATGGAGGGCACCGGGGCAGTGCCCTGCCATGTCCTCATCCTCACCATCCCTTCAGTCACACTGGTCCCCATTTAAGTGCAACCACTGTGAGGTTCATCCCCTCTCCAGCCCTTCTCATGTTCCTAAATTCAAACTGGCCCCCCTGGAGCCCAGTGCTGCAGCCCCACACACGAATGCTGCTTCCCCTCCATGTGCCCAGTGGCAGGGATGAACCACCTCCGAGAGAACGGCGTCGTCCACAGAGACATCAAACCCGGGAACATCATGCGGCTCGTGGGAGAGGACGGGCAGAGCATCTACAAACTGACGGATTTTGGAGCCGCCCGAGAGCTGGAGGACGATGAAAAGTTTGTGTCTGTCTATGGGACAGAGGAGTATCTCGTGAGTAGGGCATGTCCCAGGCTGGTGGCCCCTGGGGGAGGCTGCTCCCTGTCCCTCCATCCCACAGCTGCGTAATTTGGGAGCAGCAGCCACTTGGAGAGCCTGATCCGTATTTTTGGAAGGGGATGGGCTCAGTGCTTTGTGGCAGGGTTGCAGGGGGTGATTTGGGGAGAACCCAGAGCTCTGTTGCAGGGGGTGGTTTGGGGAGAACCCAGAGCTCTGTTGCAGGGGGTGGTTTTGGGGAGGACCCAGAGCTCTGTTGCAGGGGGTGATTTGGGGAGGACCCAGAGCTCTGTTGCAGGGGGTGGTTTTGGGGAGGACCCAGAGCTCTGTTGCAGGGGATGATTTGGGGAGGACCCAGAGCTCTGTGCTTCCCCTCAGCACCCCGACGTGTACGAGCGAGCCGTGCTGCGCAAGCCACAGCAGAAGGTGTTTGGTGTCACCGTGGACCTCTGGAGCATCGGTGTCACCTTCTACCACGCTGCCACCGGCAGCCTCCCCTTCGTCCCCTTCGGGGGACCCCGCAGGAACAAGGAGATCATGTAGGTGCCCTGTCCAGCTGTGGGTGGGGAGCTGGGGCAGTGGCCCCGTGGCTGTGCTGGCTCACTGCTGGTTTAGCCCCACATGGCCTCCCAGCCCTGACAAGGGGCCCGTGGGGAGTGGTGTGTGTGCTGTAGGGGGGAGAATCGTGTCCCATGTGCCACGTGTTCCCTCCAAATGGGATGGCTGAATGGGGGATATCCCTGCCCATGGCAGGGCCTTGGAATCAGATGACCTTTAAGGTCCCTTCCTACCCAGATAATTCTAGGATTCAGTAAAATGCATTCCCATGACGTCCTGGCTAAACAGCTGGAAGAGGAGGCAGGATTAATTCTGTCTTGGATGATTTTAACTGTTTCTTGCAGAATTTTCCCTCTGGACACTTTATTTTCCCTCGGTGAATCCCATCTTTCTCAGCCCGGCCGCGCTCTGCCCTTTCCCTCCACCGGGGGGATGCAATGCCCAAACAGAGCTCGCTTGGCTCTGTCAGCAGCGAGCAATTCCCCTCCCACAGGTACAAAATCACCACTGAGAAGCCTCCCGGAGCCATCGCGGGCATCCAGAGGCAGGAGAACGGGAACATCGAGTGGAGCTACGAGCTGCCCATCACCTGCCGCCTCTCCGTGTGAGTGTCCCTGCTGCTCCCACAGCACAGGGGGGGTTAACGGGGCAGAGGAACTTTTCATTGTCAGGTGTCACAGCTTTCAGAGCAGATCTTTGCTTTCCAGCCAGGAGAAGGGGGGCAGGGCAGGGAGGTGGCTCTGGGTGGCCCTGCAGTCACCGCATTAGGGACTCAGGGTTACACCAGTGCGTGCAAACATCTCTTCTTGCATTGCTGCTGCAGGGGCCTGAAGGACCAGCTGGTCCCCATCTTGGCAAATATCCTGGAGGTGGATCAGGAGAAATGCTGGGGATTCGACCAGTTTTTTGCAGGAACCAACGACATTTTGCACAGGATCGTGGTGGATGTGTTCTCCCTGCAGCAGGCGTCCTCCCATCGCATCTACATCCACTCCTACAACACGTAAGGCTGCGTTAGAGGCACATTTGGGAAAGGAGCTGGGCAGCCTCAGTCCCTCACTGTCATAGGGGCACCTGAGGGCAGCACCATTCTCTTTGCACTGCTCCTAAACCAGGTGAAAACACACCAGGCTCACACCAGCTTCTGCCAGGAGTGCACTGATGGAGCTGTGGGCACACAGAGAGCCCCGGGGAGGTGTCCAAGGGGCTCTGCTGACTTTGTCTGATGTTTTGCTAAGAGAAAATGTCAATATTTTGGTATTTTGAGGGCAGCAGGCTGCTAAAATTATGGAAATCTGTGTGCTCACCTCATTGCTTATCCCCATCCTCTCATTTCTCTCTCCATTTCAGTACCACCAAGTTTTTAGATGCTGTCTTCAAACAGACAAATATAGTCCCTCACCACCAAGAATATTTCTTTGAAGGACATTTGTATGAGCTGGATCCCAATCTACAAGCTCATAATTTCTGCAAAACCACGGAGTGCAGCCCCCTGACTTTGCTGAGCACTTCTGAGCAGCCCGAGGATGTGGTGGGGATCCGGTACAGAGACCGTGAGTGTCCAGCAGGAGAGTGGCTGCTGGAGGAGGGGTTTGTTACAGTTGTCACCCTAAGAGATTTCCCATTTCCCAGTTTGGTGATGGGCCCGTTTCCTGTATGATCCCAGGTCCTGGTGCTTGGGGAGTGTTGGACCTGGATCCCAGTTTCACCAGACTGGTCGTTTTTCCCACTGCCAGGTTGTGCCAGTCCGCGTTCTCAGTAGTGGGGAGTACTGGTTCCCAGTGCCAATTCCCACTCCTGATGCCAGTTCCCAGTGCCAATTCCCAGTCCTGTTTCTGGTCCCTGGGGCAGGGCAGGAGGTGGTGCAGGATTAGGGGCTCTCAGGGTCAGTTCTCCCCCCTGCCCTGTGCTGCTGCTCCGCAGCCACGTGCCACACTGGGCTTTGCAGGGAATTCCTGCCTTCATCCACGCTTCCAAAATGCCTAGGAGGGCTGCACTGAGCCTCCAGCACTGAGGCTGACATCCTGAGTGGCCACAGGGTTTGTTTGGTGGGTGGGAGCTGCCCACAGCCACAGCCTGGGACAACCCCCCTGACCCTG
The DNA here is from genome assembly GCA_013397235.1 of Lanius ludovicianus. Classification (NCBI taxonomy): domain Eukaryota; kingdom Metazoa; phylum Chordata; class Aves; order Passeriformes; family Laniidae; genus Lanius; species Lanius ludovicianus. The sequence goes on along the minus strand of VYXG01005245.1, from coordinate 44,217 downwards.
CCTGTCTTTGCAGCGGCGCTGGAGTTCCCAAAGCTGGTGCCCAGGGTGGACGTGGTGGCCGACTGCAGTGCAGCCAAGGTGGGTGTGTGTGCCAGGGGGCCAGGGCAGCCCCTGGCGCTGTGCTGGCAGCACCCTGGGCCTGGCACAGGTCCTGGCAGTGCCCTTTGCCTTGCAGAGCGCCGTGGGTGCCGCTCACCAGACCCTGCGCGTGGGGCGAGCCCTGCGGCGCGGCCGGGAGCTGCTGGCCAGGGGCCTGCACTGGGTGATGTGAGTGACAGAGCCACTGCTGGGGTGGGGACAGAGGGGGGACAGGGCCCTGCCCACAGCTGAGGGGTTTGGGGGTGGAGTTAAACCCTCTTGGGGTATCTTCCTGGTGGTTCAGGGCCACTGGAGGTGGTGGGAGGGGGTCCTGGGGGACTGGGAGGGAGCAGGGAGCGAGGGGACGTGTGTCCCCCTGGGGCTGCAGCTGTAGGAAAACACCCCTCGGTGTTCTGAGGATGCTCCTGTTCCCTTTGGCTCCTTTTGGGTCACTTCCTTCAGTTTAGGAGAGGCTGAGGAGAAGAGCAGGGTTGTTATTGTTGTCATCATCCCTGTGTGAGCATCTGCTGGAAGTGCTCCTGCCCGTGGCAGGGGGTTGGAATGAGATGGGCTTTAAGGACCCTTCCAACCCAAACCATTCCATGATTCCATGCTGAATTTCACTGCCCTACCCACTCCTCTTGGGGCAGGACAGTGAGCAGAGGGTGAGAGTCCTTAAAACCAGCAGCCACAGCCATTTTTGGGTTCCTCCAGCCCTCCAATGTCTCACGAGGAACCTCAGAGAAGCCACCAGCTCCATCCTCACCCCCTTCCCACACAGCTGTCCCCGGGATGGGTCTGTGACTGCAGGGAGCACGTGTTGGAGGGGCTGTTCTCTCTCTTGGCAGTGGGGACCTGAAAACGGAGTGCTCCAGGATTTTGGAGCAGAGGAGGGGGGCTCACTCCGTGCTCGCCTGCCTGCAGCTCACCGAGGTGAAGACACACCTGCTGTAAGTGAGCTTTGCAGGCTCTGGGCTGTGGCTGATTTGGGGCTCTCAGAGGTGCCTGGATAACCAGGAATAAGGAGAATGCCGGAATAAGCTGATAGCTGGGAGGTAGAAGGGTTTTTCACTGTGTGGGACACGAGCCACTCTGGCTGGTTCTCCCTCTGTGCTTCAGTTTTTAATGACCAATCCCTGGTTTCACCGGAGCCCAGAGTTAGTCCTGACTCTGGCTCCTGCTCTGGGGTTTTCTGACTGTTAACAGCCTTTGAGCAGGAAGGAGCCAGGGCTGCTGCCAGCTCCAGGGAAAGGAAAATTGAGTTGGGATAAAATAAAGAGCAGGATGGCACCAGCTGCAGGGCCCTGCAGGGGTCTGGCCCCCATCACCAGCCCCACTCCCTGCAAACAGCCCTGCAGAGCTGGGCTGCATTCCCATGGATCCAGCACCCACCTCCCAGCACCCATGGGGAAATGCCCCATTTCCTTGCAGGAGTCTCCACTGAATTATGGAGGAACTCTGGGCTGCCCTCAACCTTCCCTTCCCCACACACCCCTTCCCATCTGGCTGCCCTGGGCCAAGCTGAACCCATTTTATCCAAAGCAACCCATGGGTATTTCACTTTTCTGTTGCTTTTTAGTTGTTGTTGTTGTTGTAGTGGAAAATTCTTTGCTGCTGGGTTGCTGTTCTTTCATTCTGCCATTTAGCAAAATCTCTTAATTTCTATTTCATCTGAAAAAAAAAATAGGGACACATGGTTCCCATTGAGCTCAGGGCTGGGGTGCCAAGAGCAGCAGTGCTGCAGCTGGATGCTCTGGCTCTTCCAGCCCTTCCAACACTCTGGATCAGGAATATTTCTGCTGACTTAGCCAGTGTGCCACGCTCAGCCCAGCACTCCTGTGCCAGCTGCAGGGACACAGACAGCATCCAAGCTGGCCTGAAGCCAGTGGGTGGAAAACCGACAATTTTGGAACAAATTGGACACGACAGGGCGAATTTTTACCAGATCAGCACTTAGCGTGTCGTGGCTCAGATCTGGCACTCTGAAAGCTGACTTGCTGCCTGAGGAAAGCACTTTGCAGCCCCCCAGGAGCCCAGCACGGGCTGGATTCCTTTGCCCTGGTGACAGCTGCCTCTGGATTATTTCCTCCTTCAGGAATATTCCTTTTCTGTCACTCCTCAGGCACGAGGCCGTTCCTGCAGGCAGCAGGGGCGCGCCTGGGCTGGATGTGGCCGTGGTGAAGACAAGGCTGCAGAGGGTGAGGAGCATCCCCAGCCCAAGGAGCACCCCTGGCCCTCGGAGCAGCTGCTCCCAACCTCTCCCCTCCTCCACAGGTTGATGAGGAACTCTCCCAGTGCTCCCACAGCATCTTTGACTTCCAGGGGGCTCTGGATGGGATTTTGGCCGAGCTGGTGAAGGACAGGCAGCAAATGCACGAAGACAAAAGGTTTGTGGTGGAGTCCCTGGTGCCACTTCGCTGTGCCCACCCCGATGGAGCAGTTCCCCTGCCAGGCACTGCCCCTCGTGCCACCCCCACACATGGGGGGTGCTGGGTGATGCCCTGCACAGCCATGGGCAGCAGTGCCCCTGACTCACAGCGGGTTCATGATGATTCCACCCCCAGAGTGGTGATTCCACCCCCAGAGTGGTGATTCCACCCCCAAAGTGATGATTCCACCCCCAAAGTGATGATTCCACCCCAGAGTGATGATTCCACCCCCAGAGTGGTGATTCCACCCCAGAGTGGTGATTTCACCCCCAAGTGATGATTTCACCCCCAAAGTGGTGATTCCACCCCAAAGTGATGATTCCACCCCAGAGTGGTGATTTCACCCCAAAGTGATGATTCCACCCCAAAGCGATGATTCCACCCCAAACTCCCCAACTCCCTCCCTCTCAAGGGGCCTCACGCCTCCTTCCCTGTCCCATTGCAGCATCCAGCAGATCGAGTGCTGCCTGGAGAAGATGCAGCTGATCTACAAGCAGTTCAAGAAGGCCAGGACGTGTCTGCGTGAGTGCTGGGGACGGGGGACACGAGGCAGGAATGTCCCTGCACTGTCCCTGTGGGAAAAGGGATGATTTTGGTTTGCTGGGATTAGGAGTTATTTCACAGAATCATCAACCCACAGAACGGTCTGGGCTGGAAGGGACCTTGTAGATCATCTGTTTCTGTGTCCTGATGGTGGCCCCGAGGGCTGAGCCAGGAAAATCCCCTTCGGCAGCCTCTGTGTGTTGTGAAATTGCCCATGTATTGGCTTGTGAGCAGGAAAACGTTTGGTGACGCTGTCCTTCCTCCCCAGGGCTGGGCTACAACGAGGAACAAATACACAAGCTGGATAAGTGAGTCCCGACCCTCCCCCCTCCCCAGGACTGCCCCTTGCTGAGGCTGGGCTGGTGTTTGGTGGTTCTGATTGGATCCCAAAGGGGTATAAAATGTCCCTGATGCTGTCAGAGGGCAGCTGGAGGTGGTTCCTGTGCTGCTTCCTCCTTGCAGGACCCTCCCAGTGAAGGTTTCAAGCTTCTTTCAGGTGAAGCTGTGGGAGAAGCTCTGCAGAGATGGGGTCAGGGGGCTGCTCTTGGGCCACACCCGTGTTGGATATGGGGTTAAACTCCTTCTGTGATGGGATAAACTCACTCCAGGCTGTTGCTCACACAGGACTTGGTCTGAAGCTGTTTATTTACTGAGATGCTGACTTAGGAACTGTCCCTGCTTTCCCATCTGCTGAACTTCCAGTGGCAGTGAAGTGCCTGATGGGTTTTGTACCTTTAAGAATCCTCCTTTCAGTTTCCACCGAAACCAGGGGAGTTTAACACAGGCAGGAAGTAAATTTCCCACTTCAGTGTGTAGCAGGGAGGGTGAGGTTCCCCAGACTCCTTTGTCTCACTGCTCGGTCTAACCTTGAATATTTGCCTTAAATTCTGAGGCAGAGGCTGCTCAGCAGTGCCCTGGAGGGTGGCAGGGGACTGTAACCCCCCCAAACCTCCCTCCCCATCCCATTCAGGGTTTGTTTTCTCTGCCATTCGTTTCTGAGCATCCAACCCCTCTTTCTCCATTCAGCTTTAGGTCTCCTGTGATGTTCCTTTTCACACATTTAAGGAAATAATGCAGTTCCCTCCTTTATTCCTGGGTTCAGGCTGAATTTGGGGACCCTGGCCAGGAGGGTTCTGTCCATTTTCCAGAACGACTGTGTCCAGCAGTACCAGGAGGCCCTGGCCCTGCACAGCAGCAGGATGAGGTACCAGCCCCCCTCAGGGATTTGGGACTGCAATAACCCACCAAGGATCAGGGCTTCCCAGTGCTCTCTGCTATGGATGGCCCGTGGAGATGGAAATGGGGATTTTGGGAACTGCTGAGAGACTCCAGAGGGGTAACAAGCCCTCAAACAGCTCTGTGAGCCCACTGGAAATCCCACTGTGTGGGTTGGCTCCTATCCCACAGTTCTGCCCTGCTATTTTACGATTCTTTTTTTAAAAAGCCCCTAAACTTTGCAGCTGGAGCTCAAGCAGCTGTTCCCTTGCTCTGGGGTGGGGGGAGAGGTGATTTTATTGGGACAAAATTGCTACTGAGGCAGAGAGCTCTGCTTCCTGGGGGTGGTTTTCTGTTAAATGGTGCTTGGGGAGTAATGCAAAGAGCAAATTACCCCGCAGTGACTGAGAGCAGTGCACTGCCTGTGGCAGCAGCAGAGCAGGGAGGGGGAGAGGATGTTGCAAGAATTGGATTTTCATGGCAAGGCTGCTTTTCCAGAGGAGCAGCCTCCCCTGGGCTGCTGGTGTGGGTGGAGGGAGGAGGAGTTTCTGGAATACCTTACAATTAAACCCATTTTTTGACCCAGGCCCATTTCTGGTGGGGAGGAGCCCTGTGCTGGATTTACAACTGGAGGGGATTTTAAGGCTGGGAGTTTGTCTGGGGTGCTCAGAAATGCTCCAGGAGCTGAGGGCAGGGTCTGCTCTGTCCCTGTGCTCTCCCAGCCTTCTCCTTGTCTTTTCCCTGCCCCATCCCAGTTTTATCCCATCCGTCTCCCATTCCCAGCCCCAGTTTGAGCCACCAGGGGTTTCCCTGCTGCCAGCCCTCACCCAAAGGCAGGTTTCACCCTGGGGACAAGAACTGCATCCCACAGTCCCCCATCCCCTCCCAGGCAATGAAACCTCCCTCAGTTCCAGTGGGAATTTTGTCTTGGATTGGGATTCCCCCCTGGATGTGGAGCCCCACAAAACCCGTGCAGTGCAGGAGCCCTGTCTGCACTAAAGCAGGGCTTTTCCTCTGCTCACAGGGAGGAAAAAACCTTCTCCATGTTGTCCTGGGGTATTTTTGTACCTGTTTTCCTGTCCTTATGGAGAAACACCACGAGTCACAGCTGGATATTTTTAATTTCTTGTTACTTCAGTTTTAATTGTCCTGTTTTGTTTCCTGCCATGGTTTGTGGCGTGGTGCCTTTTTTTCTGGGGACTTGAGGTGGATCATTCACCTGAAATATTCTTCCCTTAGTTTGTTTCTTTTTCTAAAGCCAAAACAAACTTGTTTTTTTTTTTTTTAATACAACTCATGATGTGCCTGCTGGGTGTGAGGAGTCTTTTTTTGGGTAGATACTCAGTCCTCCAAGGGGTGAGAGGCCCAGGCTGTGCTGGGTGAAGTGATGGGCCTGAGCTGCCTCATTTACAAGCAACTTTCCCTGATTAATTAGCTGTTAGTGCTGTTTGGATAACCTGGCCTATGGTGGCTGTAGAGCTGTAATTACAGCACTGCTGAGACTCGTTTGCTTTCCTTCAGGATTTTGTTTCCAGACAGGGCTGCAGAAAGCAGCAAATCAAAACACATAAAAAAATTAATGATGCCAAGCGTTGACTGGGAATTTTGTCTTCATTTTTTTTCCTTTCCAGGAAAGTTTGTGAGATAAAGAAGCACTTGAAGAGGCTCAGCAACCGCATCAGCACCTGCAGTGTGGAGATGACGGAGTGCCAGGACTGCCTGCAGGGTGTAGGTGTCCAGGGATGCAGCTCCACAGCCTCCTCCTGCCCCCTGAGGATGCTCCCACTCCCCTCCCCAGGGTGCAGGAGCACCTGGCTTAAGTAGGGGAGCCCTGGAGTATTTTAAACTCCCTGCTGCAGTTCTCTGGGGGTGATCCAAGCTGGAGGTGTTGTTTTGTCCCGCTGTGTGAGCAGGGAATGGGAAAACCTTTGGCAGGGGCACTTCTGGTCCCCAGGATTGCCTGGCAGAGCCCAATAAATGGGAATTAAACAGGAGGGAAGTTCTGCTTCACCTGCAGCTCCCACAGCAAAGCTGTTGAGCTGGGGCATCTCCTGGAAGATGTCCTGGTCCTTGGGTCACTTTATTTACTTTGTCTTGCTGAACTCCGTGGGTGCCTCTGAGTGTTTGCTCCGGGGTCAGCCCCCCAGGCAGGCCCTGGGGTGGGCACTGCCAGGACTCTCCATCTCCACAGGCTCTGGACAGGTTTCTACAGACAGAGAGATGGAATTTGGCCCCGGCTTCTCCTGTGCCTTCCCCTGTCCCCCTGAGCCAGGCACGCCAGGAGATGGCCTTGAGGTGAGTCTTTGGGATTTGGGGACAGCCCAGCTCCTTGGGGAGGAGCGGAACCTCCTGCTGCTCATCCTTGGGGATGGGGTGAGTGCTCTGTGCCCACAGGACTGGAAAACTGTCCCTGCTGAGTGTGATCCTTGCTCCATGTCCTGTGGGACATCCCAGCCCTTCAGCAGGAGCTGCTCCTGTGGGAGGCAGGAACTGAGCAGTGCAGGAGTTGGGGCTGGCTGTGTCCCTGCAGGATGCAGGATTTAGGGCTGGTTGTGTCCCTGCAGGATTTAGGGCTGGTTGTATCCCTGCAGGATGCAGGAATTAGGGCCGGTTGTGTCCCTGCAGGATGCAGGATTTAGGGCTGGTTGTGTCCCTGCAGGATGCAGGATTTAGGGCTGGTTGTGTCCCTGCAGGATGCAGGAGCTGCTGGAGCAGATGAGGTCGGTCACCTGCGATCTCCAGCTCAACAACAGCATCATCGAGCGGTGAGTGAGAGCACCTGGAGCTGCTGCTCCAAGCAGGGATTCCTGCTCCTTCCTCCAGGAATGTGGGCACGCTGCCCTGGGAGCTGCCAAGCACAGCCATGGTCACTCCTGGAGTGGTTCACGTGGCCTGGCAGCAGCAGAATTTATCTTTCTTGGACTTTTAGCCATGAACTTCTCCATCATTTCTTCACCCTCTTCTCAGCCTTTTCCCTGGGCTGCCCAGCACTGACTGCTGCTCTCTGCCCTGGGGAAGGAGATGCTTTCTCTTTCTGGATGAAAATTTCTCCAAAACCCACCATCACTGCTGAAAACCCCCCTGAATTTCCTCCTCTGAACCTTTTCTTGAGGCCCTCAGTGCGTATGGACAATGGGAATATATGTCAGGATGCCCAGGAGTTTTAAAAGAAAAAAAAAAAAACCAATAAATTGGGAATTCAGCCCAGTTTTTAGGACCACATCTAACCCAAATCCTTTGGTTTTGTCCCTGCAGGTTGGGTGGGGCTGCTCCCACTCCCAGCGTTTGAGGGCCATGGTGAAGGTGCAGCTACTGAGGAAAAACCACTTCCCCCCACAGGGAATTCGCAGCATCTGGAGCTGTGGGATGTCTGTGCTCTGGGAGCTCTCTGTGTCCTACCTCTGCTCCAGCGCTTTGCACGTTCACCCCCATCAGCTCCAAGTGCCCTGAACCTCTGGAATTTTGGCCAGAAAATTGAGTGGGATTTTGTCTTCTTTTAAAAAAATGCTTGAAGGACTCGGTGCTTTTATGGCTTCTCTGTATCACTGTGTCAGTGGAAGAAGAAGAGGCATGGCCTTTTTTCTTCTTGCTTATTTAGGGATTATTCCCACTTCTAACGTGCTGGAGTGGGGCAGGAGGGATGCTGGTGGCTGTGAGTGCTTGGACCTGCCCTGGGAAGGCATTCCCAACACTTTCCCTGCTGTTATGCTCCAGAGAAATAGGATGGAGGGGGAACACATCCCTCCCACCTCGTTGTCCCTCGGGAATCGCACAGGAGGACCCTGAAGAGCCTTTGTTAGGGGCGGTCATTCCGCTCTGGTTTTCCGACGTTGTTTGCCCTTGGGGTTGCTGAGGAGCCGCAATTCCCCGGTTATCAGCCAGGGCAGCGTGCGGAGCAGCGACGGCTCCTGCCGGGACCGGGAGATGGGATCAGGAACTGTTCGTGGCGAGGGTCAGCCACTCTACTCCTCACCCCCGTGATTTATGGGCTGTCACCCCCATGCCACATCCTCATCCTGTCCTGCAGTATCCAAGGCAGATCCCACCCTGCTGGGCTCATCCCACCCATCCCTGGCACATCCCAGAGCCAGGACACTTCAGTCCCAGCAGGGGCAGCAAAAGGAAGGAGCAGCAGCAGCTGCAGGGCTGTGCCCGGCCTGGCTTTCTTGTAGGAACATGCCAAGGGTGCCCAGGAGCCTCCCCCGCCCAGGAAACCTTTCCCCGGTGGAATTTGGCACCAGAGCTCCCCATTCATTTTAATTATAAAAACCAACATCCTGAATGTCAAACCCAACTATTTGCTGTGGAGAGGTGGAACTAATCTGTCACTTAAAAGCTTTTCTCCTACAAATCATTTTCTAAGATTCTCCGAGTTTTCTAACGGACATTATTCTTAATCCAGCCAGAATTCACTGATATTCCCGTAGGAACAGGGCAGGGAGCCCAGGCAGGGTCCCTGCTGCCCCTCCTTGGATTCAGTGGAGCTGCACTGACTTGCACCAGCTGAGCGTTTGACCTGGAACATGTTTGGCTTCAACAAAAAGGGATTTATTTCTTGGCAAACAGAAAAAAGAGGTTTTGCTAATAGCCCTTGTCATGCTTAAACTGCTGTAACACAGCAGCTGCAGAGGGGACTTCTGGAATCCAAATGAAACGGGAATTTTCCTGCCAATATTAATTACTTGGGGTGGTTTTTCCCCCCAAAATATTTTAACCTGTGGTGTAAAAGAGCTCCCTGTGCTATCAGCTCTGAATACCTGCAGGGACAGCTGGGCAGGATAACGACTTTCATGAGCCTCTTGTGCAGGCTCAGCCAGAGCTTGCTGTGGGGACAGAAAATATTACATTTATTTAGTATTTTTATCCTCCGAGGCGTCAGAACAGAGACTGGAGCTGTGTCCCAGGATGGTGCTGGGAAAATAAAAATGCAGAATGGCTTTAGGAGGTTCCCAGCCAGGTGCCAGGCAGACCTTTACCCTCAGAAAAGTAATTTTCTCTATTGCAGGTGATTCCTGATACAATTAACAGTTTGTGGAGGACGCAGGCTAACCCACCAAATTTTTGTGGAACAATTTGCTGAGGGATAAATCTGCTTCTGTTTTCAAGCAGAAGCAGAGGTGGCATGAAAGCGAATCAGGATCCTGAATGGGGAAGGAAAAGACCTTCCAAAAAATAATCTTGCTGCTTAGCACAGAACAAAACTCGATCTTTTCCAGCTGCGTAATTCCTCCTTCAGTTTGAAGCTCTTATTAGGAACTGCTCATGGCGCTTGTAATTCAGAGCCAGTGTTTTAATCCAGCCTTCAAATTAGAATCCTTGTAAAGGATTTAGATATCCTTGGCTTATCCTGTCCTCAAGAGTACACGGGAGACGTCAAATTGAGCTTTCCCTAAGCTCAGAAGCCAGGATTCACCCAGCCCCGCCCTGCCCTCACCGCGCTGCCCCTCACCTTCCTGCTCTGCCAAAAACCGAGGCAGTCGGGGGCGATTCTGTGTGGATTAACGTGTTTCAAACCAGAACGGCTGAGAGAGCAGAGGGCCGGCGGTGTCCTGCGTGACTCAGGGATGTGTCACCCTCTCCAGCCACACCGGGCACAGGAGCAGTGGCCCTGCCCGCCAGCAGGGAGGGGGTGACAGGGACCTTCCCATCCCCCGTGCCATCCCCGCCGCTCAGAGGAGGGGGTCACTCGCAGTGGCGGGGGACACGCGGCGCCAGGTCCGTGCCCTCCAAAGCCCCCTGTGCCCAGGGCGGGGGGTGCCAGCATCGCCCCAGGCACCGCTGTCCCCCGAGCTGCAGCACTCCCAAGCTTTGCCCGCGATATTTTCCCTTTCACGTTTCCCACAACCGCGAGAGCCTCAGCTGGGGGAGACAATTCCAGCGCTGGGAGCCCGGCTGGCCCTGCCCAGGGGCCGAGGAGCTTTCCCCAGCTGCCCGTTCTGGTGCGGTGCCCCAAAGCGGGGGTAAAGCGGGTGGGAGGCGGCTGCGCTCCCGCGGGAGACGCTGCGGAGAACCACTGGCTGCGCTTGGTGCTGCGGGACCCCCGGGGGATGCGCGG
>VYXG01005245.1:0-33344 GCA_013397235.1 Lanius ludovicianus | reverse complement strand
GGGTCCTGCCGCTCCCCCTGGGGGGGTCCCGGGGGGCTGCGCATCGGGAGGGGCTGGACCGGGGTCTCCGGGTGCGGGCGGTGGGGGCGGGTGCGGTGCTGCCGGGCGGGTTTGGAAAATGAAGTTTTTCCAGGAAAGAGGAGATGATCGACTCATGGGCGGAGTTGGCATCAGCAACTCGCGGTGAGCAGGAAGGGTTGGTGTTTGTAAAGCTTTACAGTGAGGGGTAAAGTCCTCTAGAATTTGTAAATTTGCCTGAAGCTCTGCCCAAACTCCCGAGAGGAGGGAGCTGTGCCAGGGAGATGCACTAAAACGCGTGTTCCTCATGTCGGACCCGTGCTCTGCTGGAGCTGTTCGTGCTCTGCAGGAGAGATTCCTCTTGCTCCCGTGTAGGAAAGGGCCGAACGAGGTGACTCTGCTGGGGCTGTGCAGCGGCCCCCGCGCCGTGTCCCTCATCCCGGGGTGCTGCTCCCGCTGCCCGGGGAGGTGTGACCCGTGGTAGTTGTTGCAGGAGGGGAAACAAGGGGGTTTGAGCAACCCCGTGTCACTGATAACTTGGGGATTTGAGCCCTGCCGGCTGTGAAACTGCTCCTGTCCCGCTCAGCCCCTCACGCTGGGGGGAAACTTTTGGGATGCAGCTGCTGCGGCTTGAGGGACTTGAAAATTTGCTGGTCGGGGTCAGCTGAACCTCTTGATTTTCAGCAGGAGGTGTTAATGCTGTTGCCATTCCCCGCAGGTTTGTGCCCACAGGATCCACCTGTACCTGTGAGGGTGCCCTCAGTGTGGGTGTGGAGGGCAGGGAGTTGGTGCCGGTGGTAATTTGGGACTGAGCCGCGTCCCACCGGGCCGGCTGCGGGCTCATTTTGGGGGCTGTTTGGGAGGGTTATGCCAGACACGTGCAGCAGCAGCAGCCTCACCGGGGCAATTAGTGCCTCGCTCAGCCAGTTCTGGTTCTTACGCTTGGCTTTCCTTAGATTAGGAATCAATTAAATGTTTCTGGTGGGGATTTGCGTGACGCGGGGCGAGCTGGGCTCTCGGCCCTGCCTCCCGGTGCCGTTTGGGATGAAGGGCGACCGGGAGAGACAGCCGTGCCATATGGCCCTGCTGCCTCGCATTAGGGCATTAGCGCTGACTGCTGTTAATTAAATGTAACCCAGCCGCCGCCACAACGTGACACGGGGACACGTCCGGGCTGGGAAGTCGCGGCGCAGGGCGTTGGTGGAACGAGGGGGATGTAAATCTGATTTCTGGGGTGCTTTCTGCCTGCCGTTCCCGATTAATTCCCTCACACCCTGCTGAGAGCCGGATGATTCCCCGGGGCTGGGAGCTGCAGGGGATGTGTGAATGAGAGTGCTTAAAGAAATAGCGAGTTTAGGAGAAATAAGGGTTATTTGAGGGAAAAAAACCAACTTTGTCGAGGCTCTTTCGACAGCCCCTGGAAACTGGGGTCAGGTGCGAGGTGAGGTCCTGGCTTGTGTGCTTTGAAATCCTGACTTAAAGCACAAATTCACAGAATTTTGTGGCATTGCGAAATGCTGTCAATAGTTGTTTTGAGGGACTTCTCCTCTGGCAGGATGTTTTCCATACTTACACTGAAACAGATTTTAAATAACTCTATTTCCCTTTTCATTTCAGAGAATTATGCAGACTGTGGGAGTAGTTCTGCCTCAAAAACTCCCCAAACAACCGGCATGGGGGGGAGGGACTCTCATATCTGCATTCCCTGTCATCCCAATAGTGATTCCCATTGAAAATGCCCGAGAGCTGCAGACGGGGTGTGCTCTCCCCTACTTGGTGAATGTTTCTTTTTCTTTCTGATGCGGAGTTGCCGCTTGTTTGCTTTTGACTTGCAGCCTGAGGATACTCAAGTTTTTGTTTGTACAATTCTGGCCTATTTTTATTTACATCAGATCTGGTTGTATTTAGTAAAACGGGAAAGTGGCATTTATTTATTTATTATAACTATTTACTCTTCAGTCTGGACAAAAGGAGGCTCAGGGGGGGCCTTCTCTGGTTTTAACCCAAGTCCTGCCGGGGGTGCTGCACCTGGGGCTGATGCAGATGTTGCCTGAGACATGGGAGCCTTTTTTTCCTTGCTTTTATTCAGAATGTTCCAGGTTCTGTGCAGGACAGACATCCAGCATCCTGCTCCCCGCGGTGTCAGTGTGAAGGGATGGGGAGGTGGGAGCTGAGGAGCAAATCCGACCGGCATTCCCTGAAAATCTTTGTTTCCAGTCTTGGAGGGAATGCACTTGGGCAGGAGTAGCTGTGCCTTGAATATCTTCTGTTTAATGCGTGTGGCTTTGTGCTGCTGGCACCTCTCGGAGCTGAGTCAGCAGTAAAGTCAATAATCTCCGTGTCGGGGTGTAAATGTGTCTGTCCCACTGCTGGGGACAGCTTTTCCTGCCAGCTTTTCCTGGCAGGGGAGGAGCAGGGAGCTGGATGGGCAGGCTGCAGAGGTACATCGCTGCTGTGGGGTGTTTGGTGAGCTCTGGTGGGGCGGGTGCAGCCTTGGATGTCCCGGTGACTAACGCAGCTTCAAAGCCCTCTGCGTGTTTTATTGGCTTTGGGACAGCACAGAAACCAGGCCGGGCTGGGAGCTGCGGCAGCTTCCTGGTGGGATGGGTTGGGTGGACACCAGGTGGGAATGGCTCAGGTGCTTCCCTGGCTCTCGGTGTCTCTGATAACCAAAAATCAAATATTTTGGTATTTGCCTTAATAAAAGAACACATTGTTGGCTGAAGGGCTTCTTTGCAGGAAAGTCACTGCAGCTCGCCGGGCTGCCCTGTGGGCAGGGCTGCGTGTGGGGCAGCCCTGAGGGAATCCTCAGAGCGTGTCCAGCACCTCTGCAGACACAGTCACACCTGAAGCCAGCTTTTGATCTGCAGATCTGATGACACAGATCCAGTCCAGTAAAGCACCTCAGCATCCAAATGCGTTTTGTGCCTCTGGTCTGGAGCCGCCCTTATCTCCCAGAGCAGCTCGTTCTGTGTTCAGGGGCGCTAAATCAGCCCCTATTTCCTTCGGGAGGGACTTGGTAAAACACCATTTCTCTTTCTAATTTGTAGAGCAAACTTCAGCTCTAATGTTACTGGTTCTCCAGTAGCCGTTTGCTTAAGATAAGGAGTTCTTTAATGAGTTCTGTCCCGAGCCCGGCCTCACCTGGCCGGGGCTCTGCTCACACCACTGGTGCTCTTTGGAACACGGTGCTTTTTGTGTCTCTCTTTCCACGCCGTCCTCCCACACTCAGCCGTGCCTCCGGTCTCGCCACTGTAAATAATAATCGCTGACAGTTCGCAGGACCCGCAGCACTTTGCATTTCTGTTCCGTTTAGCTGATCCAGGCAGATTCCTGAGGTTTTTCCTGCTGCCGGGTGAGACTCGGGCAGGTGGGGATGGCGATGGGTGCTGCTGGGGTTGGGCGAGGACGGGGTGGGGTCCGGGGGTGCCTCCTGCCCAGCGCGGCTGCCCCAGGCAGGGTGTGCTCCTCCCCGGGAGGAGATGGAGGTGTGGGGAGGGACGGGCACCTGCCCAGAGCCGTGGGACAGGCTCGTGGGGTGGCTCAGGTCTTCCAGGGTCATGTTTCCTGCTGCCTTCCAGTGCAGTGCCTTGGGAAGGGTTTATGGAGAGAGACGCCAGCCGAGGCTCCAGCTCTTACCTTGCAGGTTGGTTTTTGGGCTTCTCCCTCTGCTTCACCCTGGTGAAGCTCAGTGGAGTTTGCTGGTCGGGGTGTGGGAAGGAGGGATGTGCCCAGGGGGGCTCTCTGGGTGGCTGAGACAGCCCCCTGTGATAACTCACTGCTTTTGCTGCTCAGGGTGGTTTTTGGACTGGTTAAATTCGGTCTTTGTTGCTCCCTGTGTTGTGCACTGTGCTGGAAACTGTGAGAGGGGTCCTGAGCAGGAAGGTCACGGGGGAATGGGTCCAAAGAGGCAGATTTCAGGGCACTGTTAAACTGATGTTTGTGTCCCACCCCATCAGCTGGTACAGCTGTCACGGATACAACACAGAATGGTTTGGGTTGGAAGGGACCTCAAAGCTCACCCCATCCCAGCCCTGCCATGGACTCCTTCCATTGTCCCAGGCTGCTCCAAGCCCTGTCCAGCCTGACCTTGGATGCTTCCAGGAATCCGGGAGCAGCCACAGCTTCTCTGGACAATCAGTGCCAGGGCCTCACCTCCCCCACAGAGAGGAATTTCTTCCCAATATCCCATCTAAATCTCTCCTCTTTTGTTTTAAAACCATCCCTCTTGTCCTATCACTAAAAAGTCACTCTCCCTCTTTTTTAGAATGCTCTGATTTTCACCGATGCTGTGAAAGGCTCTACAAGCCTCTATAAACTATGTGTAGAGTTTAATCAATATTAGAGATATAGTTAATCTCAGTGTATTCCTTGAAACTCTCATTAAACACTGGGGACTTTTTTATCCCTCAAACTTTAAAAGACTGCAGGGAAAAGCAGTGAAGAGAAAAGAGAGGATGCCGGGAAGAGACCTCCCAGTGCACGGCCGAGTCCTGCGCTTTCTCTCTCTAATCTCTTCCGTTGGGTTATTTTATCTTATCAAACAAAAAGCCCCAGAAATAGAAAGTTTTCCATGGCTTACAGGAGATGCATGAGCTCTGAGCTGCGCTCCCTGCTCAGAAAAATAAATAAATAACCCCGTCAGATGGCAGCAGGTTGTAAATGGACAATGTCAGGGCTTTATCTCCGTGGGGGAAAAGGCCTCTCGTGGGAGCAGACACAACTTGCTCTGGTGCCTGCTGTGTCCCAGAGTATTTGGGGTTGGAACGTGCCTGGAGAGCTCCTGGCCTCCTCTCCCGAGGATGACGGATGGGAAGGCGGGAGCAGCCACTTGCTTCGGGCTTGTAACAAAGAGAATCCGTAAAATCTTCAGGCATTTCCCCAAATCCAAGCCCTGGTCCGCGGGACTGCGCCTGCCGAGGAGGCCCAGCAGGGAGGTGTTGCTGGTTAGAGGTAGGTGGTGGTGGGATTTGGGGTTTTTGGCTGGGTTTGCAGGTTTTCTGCTGCTCTTTGGGGTGCAGGGTTTGCCTTGGTGCTGCTGAGCATGGCCTGGCAGGGATGGGGTGGGCACAGGGCTGGCACCACACCTGTGGCACCAGATGGCCTCAGCTTCTCCTCTTGCTCTTGTGCAGCCCTGCTCTGGCAGGAGCACAGGCTATCGCTGCCCCACTTGCCACTCGGAAGGAAAATCTGATTTTTGTTGCATCGTGGCTCCAGGGCATCTGCCAGCAGCTGGGTTTGTGCTCCAGATGCTGCGGCGGCGCAGGGACCTGGCACAGGGGTGGCTGTCACCGAGGGGGCCTTGCCTGCTCTGGACAAACAGAAACAGGCCCCTGGGGCTTACCAGTGTTTGCAAACAAATGAACCCAAACCATCTGGTTTAGACCTAAAGCTGCCGTGCTGATGGAGCTGCAGGGCTGGATCTGCGCCCCAGGGGTGTCAGAACCTGCTCTGCAGGAGGACTGAGACCCTTCCCTGGGCTGGCTCTGTGGGTGCTGGCGGAGGTGCCACAGGTGCCTCAGAGCCTCCCGCTGTGCTGGTGCCACAGGGCCACATCCTGCTGCCTCCCCCGAGGCCACCCCAGTGACGTGGGGCACAGGAGGAGCGCCTCAAGCAGCACAGCTTGCGACATCCAGCCTCAAGGTGCAGCCTGCACTTGGGGATGTGTGAGCCCCTGAAGGGCTCCAGAGTTTGAAAGGAGGAAGTCTCCGTTCTGCCACGTTGGCCCAGCTCTCAGACACCTGTGGGGCCTCCCTTCTCCGTTCGTGCCCGTTTCCTCTGGGGTCACGTCGGGTTGGAAGGTGCCCCATGGGGTCTGTAGTATCCTGGGGGTGGGCAGAAGACTGGAGAAGCTCTTATTTGGGAGGGTGGGGAGGCCCTGGCACAGAACAGCTGTGGCTGCCCCATCCCTGGAAGGGTCCAAGGCCAGGTTGGAGCAACCTGGGATAGTGGAAGGTGTCCCTGCCCGTGGCCTTAAGGTCCCTTCCAACCCAAACCCTTCAGTGACTGCAGTGCTGTGTTTAGGAATTGAGATGGGCATTTAGACAGGACTGGGTTACTCCATCCCACTTTATCTGTGGAGAAAGGGAAATTCCCTTCAGCCACTGAAGTTTTTCACTGTACTGGGATCTTTCTCTTTCTGTTTTTGAGGAAACTCCATTTCCAAGTGTTCCATTGTTTGACTGGAATGGAAATTATCTTAAAGCCTAAGTGGAGGCATCCTGCTCCTCTTGGCAAACCGGTCACGTGGCTGCTTCCCAAAGCTGTGCAGGGTTTCTAAAATTAGTGTTCCCCACCGGATCCTGAGTGATTAGATCTGTTAATAGGTGACGGTGACTAAGGAGGTGTCACACTTTAATCCCACAAAGAAACGCCTCAATGAGCCTGATCCGGAAGAATTGCTCAGGAATTGGCATTTCTGTGGTCCAAATGATGTGTGTCAGACCTCTGCCAGCCTTTGCCCCACGTGCTGGAGCTGCCCAAATCTGAAAATCCAGGCCCACACAGGCAGGAGGGATGTGGTGGTGGCAGATGCTCAGGTGAACTCACAGCTGGAGCATCCTCCAGCTGGCACCTCCAGCAAAGGCTTGGCCAATGTCCCCTGTTAAAAGGCAGCTCCAGCTGCTCGAAAGGTCATGCATTAAATTACTGTAACTGCAGCTTATCTCTAATTAAAAAAAACAAAAAGCCAAGTCTCCCTGCTTTTCCCCCAGGCTTACTTGAGACAACTGACTTGGAACAGGAGAATGACAGACAGCTCACGCCAGATGAATGTTAAATGATAAATGATTTCCTTGTTTCCCCTGGAGATTGATGTTTCCCCCCTCAGGCACCAGCTCCCAGCAGTGGTTCAGCTCCTCTCACTCATTCTCAGGCACTGAAGAATTCACCAGAGCTGAGCAGAAATCTGTTTCCAGAGCAAACATGGGCTATTGCTTTGCTTTCCTGCAAGCCCCAGGTATTCAAAACCAATGACCCAAAAGCTAAAGAAATAAAAGGAAAAGGAAAAAAAAGGAAAAAGAAAGAAGTGCATTTAAAATACAAGTCCAGTGGCTCTTAGCAAGGTCATGGGGCTGGTGCAGGGACAGGCACTCACATCCCTCTGTGGAGTGACCTCTCTTACCTTGCTTTTAGGATGTAATTTTTTTTTTTTTTTCCAGGTTGGTGACCGCTCTGGAATTTTGGGCAGTGTAAAAAGTAAATTTAAGGCTGTTTGTGTGGCAGTTAAAAATTAAAAGGCTCAGGTGGGCTGTTAAAGTGGAAGGAGGTTGTTCACTGCAGTCAGGAGGGTTTGGAGGAGTCAGAGGGAAGGGGCTGTGGGAGTGATGGCCATAAATATGGGATAACTGGAGCTGGCTGTGCCAGATGTGCCCCTCTGCAGCTGGGGGTGAGCAGGACCATGTGCCCGAAGGGGTTAAAGCTGGGCTGTGCAGAGTCATCTGTGCGTGAATGGGTTAATGTCTGACGCTGGGTCAGCATCCAAAGAAAACAGCCACAGAAATGCCTTGCTGCACCTGGGCACAGGAGGTCACAGCCTCTGCTGGGGCTGGGATGTGTCCCTGCCCTCTCCAGGGGTGGATTTGGGGCTGCTGGTGGTCGATCCACACCTCTGTCACCAGAGCTGGCCCTTGAGGCTTTCATGTTTAAGCCCTGGCACAGAAAAGCTGTGGCTGCCCCATCCCTGGAAGGGTCCAAGCCCAGGTCAGGCAGAGCTTGGAGCAGCCTGGGGCAGTGGAAGGTGTGGGAGGTGGAACTGGATGATCTTTAAGGGCCCTTCCAACCCCAACCCTTCTATGCTCTTTAGTGGCCTTAAATCGTTTGACCTCTGTCCTGTACAAAGCTGTTTCCCAGCGCTGGGAGGTGAAGGATCCTTTTCCCGTGCACCAGCCAAGCTTTTGCTCCAGGTGGCACCTCCCAGGAGTGGAGCTGGCCAGGGGTACCCCGTGGTTTGGTGGGATTTGAGCATTTTCCATATCAGTGTGCCAGTGGGTCGGGGAGAGGCAGCAGGAACGTGGCTTGTGCTGCTCCATCGCATCCAGGAGCACAGGATTCCCTGGGGACAGGGTGTGGGAGCAATTTTGTGCTCTGGATGAGGTATTGAGGTATCTCCTCACCTGAAGGGGGACATGTGTGTGAACAGCAACAAGTGCTCCAGCTCTGAGCGTGCTGGAATCCCTCTGGCTGCAATCCCTTCCCGTGGCTCCCCCACTGCCCCCCCAGCCCCGTGCTGCAGCTCTGGGTGTCTCACGCTGTCCTTTCTGTCCCTGCAGACTGCAGGTACACGTGTCACCAGGAGTGCCGCAGCCTCATCCAGCTGGATTGTCGCCGACCGGGCCAGTGGCAGAGCCAGCTGTCCCCAGAGAGCACCATCCTGCCACCCTGCAGCCAGGTACGCCGGGGATGGGGGCTCAGGGGGGCACAGCCCCGCCGGGATTCGCCTCCAGAGAGCGGATTTCCTGCTCCCGACGGGTTTTCCAGGAGGGAGGGCTCGTCAGGGCTCAGTCTGGGAGTGTCACTGAGGTGTCACCTGCAGGCTGTGCCCTGCCTGGGGGGCTGCGGTCTGGTGAGATGGAGGTTGGGAATGTGGGCACCCCCATCCCTCCCTGTGAAGGCGTGTGTGGGGCTCTGGCGTGTTTAAAACGCTGCTGCCACCTGGAGCAGAGCGGTGCCATGCGGGGACATCAACCCCCAGAGCGCCCACATCCCAGTGCCTGCCAAGGAGGGTCAATATTGGGATTAACCTGTCCCAGCACCACACACAGTGCCTGGCAATCAGCAGCAGAGGTGCATTTTCCTGCATCGTGCAGGGCAAGAGCGGGGATTTCTCCAGGAAATCTGGAGTTCTGGCTGACAGCCTTGATTTGAGAGTTTCAGTGGTTCCGGGGGATTGAGATCTTCAATCTGTGTTAGGGATGTGCAGTAATCCCAGGGTTACTCCGGAAGGCTCAGCTTTGCCTTAATCCCCCCGGGGTCCTGCAGTGTCTGGGGCTCCAGCGTGGGTGGGACAGGCTGCAGGGCCAGGGAGGCTCTCACGTGCCAGATGAGATGGGAGATGCTTAATGCTGCCAGCTTAAGGCATTGCTGAGAGACCTGCCCGCAGTGGATTTGGCTGGGATGGAGCCTTTCCAGGCTCTGTGTGCTTTTCTGAAATGGTTGGAACAGCTCCTCAGGGAAGTGGTGGAGTCACCATCACTCAAAGCGTTCAAAAAAATGAGTGGATGTGACACTTTGTGGTATGGCTTAGTAGGTGTGGTGGGATGCAGTCAAAGGTTCTTTCCAGCCTTGATGACTCTGTGATTCTGTGTTCTCTCCCTCATTTTAACCCCGTGTTTATGTCCCTCTTTGTGGAAGGCCTGGAGATGGGAACATTTTGCACTTTTCCAGAGGCAAATGTGGGGTTTCATTTGGGTGTGTGGGGCTTGGTTGGCATCCAGCCTTTGCTGTACAAGCTCTGGCCTTGCTGGGCAGCTGCTGCTGCTGCTCTGAACGAAATGGTCAGGAGGGGTTGATCGTTCTAAATGACACATTACAAAGGGGCTCAGAGTGGGTTCTCCACTCCAGGTGTTTGTACAAGGGGGTGAAGCTGAATTCAGGTGTGGTTACATCTCCTTTGGGGGTCACTGGGCTTCCCCCAGCAATGCTGGGCTCTTGGAAAAATGAGAAGGGCTGGCTTCATCTTCAGGGTGATCACCCCAGCCAGGGTTATTGATGGGCCTAATAACAAACAGGGAGCCTGTGTTTCATGGCCATCCATCACCCTGACACGGCCCTGGTGTCATCCTGGGGAGGGGGAGGCCCCTCGTGCCAAGGAAACAAAAGTGTCTCTCCAATTCCAGCAGCAGACAGAAATCCTCAAGCCCATCCCAAAGCCCTGGCTGGGGATTGCACCTCGGAATCCTCAGCACAGCAAAGCCCTGGCAGGGTTCCCGTGGCCTGTGCTGGTGGGGCTGATTTGGGGGTTAATGAGGGTAAATCACTGCAGCAAAGCTCCATTATTCCTCATGGATAATCAGGGAAAAATCATTGCCAGGTTTGCTTAATATGAGCACACAGCCACGCTCCTGGAGTGTGTCTGTTGGTCAGGCAGGTTTTGCTGCTGGAAAGGAGGAGAATGGAGGGAAAAAAATGTCAGTATTCCAGTAGGAGACTAGCAGGATGTCTGAATATGCTGGCAGGAGGGGAAGAGGCCTGAAAACACACGAAAAAAATAATAGCTGGCATAGCTGGAAGTCATTAAATTGTATTATCAAAATAAAGCAAAGTGGAAGCACCACTGAAATAACTCCCTGAATATCACCTATTTCAGTGCTGTTACCATGTAACACCAGGCACTGGCAATTTGGGCTTTGATCCAGGTGAGTATTTTGGAGTGGGTTACATTTGGGTCCCAGAGCAGCTGCCCAAGGTGACATCCGGACCCTGCCAAAGCTGCCAAAGGCCTCCACTGGTCTTGGCAGCTCCAGGAGCTGGGTCCCTGGATTTGGGAGGACTGGCTGTGTGCCTCCCACCTGTGAACTGCTGCAGGTCACTGGGGTTTTAGGGGGCTGATGTGCAGGTAACCATCAGGTGCAGCTGCTGCTGAACAATGGGGTAAAAGTTATTGGGTTTATCTTTGCTGGTTTTTTTATGGAGCTGATGTCCCAAGCAGCTGGACTGCAAGGAATAAATGAGGGATTCTTGGAGAATCCCATGGAGCATCCAGAGGCTGCACACTGGTTCCCCTGGGAAAAACTTGGGTTGAGGCTTCATAAAAGACCCCAGTGCTGATGCTCCCAACCCTCACTTTCTGCTGGTGTTGCACATGCTCAATTTAAGCCTCTTTCTCCTCTAAATTTATCCCTGTGGAGCCGAGGGGGCTGTGCTGCTGCAGGAACGCGCTGCTGCCATAAGAACGTGGCTTATTTATTCCCTCTGTAAATAAAGCCACTTGGATTCTTGCCTTCCTCTTTCTGAGATGCAGATGTTGCCAGTCTGCCCATCTACATCCTGGTTTGTATTCATGGGATGCTGCTGTGGTGGGCACGGAGCTCTCAAAGCCTCGTAGCAACTGAAGTCCTTCAACAGATACAGATGGGAGGGGTTGGAGAAACATCTGCAGCCTGTCAAGAGGGGAAGAGGTTTTAGTGCTGGATGGTGGCTTGTGGGAAGGTCTTGGAGCCCTGTGGGAGCAGCTGGAGGAGCAAGTTGAGATGGGACATTGGGAAGGAATTCCTCCCTCTGAGGGTGGGCAGGCCCTGGCACAGGGTGCCCAGAGCAGCTGTGGCTGCCCCTGGATCCCTGGCAGTGCCCAAGGCCAGGCTGGATGGGGCTTGGAGCAGCCTGGGACAGTGGAAGATGCCCCTGCCTGTGGCATCTGTGGGGAGCAGAGCCCTGCCCCTGCCCAGCCCCACAAATCCCTGTGATCTTCTCCAAGCAGGAAGCTCACGGCTGCTGTGAAAGCAGGACCCAGGAGCTGAGCAGCTTTTTCCTGGTCTGCAGTTGAAGCTGCCTCGATCTGGGTGCTGAAATTGCTCCTGCCGCTCTGACATCAGATGCGGGGCAGAGAGGCACCCACATGTGGTGGCCAGGGGGTCCTGGCACCCCGAGGAGGGTCTGAGCTGTGTCCTCACCTTCCTCCCCCCTTCTTGATTCCCTCAGGAGGTGATGCCACAGCAGCTCCCGAGGATGCTCTAACAGGGACTGAACAGCCCCCAGCCCTCCGTGGCACCGCGTTTTGGGTCCCCAAGGTGGTGCCAGGGGTCCCCAGGGGCCAGGGCCAAGCCCAGCACCTCGGCTGCGAGCTGGGTGAGAAATTTTGCAAGAGGAAGTGGCCGGGGCTGCGAGGCGAGGGCAGGAAGGGGAGGCGATGCTGCTGCGCCGGCACCCCCGGGAGCGGCGAGCGGAGCGGGAGCGAACTGGGAGCGAACTGGGAGCTCTGCCCCTTCCATGCTGCCCCAGCGCCGCTGCGCAGGGAGGCGGGTGCAGGAGGCGAGGGAAGGGAAGGGTTACCCGGCACGGCTGCCTGTTAAGGAGGAGAAGCCCGGCAGGATGAGCAGAAGGAGCTGCTGCAGATAAGCGGCGAGCCGGGGATGTGAGCGCGGGGCTCGCCGGAGCCGCAGCGGGGACCCCGATGGTCGCCGGCCCCCCGAGCCCCCCGGCTCGCCCGCAGCCCCTCGCCTCTGCCCGGCTCCCATGACCATCGGCAGCAGCATGAGCAGCGGCTACTGCAGCTTGGATGAAGACCTCGAGGATTGCTTTTTCACGGCCAAAACCTCCTTCTTCCGCAGCGCGCAGAGCAAGGTCCCCGCCAAGGTAACACAACTCGTGCGCAGGGCTGGGGATGCCGGGGCTGCCAAAAAGGAGCTTGTGCGGGAGTCAGGGCAGAGCTGCCGGCGGGGAGGGGGTTCTGCCCTGTCCTCTGCGGGGTCTGCACCGCTGCGGGTTTTTCTCAGCCCTTGCCACGCCGGGTTTCCCCGCTCGCCGGGGATTCACGCCGGAGGAGCCGGCTCTCGGTGTGATTTTCCAGCAGGAGGTGAAATCCTTCAGCAGCCTTCAGGCAGCTCTCAGCCGCGGGTCAGGCTTCCCGGAGGGGACCTGTGGTTTGGCCTTGCAGAATGGGCACCATGAGTGAAAATTGCACCTGTGGGGTGGATGGGAAAGTTCAGGGCAGAATTAATCTGTGAACTGATTAATGCGGTGATGAACGTGGTCCTTTTCGGGGAGCCTGGGGCTGTGTGCCTGCCTTGGTGAAGGATGGAGGGTTTGGCTGGGCAGTGTTTCACCCAGCATGAGATTTGTGTCTCAGGGGCCGCTTCACAGTTTTTAAACATCTATTTAAAAAAAAAAAAATAGATTGAAAATCGCTGTCATGAACTTTGGAGCCCCAACCAGAGCTGAGCATAAAAGGAGAAGGCACTGCTGCAGAAGTGGGAGTTTCACACGGGAAAGAGAGCCCTGCAGCACCCAGAGATCAAATCTGGCCCAGGGAGCAGCTTTTTCACTGAAAATCCTCCTGTAAACCACCAGCACCGACGTGCTCCTGCTCAGCCTCTGCTGTGTTTGCACCTGAGGCTGCAGAGCTGCAATCCTCAGCAGGTGCTTTGGGGTTCAGCTTCCTGCAGTGTGTCCAAAGGCCCCCCTTGGGCGAGGAGGGAGCTGTTCTGGAGAGAGAGCTTCAGTCAGCTGGGAATTTTATTGAATTTCTCTGAAGAAATGGTTTAAGATGGGATATTCCCCGCTAGCCAGCAGCTCCCTCTCGTTATGATTAACCAACACGTACTGCTGGTTTTTAAATGTCATTTGATGATTCATTTGTGTAGGAGATGGAGGAGATCGGGGTGCTGGTGTAGCCAGAGCTGCTCTGTTTGAGCCAGGGCACTGCAGATCCTCGGGGACCTCTAGAAATCAGTCTGGGGCTGTTGCTGTTTGGGATTTCTCCCTCACAGGGGGGTCAGGGGCTGCCACAACCCCTTTTTCCCCAGCTCCTCACCTGGACGTGACCGGTGTGGGCGGCAGAGCTCAGGCTGCCAGAGAAGATGGAGCCTTTCAGAGGTTTGGTGTTGTGGGGAGGAAATGGTTCCTGTGCATGAAAAACACTCCCCCTCGGCTGAAGTGAACCCAACTGGTGTTGTGTAATGGGGCTGTGTGTGGAGGTGGGTTCTCACGGAGAAACCACGCTCAGGCCTTGGTGGAAGAAGGTTTTGGGGGGGTTCATGGCTTGTTTGGGGTTGTTGGTGATGGTGCAGGTCCTGCAGGAGCATGAGGCAGGGAGGAAGAGGAGGTGGTGGACATCTCACTTGGATTTTGATCCATTCCCTGTCCTGTCTATTTAATTTGGCACCTTATTGAAGTGGTAATTATTCAGTTGGAACATTTCCATCCCTGCAAGGGCTGTGTGTGACAGCAACTCTGTTTTTCACCACCTGCTCCTGGCCACGGGCAGAAAACATCAGCTCAGACCCCCGAGCAAGTTAACCTGGTGGATGTGTTTGGGAACCGGGAGGGTTTGTCCATCCTGGGATGCCCAGGAGTGATTCCTGAGCCCAGGACAGTGGGCAGGGCCTGCTCTGGGCAGGAGGAAGCTCAGTACAGATAACTTGGGATGCACTGAAAGACCCAGGAAACATCTCTGTGCAGGAAATGTGTTGTGGGTGGGTGGGAGGGGACACACAGGCTGCTGCATGGCACTTGACAGAGTGGGATTTAATCTGTAGGATTACAGGAGCAATTTTTCTGATTGAAACAACTGTATTAGTCTGAAGAGCCTCTTTCTAGGAATGCTGTAATTCCTTTTTATTTTCAGAACCATCAGCAAAATCACTCTTCATTAGCAAAGAGCTGGTTGAGATCTCAGATGGACCTCGTCCCTGGAGATCCATTACTTTGCATTTTTGGGCCTCTCCAGCTGAATGGCTTCAGTGTCTTCTGCCTGAAGCCTGATTGCTCAAAACTCTGAAAAACTGCTCTTGGAGTCCTGCATCAGTGTCTGATGGGAGAGCTGGCTCAGAGAGGGAAGGGGGAAAGGGAATGACCAGGGATGGGAAGCAGAGGAGGGGCAGAACCCAAACAGGGGCTGGGTGAGGGGATCTCCAAGGTCCTGTCCGGCCTTGCCCCATAATCCCAGAGCTGGCTGGTGCTCAGGGCAGGTTTGTGGGGTGCAGGAAGCAGCTGTGGCTGGGGGGGCAATGTGGGCACAGCCAGCCTGGTGCAATGCAGAGGAGCTCCAGCCTGGACACCCCTGAGATGCAGCTCCCTGTGAGGACCCTGTCAGCTCTCACTGCTGAGCTGAGCTGTGGCAGGAAAATCGGTTTCTAAGTGAAATCTCCATGGCAATCAAAACACTGAGCCTGTCTTCACTTGCTCTAACCTCTCTGAGATGCAGCAGAACCCTCTCCCCTGCTCTGGAGAGGCACAGCTCTTCTGTCTTCTGCCTTTTCCTCTGAGCCCCAAAGTAAACCACAGCATCTCATCTGAATTTCTCAAAGGGATGGAACTGTTGGGGGTATTTAAGGTTTTTTGGGTTTTTTTTTTGGTCCAGATCTCTTCTGTGATTCTCACCCTGCCTGTCTGTGCTGGAGGAGTGGATCCTTTCCCAATATAGTGCTGTGAACCCAGGCAGTGGGTGTTGAAGGGGAAGTGTTGGGGAAGTGCAGGGATGGAGAGCTCTGTGAGAGCAGAGATGTCCCAGCTCTGGTGACAGCCCTGTCCCCAGTGTCCCTGAGCTGCCACCACTCCCTGCTGCAGCAGGATTTACAGATCTGAGCTGTTGGTTCTCATGTTTCTGACTGAGATTTGAAGCCCTCACATTTCCTCCCAGCCCTTTGTGCTGGACTGTGTTTGTGGTCCCAGGTGATGCCACTCTGAACTGCGGCTCCACAGCCAGGGACACTCGGATGTGCTTCTCCAGGCTTTTTGTTCTGGTGCTTTAAGACAAATCTTTCCTTAATAAGTGGAAAAAATGAGGATTGATGCCCCAGGCCATAAAATCCCTTCAGAGGAGATCTCTGAAGTGCTCCTGCAGTCTGAACAAGGAGCCAAAGGGGGAGCTTGGGCCGTGGGATTGGGAATGTGAGTTGTCACAGCCTGGCTGATGGAAATGGGGATGGAGCTGTGCCCGAGCACACCAGGGAGGACTTGGCCGCTCCTGCCTCGAGATAAGACTGCCAAGGATGTGGTGATGCTGGGCCAGATCCATCCCCACTGCTCTGCTCTTCAGATTCATTAACAAATAGCTGGTGAGGAAACCGAGCTGGGAGCTCAGGGCAGGGATGGTGGCCCTGGGGCTGCAGGGAGGTGGCCCTGGCTCCGAGGAGTGGCCACACTCAGACCTTCTGCCTCTACTGCTTTTCATGTCTGGTTTGAACCACAGTTCCTGAGCTGCTGCTCTTCCAGCTGAGCATCCAGGCTGTGACCACACCCCAGCTCCTGTGGTGGGACAGCTCCTGGGTCCCACCTGGAGCTGTTATTCCCAAAACAGGGGCCCAGCGTGGTGCAGAGCTGCTGCCTTGGGTGCTTTTAAAAGGTTTTTAAGTTAAGGATTGACTTGAGAAGGTGAGAGGCTGTAAGGACAGTGCTCTTTGAACTGGGGTGTGTTTCTCTTGGTGTCCCTGCAAACTGATAAATGGAAATATCTGTCACTTAGAACTCTTTTGAGAGCTGTCCCCATCATCTGATGGCCCCTGGGTTGTCCATAAAAGCCTGACAGGAGTTTACAGCTCATTAGCTGAGTGCTGGCTTGCATAGAGGGGGCCAGGGCCATGAGCTCTGCCCAGCCCCGGGCCACAGGCTTTGTGTGCCACGGTCCTGCCCCTTCGAAGAGCTCATCCCGGGCAGCCTTTGTCCCGTGGACCATTAGCCCAAGTGCCAGCTGAGGCTCCAGTCATTCCTTACAATCGGTATTTCTTACAGCTGAGCAATACAGTGGGCTGTGGAGGCAGGGGCAGGGCACAGGCCGGTCCTGCCCTGCTCTGGATGCCCCAAATCACCAGGCTCTGTCCTGGCAGCCCTTGGGTCCCTGTGTCACTGCAGCCACCCCTGCCCACGAGCTGTTCCATGGCAGTGCCACAGGGCTGGCAGAGCCCTCAGCTGCCGAGTCTGAGCGATGCCAGCTCGCTGCCAACACCTTCAGCCTCTGGCATCCGTGGCCATGCAGTGCTGTGCAGCAGGTTTTCCATGGAGCAGGCGTGGAGCCCTCCTGGCAGCTCCAGGCTTCCCGTGGATTTCCTGCTGGTGGCCCAGGAGGGTGGCCCAGGGGGTGGCACGGGGGGATGTGCTGGTTCCTCTGCTGCCACACTGGTGTGGTGTTCCGGGGCCACGCAGCCAGGTGATCTCCAGGGATGGCTGAGCTGGCTCTTCCCTGTTTTCCACACGGGAAAGCTGCAGGCCTGGCAGTGCCCGCGGGGCTGGAGGTGCACATCAGAGATGTGGTTTTGTTCAGAGCTCGTCTCATCCTGTCCCGGTACAACAGGAAATGTGGCAACGGTTTATGGTTAAAAGCTTCTGTTTTTCTCCCTTTAGCCAGAATTGCAGATTCTGCAGCAGCAACTTTGCACAACTGGAGGTTGGGGTTGATTTGTGAGGAGCAAGCAGTGGCTGATTTGATCATGCACTGGGGGAGGAGCAGCACTTCTCTTCCCAGGGCTCCTGCACCACGGGGCTGGTGCTGCTGGGCTGCTTTGGGTCTGGAAGACAGAAAAGCAAAATATTTAGGTGTGCAGCCTTGGGGTGGGGGGTGGTCCTTGCTTGGGGGGCTCGTGGTGCAGCCAGGCCTGAGCATCACTTGAATGGCAAGAAGAGGTGAAGGGCTGAGCTCTTGGATCCCCAGTGCCCTTATGGGCTCCCCCAGCCCTAAACAGCTCATGGAACTGGGGTGGCCCCACTCTGGATCCTCTGGGACAGCCGGCTGGAGTTTGCCTTAATTTTTCTCCCATGACCTCATTGTGTGTCGCCAGGTTTCATCCAGACACTGTCCTGCCACCGAGCCCGTGGTGGGATGGATGCATGGAGAGAGATTGAAATAAAAGGGCAGGACTGATGGTCCTTTTAAAGCCTTTATTAAAAGTGATCAGCTCGGGTGGGAGCTCCGGCCAGCTTCGTTGCCCCCGCTTCAGCTTGGAGGAGGAGGAACCTCAGCTCTGTCACTCCCTGTGACAGAGCCAGGCCTTCAAGTGTTCCTCACGAGGAAGNTGCAAGAGAATTTTTAACTTACCAAACTACAACAAAGTACAAAATTACATTTAAACAAAGCTACAATGTGGTACAAAATAAATGGATAATTGTTAGATCAATAATCTGGTCCCTTATTTATAACAGAGATTATCACAGCTTTCTGTCCCTGCAGTGGGAGGCAGGGGGCTGGGCAGGCTGCAGGTACCCCCGACCTGCCCCGCTGTGGGGCAGAGGGGATGCCACAACTTGGCCGGTGTTTGCTGACGGTGACACCGGTGACACCGGTGACGTGCTCCTGAGGCAGGCCCCTCCTGCTGCGAGTGGTTTGGGTTTCTTGGAAGCCAAAGCCATCCTGGTCTGCCCTGTGCCTGCTGCGAGGCCCTGGGGCACCGCTCCAGGCTCCTGCCGTGTTCCTCCATGGAAACCCAGCCTCTGCAAGGCCTTAATTGCTGGCACGAGCTGTGTCCCTGTGCTGGGAGCATCGCAGGAGGGGAGGGACCTGCCCTGCTGGGGAGAAGCAAACTGCAGTGACAGGGACAGGCAGAGCTGCTGTGTTTGCTTTTGCCACGCGTACTTGGGTGGATGGATGTGTGGACGCTGTGCTGGGCTGTGTTTGTGCCATGGATGATGGGTGGTGCCCTCAGCTCTGCAGCTCCAGCTCTCTGCTTGCAGGAGGGGACAGTCCTGGGGGTGTCCTGCCCTCCCTCTGTGTGGTTGGGGTGGGGACGAGCCCTGGTGAGGGGCAGCACAGCTGTGCCTGTGCCCCTGAAGTGATAAGGGTGATGTGAGGAAGTGCAGGGTTTCTGAGAGTTCGGCTTCTGTTAACTTATAGGGAAGGAGTTTTTTTGTTTGTTTTTCCTTTTTTTTTTCTTTTCCTTCATGCTACTTTCAAAATTTCAACCCTCAGCATGATTTTTAAAGATGATTTTTAAGGACTGCAGTGGCACACACAGCCTTGGCCTATGTGTGGCCAAGGCCTGGTGCAGTGGATAGATTGAGGTGCAGCATGAGCCAAAGGACTCTGACAGATTGGGAAGTTCTGATAAATGGATATTTATGTGCAATTCTCAAATAACCCAGGAAAGTTTTGCTTTTATTGTCATAGAATGCTTTGGGTTGGAAGGGACCTTGAAGGTCATCCAGTGCCACCTCTGCCTTGGGCAGGGACACCTTCCACTGACCCAGGCTCCTCCAGCACTTCCACAGATGGGGCAGCCACAGCTTCTCTGGGCACCCCAGGCCTCCTCACCCTCACAAGGAAGGATTTCTCCCCAATATTCCATCTAAATCTCCTCTCTTTTAGTTTAAGCCATCACCTCCTTCCTGTCACTGCAGGCCCAGGTCTAAAGCCCCTCTCTCGGGGCCCCAAGGAAGGCAGTGGCCAAGGAGGCTGCACCCCAGTGTCAGCACTGTCCCCTGGGTGCCTGCTCCACGGGGGTGTCTCGGGAGGTCTCGAGCTGTTTGCTGCTCTGGGGCAGAAGAGGTGAACGGGGAATTGCCTCAGTGAACCCCGGCCTCCGAGTCCCAGCACTGCAGCTGCCTTGCCACATTGCAGCCAGGGTTTCAGCGTGTCCTCTGCTTGATTCTCCTCCTGAAAGAAATACCATGGGTAGCCTTGGGCAGTATTGGCTTATTTACAGCTTGCTGCGTCCTTGTCGTCCTTGTCGTGTGTGCTCTGGGGCTGTCTGGGAAGGGACAAGCTTTGCTCCCCAAGCTGCCTTTTTTTCCCTTTTTTTTCCCTTCTCAGAGGTTACAGTTTTCATTCTGAGCCTTCCCAGCCTTGATGGCACATCCCTTCATGCTTTCTGCTCCCTGCTAATGCCAACTCCCGAGCAAGCCCACATAAAATCTGGGAGCGCTGCGCACAGCTCCAGGCAGAGCTGGCAAAATGTGTTCCCAGGCTGTCTCCAGGGAAGGTGGTGAGTTATGGAGGCAGCAGAGCTCTGAGCTGGGAGATCCAGCCTGCTGAGCATTGCCCAGACACACAGAGGCTTGTTTGCTGCAGATGCAGCAGATAGAGCAGGCAGTGCTGTAGAGACCTGCCCTCCTGGCTGGAAGGGAGCCAGGGGAGGTTTAGATTGGATAGTAGGGAAAAATTCTTCATGGAAGAGTGCTCAAGCCTTGGAACTGGCTGCCCAGGGAAGTGGTGGGACCACCATCCCTGGGAGTGTTCAAAAGGGCTGTGGATATGACTTGGGGACGTGGTTTAGTGGGGCTGTGTTGACAGCTGGACTTGATCTCAGAGATCTTTTCCGACCTTAATGATTCTGTGGTTATTCATAAGTGACATTTCCATGGGGGGCCTTCAGGTAGAGCCCACCTACAGGTCAGATCTGCCGGTTTTGGAGGAAATTCCCCCAAACCTGGGTGAGCAGCAGCCCCTGTCCCCCTGTGGGTGAGCCCACGCAGGCACTGAGCAGTTTCTGACACGGGCTGGGATGCCTGGACTGGCCCTGCAGTGCCTGATTTATTATTAGTCACACAGCCAGCCTGCTGCTCGTGGGCTTTTATTGCTCTGAGCTATAATTTCCCAAGCTTTGGACAAGAGATTTAACTCCAGGTTCTGCCTGGGTGAACCCACTGGAAGCTGCTTGAGTTTTGGGGAGTCAGAGCTGTGAATACTGGAAATAGGATGGGGTTTTTTTTCTTGCATTGCCAGAAGTAAATAAACACTCACAGGTGCAGGTGGCTTTGCTTTCAAAGTGGGCATTAAAGGCTGGATGTGTTGTCCTGGTTTGCACTGGGATGTTTAACTGCTCCATGCCCCCAACTGGTGCATTTTGTGTTGCCCTCCACTGCCTGTCACCGGTGTCAGAGGTGGTTTGGGGTTGGGATGTGGCATCCTGCACATCCTGGCTGCAGGGACCATCCCCACCTGCGTCATCACTGCTCAGGATCTGTGCAGGATCCGCTCCTGCCTTCCCAAGAAAATGTGGAGCTGAACAGATGGAGCCTTCCCCTACACACAGAGCAGCTAAAGCCTGGCTTTTCTGATTCCAGAATGTAACGCAAACGGTAGAAGAAGAAAAACCCGAGCCTCCCACCATCCAGGAGATCAAACAGAAGATTGAAAAGTACAATGCAAAGGTCACCAACTGCCTGTTGATGAAACTGGTATGTACTGGGCTGGTTTTCCCTCACACACAGACACTGGGGCTGGTTTCTGTGGGCTCTGAATGGGGCCAGCCTGTGGGGAAGGTGTCATGGGGTGAGAGGGCTGGTGGCTGTCACGCTGCTCTTCCTCCTGCTTGGCTTTCCAGTGTCACTGACACTCCAGGTCACCCTTCCCTGCCTCCATCCCTTCCTCCTGGCACTGATCTCTGGCAATGAGTTGCTACAAAGCCTTGCCCCAAATGGATGAGCCCCCGTTGTTGCAGTGGGGATGAGTCACGGTGGAACTGGGGCATTCAGCAGCTGTTGGAGGTGGATTTAGAAGCACAAAACCTTTCTAGAGAGAGATGCTCTGCCCTCACCCCTGCCAGGCTTCCTGGGTGGACTGTGCAGAAGCAGGCTTTTCTCCTGATTCCTGCATTTTTGCAGAGCTCAGGGTGGGAGAAGAGACCTGTGGTGGGATCAGCTGATCTCCAGTGATGATTTGTTACATGGAGATGTGAGAATCCCTTAAATGGGGAGTAAAACATAAGGAGTAAGGTTGGGAGATCCTGCTGAACCAGGGGTTTCGAATCCAAATTAAGTGCAACTACAACTTCCATGTAATGGAATTTCCATAACTGCCTTGTAGCAGGGCTGGCTTGAAATAAAACAAGATCCCACAGATGAGAGGAAGGGATGAGTCACTGCCAAGAGAAAATCAGCAGTGACTGTCCCGAAATTACGGGGTATTTTTGACATGATTAATAAGAAACTCTGGAACTCCCAGAGCGAGGGCAGGCCCTGCTGTCACCCCACGCTGCAGACCAGCCTCTTGTGGTGGAAAAGGGACTGGAAAACCTCCCTGGAGCCTGATCCTTGTGTGTTTTTGCTCCAGAACGAGGATGGGACGTACACAGGGTTCATCAAGGTGCACCTGAAGCTGCGCCGCCCCGTGACGGTGCCGGCTGGCATCCGGCCCCAGTCCATCTACGATGCCCTCAAGGAGGTGAACCTGGCTGAGATGACAGACAAGAGGACCTCCTTCTACCTGCCCCTGGATGCCATCAAGCAGCTCCACATCAGCAGCACGACCACGGTGAGCGAGGTGATCCAGGGGCTCCTGAAGAAGTTCATGGTGGTGGATAACCCCCAGAAGTTTGCACTTTTCAAGGAGATGCGGAAAGATGGGCAAGGTGAGTTAGTTCAGGGCCTGGCACCTGCCAGCTCTCCCTGGAGTGGTGAATTTGGCTTCTGTTTGGTGTCCTGTGGGACTCACTGGGGTGCCAGGCAGGCAAAGCCTAAATGCAGGTGATTTAGACCTCCGCAGGAGGTGATGCTGCTTAAGTTAGCAGGGAATTATGGTTTCAGAAGGGGCTGAAACCCCCTGAGAGCTTACAGAGATTGTTATGAACCTGTGCTAGAGACTCAGCCCCCTCCCCTGTGATCCTGAGCATCCTTTTCCATGCTGCAGCCAAGCTCCTGAGCTTCCCTCTGCCCTGGCAGCCCCGATCTCACTGTGGGTGTTTGCTGTCCCCTTGCAGTGCTCTTCCAGAAGCTCTCTCTCACCGAGTACCCCCTGTACCTGCGGCTGCTGGCGGGCCCTGACACGGATGTGCTGAGCTTTGTGCTGAAGGAGAACGAAACAGGGGAAGTTGAGGTGCCTTGGTGACTCTTTTCCTCCTTTTTCACATGAATGTGGAGCACATGGCAGGGCTGGGAGATGTGTGGCAGAGGCAGCACAAAAAGGGCTGTTTCCCTGTAATGGGGCTGGGTTGGTCTTTTATTGCTCTTAAATGCTCTGGGTTTTTAAAACAATTCAAACTTGAGCTGTGAAAATGCTGAGGCCAGTTTTGATGGCCACTCCATAATCTGTTTATGGAACCCAGCAGTGCCACCCCAGGGTTAATCCTCGCTAATTAGATTAGCTGAACCCTGTTAGAAGTAATCCACTAATTTAAGTAAAAGCCAGGGACACTCAGGTAATAATTTCACAGCCAGGTTTTGGCTGAAATCTTGCTCCCCACCACAATGAAGCAAATGCTGGGAGCTGCTGCATCCTGCAGGATTGTGCTTCCCATGCTGTGCAGAGGGAGGATTGGGATGGTCCTTCACGCTGAGCCCCTCACCCCTTCCCTCTCACAACATGGGATTAAAATCAGATATGTTTGGATGTATTTTATTGCTCCTTCTCACAGATTCAGAGGTAAGAACCCCCAAAGCCCATCAGGTGTGTGCTCACTGCCCCTGTGTTTCTGCTGGTGTTGCAGTGGGACGCGTTCTCCATCCCAGAGCTGCAGAACTTCCTGATGATCCTGGACAAAGAAGAGAAGGACAAAATCCAGCAAGTGCACAGGAAGTATGAGAGGTTCAAACAGAGACTGCAACAGACCTTGAAAGAAGCCAGAGGCAAACCTGGATAACCTTCAGGAGGCCCTGGGCATCAGACTAAGCTAGAGACTGTTTTTAAATGAAAAGACTTCTCAGGACACCTTAGTCGTCATTCTCCCTCTTCGACCTTCCATGAGGACTGGCTCCCAGCACCCCTAAAACGATCCTACTGCTTTTTCTTCTGAAACCTCTTCTCCCAGGACCAGAGCCAGTCCAAGAACGGGAAGCCTGTTTCTAAAACAGCTTCAACAAGGCAAACACAGCTGCTGGTTGGCTTTCCAGCCGTGCCATCCGCTGGAGAGGCTCCGTGGGAAATTCTTGGTGTGACACCCAACAGGACCCATCTGCTGGCTGAAGTTTCGAGCAGGGCAACTCTTGCTGCTCCTGCTCTTCCCAGCGAGTTGCTTGTTCCTGCTCAGAGGTGCTGTGGCCCCCAGTGCCCTCGTGGCCCAGTTCTGGTTTCGTAAGGAGAGCACAGGAAGCAGCAGCAGAAGGGGAGGAGGTTGTTGCACCAAACCATGTGGGTGTTGCAGCGCTGGATGGACTTGTTCAGGGCTAAGGCAGCCAGGGAAATGTCAGGTGATGACACCAAGGCAGCTGCAACACCCCAACAGTCTGTTAGTAAATATTATTGCAACTTGGTACTAGTAATTCCCAGGAAAATCATTCATTTTGATTCTATTTGACTTCTAATTTTGAAAAGAGCTGAATTACAGTAAATACCCCTGATGCTAAGTTAGCCAGTGTTTCACCAGTTCTCTACTCTGTAGGAACTGGGACCTGAAATTGAAACTGTTTCCAGAAATTCTGTTTGAAAAGTGTGAAGGTGATGGTTGGGGCATGGGCTGAAGGCTCAGTTTAGCAATACGTGTCCGTCAGGAACCCAGGAAAGCTCAAAGCCCCTTCACAAATTGGATTTTGAGCTGTGAATGTGTCTGGCCCCAAGGGAGAGGAGCCCCAACCAGGGCTGGGGTGTGGAGGTGGCACCAGGCAGGGGAATTCCTGTCCTTGGATGCTTTCTGCTCACCCCACCTGTGCTTCCTCCTGCTCCCCCTCCTTGCAGCGCTGTCCCAGCACTGTTGGCCCTGTCACACCCTCCCTGTGCCCTGTTCTCCCTCCCCACTCTCAACTGGTGCTCTCCTGCACGTCCAGGAAGCTTCCCAGGGTTTGCTCTCTCCATGGAGTTAGGAGAGGACAGCAAGTCCCTCTCTGCTGTCTCAGGGCTCCCACCACGCCGAGCATCCCTCAGAAAAGTGCTTGAGCTGCAGGCTCGGGCCCTGCCCTCGCTCCACAGTGCTGATGCCATGCAGGGATCACTGCCAGGCTGGGAATGCTCCCGGGATCTGGGGGGGGAGGATGGATGGGCCCCATGTTTACCCTCAGTGCTTCGTCCCAAGCACGCTGCACACAGCCAGGGCCAGCCCTCCCTCTGTTTACACCACAGCAGAGAAGGGGGAATGTTAAAGCTGGGTTGGGATGGAGCAGGGAAAGGGGTTTGTGTGGACTTGATCAACAGCTGCCCCTTTGAGCTCACTGTGGCTGCTGGGACCCCACCTGCAGCCAGTGGGAGGGGAGGCTACAGGTTATTGGGGAACGTGGAGGAGTCTAAAATTTACCTCAGTGCCTTTTTTTTTCCCTTTAAGTGTGAAACCTTTGCATTTGGACTAAGGAGGAAGCTGTGCAGAGGCCTTTCCCTCCTGTCCCCCCATGTCCCCAGCTTTGGGGACACACAGGGCCTGGTGTGATGAGGCCGTTGGGGGATGAGGAGGGACGAGGAACTGGTTTGCTTCCTTCTGCAAGGTGACTGCTTGGGATTTTTTTTTCCAGATTTTGAGTATGTTTGTTTCTAAACCACATGAGAGTAACTGCATCACTTGGAGCCCTCAGTTTGTGTGAGAGTCACTTTCTGCCAAGCTCAGTTGCAGCTCCTGTTCTGGTCAGCAGTGAGGGTTTGCTCGCAGGGCTCTGGTGCAGAAGAGCCTCCAGCTGTACTGTACTCTACACCCAACGACCTTTAACAACTGCTGGCAGCCACAGAGCAGCACTTTCCATGCTCTGGGGCTGTTTGTCCAGCTACAAGCAGACTTAGTACTTCACTATTCACTTGTGAAGTCATTTAAATACCATTTATCTGGTGCTTTGAGCCTTGACAGCACCATATAAATACTTCAGTTCCACCGTGGGGAAGAACGCTGTAAAAACTGCCAGTGGTTCTGAGAGCGAAGAGCCACACGCTTGGTTTGAAATCCCTTTTCTTTCTGGCTAAAAGTTGTGCATGTTTCCTTTTTATTTTTGTTTTGGTGAGTTTTGGTGAGTGTCCCCTCTCCCCTCCTGGCCCCAGCATGTCTTTGACAGGTTTGTAGAAGGCATGGCTTCGTATGCAATCACTGTGGATGCTGCTGAAAACCTCCTGCCCCCAGAGGGCTCTTTCTTTTGGTTTTTTCAAGATGAGGGGCACCTGAAGAGCTGGTGGGTGTTGAAACTCAAATTCTCATGGGTCAGTGGAGCTGTTTTTAGAAGTATCTGCCCCTTCTTTAAGCGCAAAATCCTGTTGGCAGTGCCTTTGGTTAGCAATTGTCTTGCCTAGGTCGTGTGAGTTTATTTTCCATGGCTACTGTAAAACCTGTAAAATAATGTGTATAGGATGGAATAGCAGAGCTTCTATGGCAAAGTGAAATGCATTTTTGCAATGCTGTAATTTATTTTTACTACTCCCTAGTGATTCTATGGCATTTTTACAAAATGTCTCACTCTCAGCTTTTTTTGAAGGTTCTGGAACTATTTGTTCATATGCAGACAGTGTAAAAGACAATGATAATAAAACTGTCAGTAATTAAAGAAAGCTCTTGGCCTTCTTTTCCTGGTGCCCTGCTATGGAACTTCCATGGATTAAGTCTAAAGGGAAATACAGGGATCCTTCCTAGAGGTGAATTTAAATGTATTTTTCTCATATTTCAGTGGTTTATTCCACACCCTTGATCAAAGATGCAAAGCAAGAATGTTAAACTCCCCAAAAGCCACTGTAGCATCCAGTGCTTCCATACCAGCTTCCAGAAAATACCACAAAAGGATAATGCCAGAGGGTTAGTCAGCTTTTTATTTTCATGAAAAATGAACACCTGGAGCAATGTTATTATGTGGGTGAATTCCAGACCTTGTAAACATCCAGGACTCGTTCTGGAATGAGTGGGGCCTGTCCATGATCCTTGATTTGCTGGCAGAGAAAACTTCTATAAATAAAGAGATCTGAGCAAGCCTCAGAGCAGATTTTTCTCCTACTTCTTCCGGCCAAGCTTTGGAGCCTTCTCCAGGCCTTGGATGTATTTCCGAGGTAGCTGATATTCTTCTGCAACACACCAAGAGCCCACTTCAGGTTAAGGAAGGATTAAGTAAGAATTAAATAAAAAATTACAGTTTTGCTGTAAATAGCTCCAGAATTTTCCTACCGAGCAGCATCTTGGCCAGATGATGGATTTGGTTGCCTTGGATCTGGACCTGGACTCTGTCCTTTGCTCCTGGTGCTGGGGTGATGGTGGCACTGGCTTGGACCTTCTGTTGGAGAGTGTTGGCCACACACTGTGGGTCCAGACCATACAGCTCAAGGTTCTTGATAATTGTCACCTGTGGGGTTTAACAGAGATTGGAAACGTCACTGCTGAGGGTTGAACAATGCCTGCCAAGGCTGCCTCAGCATCTGGACATCTCATCTGCTCCCCTCCCCTCATTTCAGATGTCTGTTTTTACCTTCTTGTTTGATGATCTCTGTGCTATGCTGATGTCGATGGGCTCAATGTTTCCTTTCCTCACCACGGGTTCTTGTCCAAAAAATGTCACCTGGTGTAAGGGCTGCAGTCGTTCAAGGCACCTGAACAATGCATTAAATCTGTGTCATTCTGGGAAGGGACACAGAGAACAAAGGACAAGCACCTGCTCAACCCATTTAAGGTGTGAGACCTCATCTTGTTCTCATTTATCTCCAGGCAATTACAGATCAGGCAGCTCCCACCACGGGGCTTTGAGTTGCAGGCAATAAATCTGTGCAGTTCTGGGAAGGAATATTGAGGAAACAATCACCTGCTCAAGAGTTCATCCCATTTAAGATGTGAGATCTCATCCTGCTCTGATTTATCCAACAGGCAGTCACACAGAATGGCATTCACCTTCACAAAGCTACAAAACAAAGGCACACACAAGGAGCAAACCAGGTCACTCTTTTTCTCTAATTTCAGCCTCTCCTCTGGAAGCAGGGCAGGAAAACTCCCACTTGTACCTACTTTTTGTTTGTTTCATCAACCAACTCGTTATTCTTCACATAGTTAATGATGATGTTTCTCACCTCGCTGCTTGAGAGGATGCTGCCTTTTCTGAAGAGAAAGAGAATTTTTAACTCAAGTATTTGGGTGTTGGGCTCTGGCACTAAGGGGGAAACAGCATCTGGAGTTTTGTTGGTTTTTGCTTACCTGTGTCCAGATTCCTGAAAGAGTGGGACCATTTTTGTGGAGAGCCCATAAAGAGGAATGATTTCAGGAGCATGGTACACTTGTTCTCTGTCTTCACTCTTGCTGTCTTGGGCAGCAGAGGCTGAGGAAAACCCTTCAGGCACTGCAAATGCTTTAATGCTGCAACAAGAATTGTCTGGTGTGAGTAAAAGGGATGAAAACAGCTGGAAATAGCAGATTCCACTCCCTTCTTTCAGAGACTCCCAACTCTTTTAAAGATTACTGTGATATTCTACTCACTCTGGGTGTTTCCAGTCCACTTCCACAATGCTCTCCACACCTTTGTTCAGCTCCTTCACCTGTAAGATCTTCTGGTGCTGCATGCATTGCAGGAATTTAGAGAACTGAAGGAAGCAACAATCAGAAATGTGGAGTTAAGCATTTTAAACTCCTGCTCTTGTGTTTCAAACCTTTTCTCTCCTGTTTCTTAATAAAATGAATCCAAAAAAGAGCCTCCCCCAAAACCAACAGAAAAATCTCACCTTCTTATAGCTTGATTTCTTTATGTCCAGTTGTTTTCCAGCAGGGCTATAAATGGATTTTTTAAAGTTCTTTAGTTATAAGTCACCCTTTATTTCTTCTTAAATCTTGCTACTTATGCTAGAGGTTTCTTAACAGTGAGAACACAAATCACACAGGAAAAGAATTACTTCAAAGAAGCTGATAAATAGAATGTGATGAGTGAAATTAGTGCTGATGTTCTTGTGAGCAAGCAAGAGACCACACAGAGGACTAATCCATGCTGAAACCAATGTCAGCCAAGTCAAGTTGGCTCCCAAGTGCAAGTCCAAGTCTGGACAATCCTTACATCCAAGTATTTGATGTAAGGATTGTATTTGATCAAAGTAATTTGATGGCAGAAGTGAGCATAACTTAGGTGAGGACTGGATTTTATTTTTTAGTCAAAAGCTTCTTTCTAAATATCCCCCTCAATCTCCACGTTTTAAAGACCAAATTCCAGCATGCAAATCCCAATTCCATCCCCTTCCCACGTACCAGCAGGAGAACATGTGGCTGCCTAGAAACGTGCTGGTGAGCAGAGGGAGATCTGACTTCTTTACTTTGCATTTTAAGGCATGGAAAAAGCACTGATTTAATAATGCATCCATTTGCTCTGCAGGGAAAGAAAAGCACAGGTGGGCAGTGAGTTGTCTGTGGCCTTCAGCAACACAAAGGGAAATGGTTTGGTTTCACTGGGATCCAAAAATACCTTGTGGGGTCCTGCTGTCCTCAGCCTCCTGCTGATCCTCTGTGCTGGCATCCTCAGCTGGTTCTGCAGCTCTGCTCTCACGGAGCTCCTCCTGCCCCAGCAGCTCTGCACAAGTGTCTCTGTCCCTCAGGCTCAAAGCCCTGCTGTCCCCGTGCTGCTGGGGCTCAGGGGAGCAGCTGCTGCCAGGCTCCTTCCCCTGCAGCTCTGCCTTGTCTCCAGGGCTCTCCTGTGCAGCAGGTTCTGTTACCAAGGGAGCTAAGGTAGGAGGAGAAGATTTGTCACCATATTCCCTACAGAAGGAAGAAAAAGCAGAAGACAGCTTTCCTTTTGCTGCTTTGAAACCACAGGACAAGGAACAGATGCGACCCTGAAAAAAGGAACTGGCAGCTGCACTTGGGGTTTTCTATAATCTCTAAACTATAAATTTACTTTGAAATCATCTTCTTCCATAAATTCTGAATAAAGGTCCTATCTAAGCTGTACCCAAATAGCTCAGTAAGTTGGCCTGACAAACTAAATTTACTGGGGCACAGATTTGGATTTCAGTAAACACGTGAGACCTGTTGCACATTTTACCCAAGGCCTGGCAGTTACCCACCACAGGTGATCCAGGTGAGTGTGCAGCACAGCAAAGCCCTTCCCTTTCATTCCAGCAGCCAGCATCTCCTCCGTGGACATGGTGGCAACTCCAACTGCCACAGGAGCTCTGGAAAAAGAAGGGAACACTGGAGCAGGACCACACAACCACACTGTGTGCTATTGCACACAGGCTGTGCCCCTGGGACAGACTGAATTGCTTTTACAATGTCCTTGTTCTGTACAAGCCAATTATTTTTTAAAGCAGCTACGTATTTCCTGGTTATCCTTCTGGGATGTAAAGTTTTCACAAGAATCCCAAGGATAAGTGGAGCTGGGGTGAAGTGAAGGTTGTGCAGTGACACATTCTTGCTTTTAATAAATTACCAGAAGCACATGCACTGCCAAAAGAGACCAGCAGTGAGAGAAACCCAACAGCTCTAGCACTCCTCCACTCACAATTTCCACATAGACACAAAAACAATTGTGCAGAATACAATTTTTTGCTAAAAATATTGGTCCACACAGGTCCAAAAAATCCAATTTACAAAGCCTCCCACCTCAGATCAAACACATCCTAACCCAGAAAATTAAGAGGACTTTTTTCCTGCTGCATTTTCCACTGCTTAGCTCCACAGTTCATCAAACACACGACAACACTTCTGCTTTGATTTCCTCAAAACCCTTCATTTTTAGTTCCTGGACAGGTTCTGAATTGGAGAATCCTCTGTACCTGTTTCCCAGGAGGGTGACAGCGCAGAGCGTGCCCCGCTGCACTTGAGGGAGGCCAGAAGATGGCACCACAACTCCCGGCAGCATCAGGTCTGCGGAAAGAACGAAGCGCATCCATTTCTCAATGAAACGCTCAGGCACCGCCTCCTCCGCCCCCCTCCCTCCCGTTACTCAGCGAAAACACGAGCTGAGCACACGCCAGAGAGAGCAGGATTCTCTATTTCTCCTCCTAAGGCAGCGCTTTTCCCCCGTGGAGTGCGGGATCCAATTCATGAGGGCACATCCCAAAAAACTGTCAGACCTGAGGGAGTGTTTTTAACGAGCTCCCAGCACCAATCCTCATTAACGGCGTGGAAAGGAACAAGAAATGCCAGGAATTACCCATTTAGTCTCCCCTGTCCCAAGGGAAGGTGATCCCAGCAGGTTCACAGCCCCATTCATTGTCACAACTATTTTTATCAGGTCTAGAATGAACTCTGCAACTGCCACCAAAGCTCCACATGGCTGGGGACAGAAATCACATCACGGCCTTCACATGACCAGGTAAGCAGCATTAAATTATGTAAATTACCAGGACAGACAGCAGGTATTTGAATTCATGGAAGAGATATCCCAAAACATGGCTGCTCTTTGGAACTGAATGCTTCCTAAATCTCCTCCAGCCTGCAGCACTGGAGAGCCTCAAGCCTTTCCTTTCTGAGAAGTGGCTCTACCTCTCCCCCTGCCTTTGTGGCCATTGTCTCCTGGCCAGCTCCTTATCTTTGGATCCTGCACAG
This sequence comes from Lanius ludovicianus, assembly GCA_013397235.1. Classification (NCBI taxonomy): domain Eukaryota; kingdom Metazoa; phylum Chordata; class Aves; order Passeriformes; family Laniidae; genus Lanius; species Lanius ludovicianus. The sequence continues at coordinate 2,406 of VYXG01005245.1, read as the reverse complement.
AGGTAGCCTGGTTGCCAGGGGCGATGAATGACCTGCAGGCCTCTTTCATCAATGTCCTTCCCCATTAGCAAGGCTTTTTCCCCAGAAACTGGGTCATTACAAGTCAGCAGCAAGGCTTGCTCAGATGTCTATCACAGCTACACACTCAAGCACTTTCTTTTCCCCAAAAGCAAACAAAAAGCAGAGACCCGAGTTCCACTTTAGATACTGTGTCATGGAAAAAGACATCTCTTCCTACGTGAGCACTTCCAGGTACAGACCAAGGCTGCAGCAGCTGCAATTTAATCTTTTTCTGCTTGAGTAGCTCAGCAATTTAAAGTTTATAATGCCTCGATTCTCCTGAGTCTGAACTGCATCCAAAGCAGGTTCCAGAAAACAGACTCCTCTCCTGTTAGTCTTGATCCATAATGAGGTGGTAGAGCCAGGAACTCAGCTCCAACCTCACCTGCACAATCCACAACTTGGCTGACAGGGACTGCACTCCAGGTCCCAAAATAAATTCCCTTCTTATCCCCAGGACAAGCTTGTTCACCTGGGGGCTGACAGGAAGCAGGGTGGCAGCAAAGGAACTTTCAAAAGGGACAGATCAATGGCACAGGCAGTTCTGTGTCCCAGTTCAGCTGCCCATCACCCTGAGAAAGTATTTCAAAGTCTGAGCCTCCCACATGGAACAGGTAACTGCATTTAAACAGCTTCACCTACTTTGCTTCATTCACAGATTCTTTTTACAGCTAATTTATTTTCTTTCCAGGCCACCACCACAAATTATTTTTGAGTACTAGTTCTTTCTTCTTGTTCCAGGTACATTTTTTCCACAGCTGAAAGCAAACACCTAAAAAGCCCTGAAGGCAACTCCTTTTTGCAGTGTGAAGTGACAAAGTTCTGGTGCTCTTACCTGCTCCTCCTGCAAGTTTCTGTAGCACTGGGGGCCATGTTGCAAAGGCAGGGAGAAGGTCTGGGTAGACCCACAGAGTGTACACTGTCCCAAAAGAGAAGTAAATTTAAAACTGCATCATTCAGAACATTTCTAGCTGGTGTTTCTTCCCATCTTTAAGACTAAACTCTTCTTGAATATAATCAAGGAGATTAAACTTAACTGTATAACAAAAATCTAAATTGGGTAATAAAGAAATGTGAAATCGAAACAGTGCCACAATAATTAACTGGGAAGGAAAGTGAAGAGGGAGGATTATCCCAGTCCCTTCTCCCTACCTGTTGGATACAGAACTTTCTCAACTTCAAAGAGTATTGGGTTCCTGTGGTTCATGTAAACAGTGATGGCCTCCCCTTTGTGAGAGTATATTTTGATGACATTGAGCTCTTCCTTGTTTGGAATCAACTCAGCCAGTTGTTCAGTGCTCAGGGTGGGAAAAACTGCTGCAACATCACTTCGTAGCTTCCTCCTGCAATGATAAAATCCCAAACGGGTTACAAAGCTGTCTAGGCCACCCCTCAAAATAATTCCTACATCTGCTGTTACTGTTTTGTCTGCTGTTCCTGAAATTCCCACCTTTTCACAGGACATAATCTGAAGCATTTGTGTCTGGTTTACAAAAGGTTAAGAAGAATACCAGCAAAAAGCCAAATACACTTGCCCTGCTCATATCTTCCTTAAACATCTGCTTTCAGCTTCTGTTTGCTGCCTGTGCCTCTGTTTTGTGCTGTGATTTCAACCTGGGAGTGCCACACTCGCTCAGCCCAGCCTGTCACCCGCAGCTGCATGGGGAGCAGGGACAGCCAGATTTCCCTGTCCTCCACTTTAATTGAAGTTTAAGCCCCAGTGACCAGCACAGGGGGGGTTTGTGGTCATTCACAGCAGTGTCCAGTGAACCTGAACCATCAGGAGGTCAGCCCAGCATCGCTGCTCAGGAACATAAAGAATTAGAGAATTACAGATGGTTCGGGTTAAAAGGGACTTTAAATGCGATCCAGTTCCACTCCTGCCATGGCAGGGACACCTCCCACTGCCCCAGGCTGCTCCCAGCCCCAATGTCCAACCTGGCCTTGGGCACTGCCAGGGATCCAGGGGCAGCCACAGCTTCTCTGGGCACCCTGTGCCAGGGCCTGCCCACCCTCACAGAGAAGAATTCCTTCCTAATATCCAATATAAACCTACCCTCCTCCAGTTTAAAGCCATTCCCCCTTGTCCTGTCACTCCACGTGCTTATCCAAAGCCCCTCTCCAGCTCACTTACAGCCGCATTAGGCACTGAAAGCTGCTATAAATAAGCACGCAAGGCTCATCCAGGCATCGGCATAACATTTCAATTAAACCTGGTTTAATTACGGCAGCACCTTCCAGCGAAACGCACATTCCGTGCTCAGGCCGGGAGCGTATCACAAGCAGGGGGTGAAAGCAGCCCGGGGCCTCGCCCCGCGCGTCCCCCCGGCCGGGCGGGGGTCCCTG